>VWZK01003208.1:0-98501 GCA_013396935.1 Baryphthengus martii
GCTACATCTGCTGTGCTTCTGTGTTTGTACTGGCTTAAGGGATCTAATGTTTTTAGGACTCGAGCAACACCAAATGTGTGTCATGTTAAAGATGATCAGCTGAGCAAAGTTATTCCATGAAGCAATCTGTTTAGAACCTGGTAACTAATGAAAAATAAGCCTCAGTTAGTACAGTGATGCTGTAATGGAGAAAATAAGAGTAATAGTTTAGAGGTAAAATCAGCAAGAGAACCAGGCTCCTCAATTTTATGACAACTGTCTTGTATAGTTTCTGAGTATGCAAGGCTATTTCTACAAAGTATTTATGGGTAGGTATTTATAAAGTATCCTGCATAATATACAAGGGTTAACTGACCTAAATTTTTACTATTAGTAAATCTATAAAGAGTTTTCTCTAATTTTAAAAGTAGTTCAGATTTATGACTTGGTAACTTTGCCAATCTGTTGTGCTGGTGCCAGTACACGGGATTTTGCACATATGGGTTGGTGTTTGAGATGCTTCTGCATTCTTTCTTTCCACCTGCCTCTTTATTTTGGATCCCCTATTTCTTTGCCTTTTGTTCATATACCAACAATGAGGTATGCTAGAGAGAACTGCAGCTTGTATGAAACAAATAACAGTTTGACCACTTCCAGATTGAACGATGAGAAAAATCTCAATTCCATAGCATATAAGACTGGCCAAAATGGAAATCCCGCTGGGCAACATATGCATTTTTATGGCTTATTATCGACCTCCTTTATTCTATACACAAATGAATAGAAGAAGAAGACAGGATTAAAAGATTAGTTATGTCAGTTCCTTTTGGTTCCACTATTTTACTGCTGTTTTATTAAATCAAGCTACTGACCGAATGTCTAGCTTCCCTTTCCTGTGATGGGTGTTTCTTCATGCCCACAATTGATTTGCACACTTTAATCAAAGACTATTCAATTATTTCAATAGAGAACTCAGGTATGTTTCACAGACTCAAAAACACCCAACCCAGAATAAAATTGAACTTTTACATTCTACTCGTGCATCACAGCTAACTTGTTTACTTTAACATACATATCTCTACATTAGGAAAGCCTTTTTCCCCACTGGTGTTTTGAGAGAACGTGGCTGGAAGTGACCTCTGCCCACGTACCTGTGTGTCACAATTCTAGCAGCTGCTGCCCATCTGTCAGCACTTTGCCATTACAGTACATTTGGTGATAGAATCATGGAATATCTTGAGTTGAAAGAGGCCTACAGGGATCATTGAGTCCCCCTCATACTTAATGACAAAGAATAAAATAATTCAATTTAAGCAGGAACGGTGAGTATATTGGCTCAGCTTACTCACTCCCCTTTGGTAATAGAAGCACCCAGTATTGTGGCTATTGCAGTACATCCTGCAAATATAGCTGAAATATATTGGGCAATGTGTGTAAGAACTCCTTTGTTTACAATAGGATGGATGGTGATAATCTCTGGAACACAGGGTCTAGGTTTTACCATTGGGTTTTAGCTGTAGTAACATTGACGTAACAGGATCTAGTGGAAGACCTGAGACATCTTTATGTATGGGGTTTATGGATGCAGATGGTACTCGGAAAACTTACTTTTGAGATTGTGAGGTCACTAAAAACGTGTCCCATTTCAATTTTAATATTTTAGAAGTTTACTAACTCGTGTCATCCGTGTAAGGCTTTGATCTTGTAAGTACTGTGGCACTGTGCACAGCAGGACCACTTAATTTAGGGTAAGTGCATACAGTGGCTGCTGCAAAACTCAAGTGAAATTAAACAAGCAGCTAAGGGCCCTATTATTAGAAATCTCGAGCTTGTACACCTCATTCTCAGCAGTATTAGGTAGGAAACGAATGTGGAGTGTGAACAGGGAAAGGACTATATAATTATGTAAGCTCAGCCTTCGGCTGACAAAGGAGATGCCTGTTTGCATACTTTGTTTGCACTGTAGCCAACCCACAGTTCCTTCCTGAATATTGCAGTGCATTTCTTACCTTATCTACTTTTCTCATCACCTTTTAACTTAACTGTACATCCCACTCTCTATTCTTGCATGGTAGAAGAGTGATTTCTAGCTAGTAAATTCTGCCTCTTTCCTCCCTTTTGAACAATTATTTGGCTTTCTTGGTTATACCACTTACTGTGCCCCAGCATTCACGAAGGCAAAGCAATTAATTCAAAGACCCAAGCAAATGCTATGCGCTAGAAAAGCTGCTGTTATTTGCAATCACTTCATTTGCTGAAACTGGAAATTCAAATGTGTACAAAGCTCTTCTGCAAATAGTATTCACAGACCTTTACGCTCAGCTTATTCTGTCGTTTTAAATAGTGTAGCTGCATTCAGTGGACAAACTACCTTTTTGTGAATGCCGCAGCAGTACTTTGTCATCTTAAAGAAAATTACTCAAAGGACTACAGTATGATAGCCGTTTGTCAGCAGTGCTACTCTATGGGATTGCAGATTGTCTTATATCTTTCTACCACAGAAGTGTCTGCTTTACTTTCTCATTATTTTATCCCTTTGCTTATAGGCATGGTAGGAAATTAGGGTATTTTACTTATAGCTAGTGATGATTGTTATTTTTATTCACAAAAGGCGAGGACTGGGAAGTTATTAAACTTATTCTCCTGAGTGAAAAAGATAATCATCACTTCATCATTTTTCATGACTAAGATTCCCCGTTTGCTTTGCAGAATTACTGTAGTTAAAGGACAACTGTGTTTTGGGGCTTAAATTAGCATGACAATTAAGGAGATTCAGATCAACGGCTGCTGATATAGATATGATATGTTTAGTACTATTTTATTCTCATGGAAATGAGTTATTTTTCTGTACAGTGCCCACATATAAGATAAACATAATTCCATACTGACATATGAATAGCTGTTCATTACTATAATGTTCTAAGGAGAAGTACTTTGTCTCTTTGCACTGGCATATGGCTGGAGGTTTAGGATACAAAAGTACAGCTCTTGAATAGCTTGTACTAAATGAGCTTTTTCAGCTGCTATTTGCAGTATTGTGAATAATCCTGTATTATGAATAGAAATACCACTCTGCCGTAGTTATCATTAGTTAATGCTTTTCCTATATTAACATTTACATTAAAAAATTAACATCTTTGGCTTAGGCAATTAGCCAACTTGATTCTAGTTGTCTTTCTGTGTAGTTGGGCTTTCATTCAATCCTATTGATAAAAATGAAGGGTCATTTGAATGCCAATCTGATTTAACGTGTCATATAAGTACCTACTAAAGTATCCCTGGCAGTGATATTTAAATCTTGTACATCAAACCCTCCCAATGGGCACAGTGCATCTGACCAGGCATTGTTTGAATTTTTAGGTTCTCTTCTTAGTGATGTATTTTCTCAAAATTGGTAACTACCAGCGAAACATGCACAATAAAAAGCAGCCTCTCACAACCTTTACCTATTCCCAGATCCTCTCAAGTTATAAAATATCCTTTTTCTACTAAGCTTTGCAGTAAAATGCTATTATTTTTATTTTTCTCTCATTTAAATTTCTTGTAAGTGATTCAGTTTTTCGGTTTTAGAGTATTGTATGTTGCTTCTTTTCCTTCGTTTTGTTCACGCGTTTTTGAACTCTCCAGTGTATCATCTGTTGTAACCAAGTTTTTATTTTCTTCTGCTTTCTATCTTTTTGTTGTTTTAAGTCTTTCTTTTACTCCAACACAAGCAAAAATGAGGAAAGGGTAATACCGTATTGGAAATGAAATCACCATTCAAAAGGCTTATTCTCTGAATTTCCTAGGTATGGTACTTTCCTGAAAACTTAAGAGATCTGGATACAGGTATTTCGAAACTTAGGGTCCAGTTAACCAAGTTAATTCAAATAAACCCAGAAGGATTACTCCCACAATTAAATCCTTATCAACATGGATGAAGGATCAAAATGAATAAGGCATAACTGGACCACAAATTTGTTATGGGTGAAGTATTTTATGGAATGCACCCACAACTGATGTTAAAATGAAAAATGAATGACCACAATGACCAATTTCCTAAAAAAAAAGGAGAGAGTGGATTTTTTTTTTGATGGATCATACAAGTGGTTTTGGAGTCCTGTAAAAATAAAACAGCATAGAAAGAACAAAGCTGCAGTATAGAAATAACAAGGAAGACAAGGTGCCCCCAGACTGCGTGATTTTATAAGAAATGGATTTGAAATCATATTGGATAAGTGCATTTCCAGGTTGAGGAAATGATACCAAATTACTTTTGCTCAGAGATGAAGAAATATCCCTGATTTCTCTGCCATCATAAAACTTCTGTCTTGGTAACTTTTTGCCATTACCCACTGCTGTACAGTCTGTTGCTTGGATAACGTATTTCAGACTAATGCTTTGAATTTCTAATGATATTTTGCTTGTGTCAAGCTTTTGCAAATTAAGAGTTTAAATTCTTTTGTGCCAGAAAAAATACCCATAAATCTTTATCTAATGATGATTGGCTCAGAGACCATATCTTTCTTCTGTCACATGAACTATCAGTTAGTCAAAGAATTCTAGTGTTCTAGTGATGCATGACCATGTTTGAGTGGTATTTACACTTTCTAAGATAAAAGTGCTTGGCTAAAGGATCCAAGCAGAGTTTCATCTCAGTTTAAACAAGTGATCCTCAATTAGTCTGTGTTCTACTTGGAATCTTTGTTGACAAAACCTATAAATATTACACAGATTATCTCAGTGCTTTCCATTTAAACAGAATCTTGTGTATCAGACACATCAGGAGGTTGAGTTTCTTCATGAATTTTTAGAGGTTCATACAGCAACTTTGCTAGGTTTTTTAATTTCTTCCCCCTCCTCCTTTTCTTTCAATGTAGGAAAGGCAATAAAAATAATAACGATTAGAATGTAATTTCTGAGAGTCTGGATTATTTGACAAAGGATGAGCACCATTGAGAGCCAGTGATTTATATTTTGGGGTTTTTCCCCCCCTACAAGTATGATATTCAAGAACACCGAGTGCCTTCACTCTGTATGTGGGAGCTTTTGTCTAGATGGAGATGTTCCATCAGATTGGTTTATTTGCATTTTCCCCAGCAGCAGATAGAAAGCATAATGACACTGCTTTACTAAGTTTGCTCAGGTTCATTTTAGCTAGGGCTCTCGGATAGTGCTGCAGTTGATTAAATTAGCTATGAAATGTTTCAGATAAATGTGCTTTAGCATAGTGTTCTTGTCCTCCACTACAGATACTGGAATTTTTTACTGCTGTACATTGTGGGTTGTAACTGCTCTCTGAAGAAAATTATGGTCCGAGTTAACAAGTCCTTATGATTCCTTCTGATATCCCATAATCCTGTGTGTTTTGAAACAGCTGGTTAGCATGTAGAACCTGCTGTAGAGTGAGACCAAGATGGCACCCTTGAAGCTGGAGCGAAACAGTTGATCTAGTTTATCTTCACAGCTATGTCTGTCTTTGTAGAGATGTGTCTACAAATGCAGGAAGGATTTGAAGATGGGATTTAGCAGATTTTGTTCCAGTTTTTGGAGCATCTATGGAGCCAGAATGGTAATGCAGAACTGAAGGACCAACACTGGCATCACACCACTGGGATGAAAAGACTGCTTTTCTTTGACTGATGTTAGACCCATAGGTGCTTTCCCACTACATTAAGAACGTTGTTGGGGGAAAAAAAATATTTTTATTGTTGCAAGACGCAGTTGATCAAGCTGAAGGAGCAGAATGCCGCATTCTCTAGCAACTCCCGTGTTGTCGGGAATAAGGAAGGAGATTTTTTTCTTCTGTCCCTCTGAGCCAACTTACCCTCTTGCTGTTTGAAGTCTTTCAGTGGATGTTTGGACATGAGACAAGAGCTGTTCAATTATATTGTAAGTGGTTGCAGAATGAAGGCAGAATGTTTATTCAGAAGACTGAAGGGTATGTGGTAATGCTTTGTGACAAGTCTGAGTATTTCTCAACAAATGAAGTTCCTTTTTTTCCAGGAAGAGTTATGTGCTACATGTGGTAACTTCCACTTTAAGAGAAGGTCACATGTGGAAACACAGTGAAAAAATTATCTATTTTAACATAATACCACTAATTACAAAATGCACAAGATTTCGCTCTTACACTGAAATTTAGCTCGAGACTTTAAAGACTGACAGGCAGGACAGTAATAAAAATTTTACTTAATATGCACCAATGGAAACTTCAATTTTCTCTAATTTTTTCACTGTGTTTTTTTCTTACTGAACTCATGCCATGCCATTTTCTTTTTTCTTTTAAAAAGTGTTGGAAAAAATGATCCATAGATGTTTTTCATAGTATATAAATTTCTGTATTCATTTGTTTTGGTTTGCTCCTCCTCACATACAACCTATATAAACCTGATTCCAATCATAGTTTAAATGAAAGCTGTTAGTCTAGTGAGGAAAGCTGAGCACGACTTTGTCTCAGAGCCAGCGTATCATGTCGCTTTTTGATTGATAATACTGTGTGGTTTGTAAAAAGACAAAATTATAATTTCATGCAAACAAGTCACCAATGCTTAACTCTGCCCACTCTAAGGCTGAAGTAGTTTCCGCGTTTCTACCCGGTTCATTTTGTCTTACTCACAAAGTAGTGTAAACAGTTCTAGCCAGGGCTATAAACTATGTAGAGTTTAACTGTTGTGCATGGAGGAGTTTTAAGTGCCAAGCCTTATACAGTAAAGCAGATTTCAATTCCTAAGGGATAGAGGATATTTTTAGTTAGGACTAAAATGTAACAGTTGCCTGAGGAAGAAGTTTTAGTCAGAAAATATTTGAGGTAGGCAAAAGCCATATTTAAATTTTATGAGAAAATGAGAATTCTGCACCAGTTCTTAGAAAATATAACATGCTAAGCCAGAGGAAATCTATCTAAACCGTATTACGGGGTGGGCCACTGGAAGCGTTGACTCGAGCTTGCAATACCTGCCTGACAAAGTGCATGGGCTGGAAATTCTTCTGGCACGCAGTGCCGCAGAGTGAATTTTTGCCACTACTTATCTGGGATTCCGAGACGAAAGGTGAATTAAAAAGTTTTCCAGCCTGTTCTAAGTGAAGCTGCTACTTAGTGTCTTTCTCTGATTGTCAACTGTGCGATTCTGGTGAGCAATTCTGGTGTCCACTGAGCTGGACAGCTGAGGAGTTCACTTTGTTTTCAATAGGCTGTCAGACAGCTGTGAAATACTGATCCTTCCAGTCCTTCGACAGCCATTGCAACTTCTGCTCTAAATCAACAGCCCCCATTGGAGCCTAACGAGTGTTGGCTAACACAAGGGCAATCTCTGCATTCAGTAGAACTTTGCTGCTTTTAGTTAATGTAGTCTTTGCTTGGTCTAAATCATAAATGCTTGTACCAGCAAGAAAGTCTGAAAGAAAATGCTATCTATCAAGAGAGACATGGCAAGGATTCACATGAAGTTAGGAGCAGGTGATATTTTGAAGTCCCTTCCAGCCTGGGCTATGCTATGAGGGCAGGGGTTGGAAGGGACCTCTGGAGATAGAGTACCATAAATACTATTGATACTGAGAGACTGGGAATGGCACTTGCTCGGTGTCCCACAGGAGGAGGCCTGTTGCACTGACTAGTGTGCCTATGCTACTGAATCAGAAGGGTACCAGTCAGTTAATCACATTCTTTGCTTAAGATCATGTTGCTCCTTTGTAGAAATAAGGCAGTTTTATAAAATATGCAGCTTAATTATATTTTAAAGTAAAAGTTCTCAGGTTTTAATATTTTTGTGACTGTTGAAGGATGGACAAAGAATATTTTATAATGGACAAATAACTGCCTACTTGAGGAAGCAGGGAAAATAAGAGCCAAATATAAGAATGAGTAACAGGATTTGTACATGATTGTGATTCAAGGGATGGAGTCACAGAACAACTTCAAAGATTCCTGCTACTCGACAGGACATTTGGAACAGACTGAGATGAGAAAAAAGCATTCCCTCTGCATTACAAAACTCTGGCATTCACTTTCAAACTGCTAATTAGGTAAAATAGGTAGCACCCACAGATGAAAGGACTGTATGCGTCAGTCTTAGAAATAAAGACGTGATTATGGAATTCTTGGTACTAAACATCTAGATGTTGATCCCCCATGATCTTGTTTGTGTATCCAAGAAACAGAATTTAGAAGTGTAAAAAGACTAACTTCTCTAAATCATAGCAGAGTGCATTTTTTTTTTTCAGACTTGAATCACTTGCTATTTAAAAGACTTATTTTCCCCAAGTATTTCTGTGGGGTATTTTACCTTAATACTCGTGAGTGTTATTTTATAGTCAAATGTTTTGTAATTCACAGTATCATAACATATTTGATAAATACAAGCATTGTTTGAAGATACTTGTTAAAGTTTACAGACACATCAGCTCTTGCTAAATTGAAACAGAGAGAAAAGCATCTCTTTGGTGTGTACAAGGACTTTCACAGTCCTAAAACATAGACTGACCAAAAATTAAGTGTGGAACAATGATATTTATTTTGATTATTTTTTTTCCTGTTCCTTTAGATATGTCAGATGTAGTAGAATCCAGACAGGAGAACAGTGCTTAGGAGGTGTGTCTGCTAAGTTATGCATTTGATTCTCTCTGTGTGTTGGTGTGAAATGCTACTTAACAGTATAGCCTTTGATGTGACTGTTTCTAGCAGCTAAATTGAACCTTGGCCATCAGCACTGAATGGTTCTAGCCCAATGAAGCAAAGCACAGCGATGCAGCATGGAAAACCCCAGTGATCAAAATGAAGAATAACAGTTAATGGAGGTTGTTTTTAAAGAATAGCCCATTCTCTCAGCAAATGAGATATCTACTGGAGAAGCAGAAGTGAGACAACACTTCTATCAAGTAACACTGACAAAATTCTTAATATTCTCAAGAATGGCAAGGGATTTAACTTTATTAGAAACCTTGTGATACAGCTGGTGGATTACTGAACACTTTAATGGCACTGCATTTGGTTACCTTTTCCAGGACCACTCCCCTGTCCACTCAGCATATTGTGCATCAGTCAGTCACTTTTATTTATATCATATTGATATATGATTATTTATATCAGTAAAAGTTGTTTCTGCATCTGCGCGGTGAGCAAATAGCATAACATGATCTATTCTGAAGTGCTTCCCTATAATTTTATCACTATGCATGGAATCTCAGGAATAAGAAGGCCATTTTTTAATAGAAATTACTATTACAAAATTTATTGGACCCATCAAAGCTACTATCCAAAGCAGATTTTTATGGAGATGATCACTTTTAATTCCCTGCTCAGCAAAGTCTCGAGTGAGCTACCAGTATAGGAAACGAGCTGCTTAGAAGATGTTTTGCTCCAGACATTGTGTTACAGGCAGATGAATGGAAGACTGCATCAAAGAATTTCATTTTTTTTTTATGGTTCAGTGTTCAGGTGGAATATGAGTGCAACCAAAGCAAATGCTGTCAGCCTTACATTCATCTCAGGAGCCTTTTCTACTTTCCCTTGAGAGAAAGTGAGCGAAGAAAGAAATCTATAGAGTTGCATCTAAAATTCCCTAACTATATCAAGTGATATTTCTGGGGGGAATTAAAAAGTGTAAGGCTAAAATGAGGCTTTTTTTTTTTGTTCTCTCTTCGTTGCTTATATATGAATGTGCCTGTTTTACAGTGTCTGCAAGACAGTATGAACGCATCATTTTGCAATGAATTCAATTTTTAAGCTATAATAACACTTTCAATGGTCAATTTTTCAAAGTTTGAATTATGTTTTATGGGAGATACTTTTTTTAATTAGGCACATCAATTAGATATGTGCACTGAGATGTTTTAGCAGCTTAAGTTAAGTGGGAACTTAGTTGGTCACTGATCAGCTTTCTACAAAGACAGTGCTATTTCTGATTTTACTGGTAGGATATAGGATGATCATAAGTTCATCTAGTAGTGGCTGTAGTAATAAATTATATTAGTACTGCATCTATGTTAGACAGCCGCCTCAGAAGACTGCCCAAACTCCAATTTCATAGAATCATAGAATGTTAGGGGTTGGAAGGGACCTCCAGAGATTGAGTCCAGCCCCTCTGCCAGAGGGGGATCTCCTAGGGCAGGCCACACAGGAAAACATCCAGGTGGGTTTTGAAAGTCCTCAGAGGAGACTCCACAACCTCTCTGGGCAGCCTGTTCCAGGCTCTGTCACCCTAACTGTAAAAAAGCTTTTCCTTATGTTTACATGGACCTTCCTATGGTCCAGCTTGTACCCATTGCCCCTTGTCCTATCATTGGATGTCACTGAGAAGAGCCTGGCTCCATCCTCCTGACACTAGCCCTTTACATGTTTATAAGCATTAATGAAGTCTAACATTGAGGCTATGTCTTTCACTGGAAGACAGATTTTGGTGAAGAACCTGTACAGTATCAGTCCTGTTCTTCCTTCCCTGGCCTGCCTTTTGATCTATCCTGGTCTGCTGTTAGGCCACGTATCTTTATACTCTGAGAAACAATAGCTTTAATGGAACAGAAAGACAATGAATTAAATATAAACATGTGAGAGAATGCAAGGCCAGCAGAAACATGCAAAGTTACCACTTGTGCAAATGGATCTCTTGAGGTGCTGACAAGAACAACCAGAATGAAAAGTCTGATGTGTAGGAAGGTTGTGAGAGAAAAGGACATAATCTCTTGGCAAGAACAGGTATTCTGTAACAGGTTAAGAACATTAGTAGCAAAGTAATGATTAAATGTAAGACCTTTGGTGCTTTCTAAAACACATTGCAAGCACCATTAAGTGTGAACTGAATTTGTTTTTTAATAAAACAAAGCAATATTAAGAAAGGGCCCATGAAACCATCATTACCAGTAACTGGAAATTTATCACACAGCTACTACGCTGTCAGCTGGTGTGAGGTTATTGAATAGAAAGTAATAAACTGGAGGTTTCTTAAATAGCAACCCAGTTAGTACAACTGCACTTATATATTTCTAAACATTTCTGAGGCATTAACTATTTAATTATTCAATCTAACTTCTGTAGGATGTTGTGGTAAGACAGAGAAGGATGCACAATGGCCATGTAATAAGCCTGTGGCAGATCAAGAATATAAATTAGGAGTGAAGAGTATAATTTAGGATTTCTGATTCCTGCTCTAACGTTAGGCACTCAGAATATTTTACAGTCAGAAAAAGTTTTCTCTAGACTTCGATGCCTATTGGGCTGCAGGACAGCTAAAGGAGCGTTTTTGTGATCAGAATTCTGTCATAGATGTTCCTGTTCCTTGCCTGTCCCAGTCAGACACCTGCTTTTGTTTTGGTTTTTTTAAAAAAAGTTCTGGCCTTATGTCATTAATCCTACAATCTGTTCTTAATCTAAAATTCTAGAACAGTTTTACCTGGAAATAGATGGTAGAATTGGGTCAATGATCAATATTATTTTGCAGTTGGGCAAATACAAACCTCTAGAGTTGAATGGACTTTTTGCTCTGAGATGTTTTCCTCATGAACTTTTAAGAGAAAGTTGTAACTGCATATGGCATTTCCTTGGATGTCAAAGGACTAGAAGGCTAAATCACAGTTTAAGGCTTACAAGTCAAAATATTTTTTTTTCATGATAACCACTTCCCCATTGTCTTTTAGTTAATATGAAATCAAGGCTTTGTGGTGGAATGGGATGTTTATTATGTAAGGAGAGTAACTTACCAGTTGAGACTGTTTCTGTTTTACAGCATGGCTTATATCACATTAATATACCCCTTTTCAGAATGCTAATAGCTCAATCAGAAAAGTCTATCAGTCCAAGCCATTTTATATGGGAATTACATTTAGAATTTCTTGTATTGATTTTTTTTTTTCGTAAATAATTCTCCTTTCCTGATGTCCTCGAATGAAGAACTCATTTTAAAGGAATTGTTGCCAGCCCAGGGTCTGGCCTTTATCCTCATTCCTTAACATTAGCCTGAAGGTTTAATTCAAGTTGTATTTAGTGGAATACTTTTGTAGTCCTTCATTTACATGTATGCCAACAAGCTTAAATGCACTGCAACCTTGGAAGACTTTCAAAGGAAGTAATAATTCCTCTGAAATAGGTCTTTTGAAAGCTTTATCTTGTTCTTTCTCTTTTTGTTAATCTTGGAGCCCCTTAGCATGTCAAAGCAATTTTTCTAATGTCACATCTTCTAGACATTAGCATGAAAGAGCTTTAAAAGATGATTTGAGAAAGAATAAATGTTGAATGAGCATTTATTATAGAGCCGTTTATGCTACATTTGCATTTTGACTATATTTTTGACGTGAAATGGTTGAAAAGCAGGCTAATTCGAAAGTCAATAGTCTCTAAACAATGCATGCTACAAGTCTGTTTACACTGAACTGTTTCCTTTGTGCATTAATTTACAAAAATAAGATTTCATTAGGCTTAAGCTGATTTGTTTATAGGGATGAGATTAAACTAGTCTCATTAGTCTAAACATTGCAATGGTATTCCCTTTAGAAATTTGGTAGTGATCAAATGTTCCTCTTTAAGTTATGTTCAAGAGAATAGGGGAAAACTCATCAGTCAATCGATATTGATCTTTTTTGAGTTCTGATTCCTTCCAATTCAACTATTATGGAAATTAATTACTAAAGAACACGCAGGTCTGAAATGAGAAGAATAACATCTATTTAGTACAGCACTACAAAGAAATTATTTTTATTTTTAATTTTGAAAACATGGCAAATTGAAATTGTCTGTCTATGTAACAGCTAACAGACTGAAGTTGTTCATAATTTGAATTATTTTGTTTATCTTTGTGCACAGAGACTGGCCAGATAACATTCGGAATATTGATAGCAGTAGATGTATGCTACATTGTGTAGTATCCATGTGGGTGTGTTATCTAACATATTCTGAGGAAAGTACACAAAAGAATTTCAGTTTTCAAGTGTGACAATATTCTATATATATCATTTTTAAAACCCATGCTATTGTGGGTTTTTGAAAATACTGCTTTACAGACAGCTTTCTAATTACAAAATTTAAAGGAAAGTAAGAAAAAAAAATTAAGATCTTCCATTTTTACAATTCCAGTGAAATCTCAGCTTCAGTGGAAAGATCAAATTGTTAACAAAGAGGAAAAGAATTAGCAAGATTGATATCTGGAATGGGTGGGGGAAAAGATAAGAGAAAAACAGGGATGGTGTGAGCACCCAGCAGGTGGTAAAAGACACCTACATGAGCTATTATCTTTGGATAGCCACCCTACACTGTAGGCAGGACTCCCACCATCACCCCCCAAGTCTGTGTTGTGAGAGGAACGGGGGGAGTTATCGATAATTTAACTTCAGAAGAGAAATTCCCTCTTTTCTGTAGAGGTCCTGTAGTCACATTAGTCACCACAAATACTATCATTTAAAAATAGATATGCATATTCATAAACATTAACTGTAGTTAATATTTTTTTGAGAATTACTTTTGAGATTTAGAAGGTGTTTTGTTTTTTTTCTAGCGTAGCAGATGTTATCATACTGACGGGATTGCTGTTATGTCCTAGATGACATTTGTGTTGTAATTTCTCACACATTGCTGTCAGAGTCCTCAGTACAGGAAAGACTCAGAGGCTGTATTGGTACAATAACAAAAGAAGGTGTAGCATAGAGTAGGGAGGGAGTGAGCATTTAACCATAACAGTCTTCGGTATAAATAATGCAGCCCTGAACCCACCTTTTCCTCCTCTTTACTCTAGATTCTACTGTTGTTGTTGTCCAGAGAGGAACTGCAATTTTCCCAGCCTAGGAACCTTAAAATACTGCTAATAACCCATCATTCTCATGTCAAGAAAGCCATAATCATTCTAAGTATGGCTAATGTGCAATTACACAGAAGCTGTCCTCCTTAAACAATCCTTTTTAAGTTCTCACAACATACAGAGGGCAAATCTTGTGGCACCAAGTTGTAAAGATCAAAGGGCCCTGGTAGCAGCAAGGATTCTAAAGTGCCAATAATATCAGAAAAAAAGGGAAATCCACAAAAATGAGCAACTTCTTCATGGGTGTTCTTGGGAGGTATATTTTTCATTCCTTTTGAGATATCTGGGTTACTGTTGGAAAAAAATCATTGAAAAATATGTTCTCAGAGCAGCGACTCACTGAAGAAGATTCAGGCTACAACTAGATACAATATGACCTAGTGTAGGTATGTATACATCTTGGAGTATAGAAAAGACTTTGGTGGATTAGGTGTTTCTGTATATTTTCATGGAGACACACACACACAAGGGTGTATGTTTGTGTTACGTGTTTAAACATACATATGTAGTCACCAATGCTGGCTGAGTATCTTATATTAATTATTCTTGAAGTAACAACCTAATTGAGAGGGGTTGTCAGGGAAGGGTTTAAATCAGAACCATAGCAGGCCTTAAATGAACTCCCCCCCACCCTCCGACTCTTTAGATGCTATCTGCTGCAAGGGATTACATGAAGAACAAGTGGAAGATTTATGCTTTTGCTGTTATTCTCACACACACACAGATACAGGGAAAGAAAAGGAAACTCTTTATTTGTGAACTTTCTGAATAAGGTAAGAGTGTTCTCATAAAAGTAGGATTTTTAAAAGGGAATTGTTGAAAATGGCCTAAGAATAAAACTTTTTGAACAGTGTCTCCTTTTTTTCCTTGGTATGAATAAAAGCGCTAAAAGCTGTAGCCTTTAACCTCTTCAGGTCTTTCTGTTCATTTTCTGAAGAGATTTACATGAGAGATGTCCTTTTTTTGTTTGAGTTGTTTGATATAGGTGATGATCATGTAAGTGCAAGGGCCTATCTTTCTCAGGATCTTGAGACCTCAGCACTGAGCTAAAAGCTTGCTCTCAGCAGTGAATAGCAGATGAAAATATCTCTGTCCTCCTTCAAATGCCATTTCCCTGGAAGTTTTAGCGTTTCAGGGCTAGTGCTTTAGTACATGGGTGCCTCCAAACCCTGGCCTTCAGCTAAAACTCTAAGATGTAGTATAGTACCATGGGCCAATCCTAAGGACATCTACTACTATGAAGTTAGTTACCTGGAGTCTGAGCTTCATCAGTCTTGACTCAGTAGAGGTTTGTGTCCCGTCTCTCTACATATGCAAGTGGGTTTTGTCCATGTGTTTAGAGACGAGAACAAAAACATTCTTTAAATGGGAGACTTCTAGGGAAAGACAAATTCTGAAGTGAACAGTCCTATTGTCTGGGTAAATTCTTGCCCTGAGCAAGAAACAAACCCAATGCTGAAGTGTAGCAATTCAAGAAGCAGGCTAGTTGGAGTTTAACATAAAGTCCCAATTACTTCTATACATTAGAGATTTTGTGGCTACTTTTATGTGAATGAATAATAATAGACTAGGCAAATGCTGTCTTACCTGAAGGCATTTTAAAATAAATAGATTTTTAAAACCCCATTCCATTTATTAGGTCTAAGATTTAATTTATTTGTCCTAATGGATTGTTTTTTTCAAATTCCAGCTAAATCAGTTTTTCTGCTTGCTGCATACTTATCTTGCAGCTTGACTGTTTCTTTCTTTGTTGTCACTCAACACTTGCTTTCCAAAATCTATTCCAATTTACTTCCTGTTCAGTAGAAGGAATTATTAGAAGGAGCAGTTCAGCAATTTACAGAATCACAGTATGTTAGGGGTTGGAAGGGACCTCCAGAGATTGAGTCCAACCCCTCTGCCAGAGCAGGATCAGCCAGGGCAGGCCACACAGGAACCATCCAGGTGGGTTTTGAATGTCTTCAGAGAAGGAGACTCCACAACCTCTCTGGGCAGCCTGTCCCAGTGCTCCATCACACTCACTGTGAAAAAGTTTTTCCTTATGTTTACCTAGAACCTCCTGTGGTCCAGCTTGTACCTATTGCCCCTCGTCCTATCATTGGACATCACTGAGAAGAGCCTGGTTCCGTCCTCCTGACACTCGCCCTTTACATATTTTTAAACGTTAATGAGGTCACTCCTCAGTCTCCTCTTCTCCAAGCTAAAGAGACCCAGCTCCCTCAGCCTTTCCTCAGAAGGGAGATATTCCACTCCCTTCATCATCTTTGTGGCTCTGTGCTGGACTCTTTCAAGCAGTTCCCTGTCCTTCTTGGACTGAGGGCCCTAGAACTGGATGCAATGTTCCAGATGCGGCTTCACCAGGGCAGAGTAGAGGAGGAGAACCTCCCTTGAGCTAGTAACCACACCCTTTCTAGCTACACTCAGTACATGTTTCACAGTGTTCTGCATAATGACTGCCTTACATTTTAGTGTCCTCTTCCCCCTGCAGAATAGAACAGAAATTCTGCTACTCTGAGATGGATACTTCAGGTTTATGAGTATATCCCTGGAAGAATGTAATAGTGACCGTGGTTAGGTGAAAGTATTAATTCTATATTTTATATGTTGTAATTTTTAAATTATCACTCTTCCAGCTTCCTTGCTAAAGAAAAATTCAGCTTTTGGGTAATAAAGCAACTGTGTAGGACAGGTACTGTTGTATTAGAGTGCCCGCTTCTACTTAAATTTAGAAGACTCAGAGAAGTGCAAATAGTCTAAAAGTTTATCAGGTGATTATTTTACAAGGAATGACAGATTTGCTGAGTGTTACCATCGTGCAAATTTCTAAAAGTTACCACTGCTAGATAATTCTTCTGCACACACAAGTTTCTGGTTAAAACTTCTGCCCAGTTGTGGTTTTAGAGAATGAGGGAATGTTGACTATAATGTATCAAAAGCTGACCTCTGATAACTGTGCTCTTACCTAAAACATACTAAAAAATTTACCAAAGGATTGCTTTGTCCATTTTCCTGAAAATGGAAGGAAAAGGGATGAAAAAAGAGAGGTGCCTAATAGATTTTGAACAGATGATTGCCTTTTGAGGTACAGATTGGGAGCTTATGGGGAAGGCGGAAATCAGACTTCAGAATCAGTCCCCTTGAAAGTTAAACAACTCGCTGGTGTCTCATTGCTTCTGGCTCCCTGGTTCTTGGCCCAGTAACCTTAGAACCTGAGCAAATCTATTTCTGTTGTTCCTGTTTCGATGTTTGTGAACCCATTAAGCTATTTAGGTGGAGAGTAATTTCTGAGGATGATGGGTTGTTAGCAGCAGTTGAACAGAATATATAACTTGCCTGGGTGTTAATGAATTAAAACGTTCATTCACAGGGCAGTTTTAGAGTGACATCAAATGCGATGCGCTACACGAAATTATATTCTAGTAATTCTCCCTGGCGACTGCGCTCTATTAGTAGCATCTCATTTTTTTTTTTGTGTCTTTGGGTCCTGATTAGTCAATCGTTACTTTGATACCTCTGCTGGTATAAACAAAACTTTCACGTTGAATGGCAGTTTGTATGCTTCCATGGAGAGAATATAGACAATGCTGATGTATATCCAATCCCCATGGCTCCTACATAGTCTCATAAATAGGCATTGAGCCCTATTTATGCCTATTCATCCCTGCTCATTGACATGGAATGTGAGAATATGCTGGTCCTGCTATTTTTCTGTGTTATTATTACACTGAACAACTCCAAGTTTCAACACAGAGTGATGAAACTTGTGTGTGGAATAGGGCTCCAGGAATGCTGTTTTTTTGACCGTGTGACATTGGCATTTGGAACACTGAGGTGGGATACAGATGGATTTCTGTGGAACAAGGCCAGTTTACCCCAGCTTAGTATCTGGCCACTGCTTTTCTTTGAGTCCAATTCAATATTCAGTTATTGAGGAAAACTCTACCTGACTTAAGAGATCAGCCTGAGGATGCACTAGTGTAGTAAGTCTTTTTTTAGGTATTAACATCACAGTTTTTATATGTATGTGAAGGTAAAAACTATTTTCATCTAGGACACTGGAACGAACCTGAGAACTGTTCCCCAGGCTACTCACGTCCCCCATAACTCCCTACCACCCAAGATGAATATTGTTTGGGTCCTGAAGGAGGGGAATTCCACAAGTACCAATAACTGGGACTTGTCTATCCAATTAATAACCAGCAAAAAATGCATGCGTAAAGGAAAACTGGTAATGATCCTACTATTAAAGCATTAAATATTTTGTAGCATAAGAGCACTAAGTCAGACTTCACTAAAGCGTTTGAAATTAGGACCTCTTTAAAAAAATACAGCAGTTGGAAGGAAAAAAAAAAGCTTCAAAGCTGCTTTTTCTCCCCCTTGGAAACCTGCTGGTGTTAGGATAAAATGAATAGAGAAAAGAGAAAGGTTTGCCTTCTAATAAAGCATCTGTTGCCCACTTTGAACATTTCTTACTTCTTTGTGAGTGTGTCTCTTCAGTTTTGGCGACTACTGACAATGAAGAACAGAGGTATAGAAAAAGACAATACCTGTTATATAGCCAATATTTCTGATTTCATGTCACTTTGAACAGAATCTTCATTTGACCACATGCTGTGTCCAAAAGGAATTTCTTTGTTGCCTGATCCAAAGATGCCGTAAGATGCTCAAAAAAGTAAACTGCAGGAATCTGTTCAATAAGAAAGATAAAAACAAATCTTACAATTCATTCAGTGCACTGCTATCACTTTTAACTTCAGCCTATTTTGGCATGCTGCATAAGAACTGAATTCAAATGACTTGTGCTTCTTTTCCCTTTCTTTTAATGTTGTTAATTCTGGTCATGGACTATAGATTTCCTTCATCTTGGAAATAAAAGGTAACAAACTAAACAACTTCACATAAATTCAAAACGTGAGAAGGGAAAAGATGTTCACGTACATCACTGGATTGTTTAGAAACCTGTGGACAGTTATTATTGCCACTGAATTTTAACCAAGCTTTGTGAAGTCTACCCTCCCTCCGCAAGAGATTTGCAACCTTTCACAGCAGGAGGTTCTCAGATTTGGCTGAGGCACTCACCTGAGTGATTCAGCAAAATTTTGTCCAGACCTCAGACGCTTTATTTTTCTGTCTTCTATGAATGCTTAATATTCAAGGCCAAAATAGGAAGTGATGGTATTCATCTCTTCCCAGTCAGCTCTTGTCCTCCTTGCAATGGATAATGCCAGCTTATGACTGGCATTGGAGCATTAAGCAGAGGCAAAATAATGAAGTATAATCTTGAAGTTTAGGAAATACAGGAAAATACAAAGTTTTGAGAAACATTTGGTTCTTTTAGAGAATTGAATTAGATTAGATAAGGTTGCAAAGATTACTTCCTTTTCAATCATTATTTTTTTTGTCCTCTTAAGCTCTCAAAATTTTCTCCTCCAATCCTTTCCTACTTTAACTTCAAGTCTATACTGAAATTTCGCAGAAAAGCACTTGTAGGTTGTTCTGGTTGGTTTTGGTTGGTTGGTTTTTGTTTGAGTTGGGGGTTTTTTTTGGTGCTTAAAAACGTGTATGAATTTTCTTGTGAATCACACTACTCATGAATGGAAGAAGGGCACCTTTGGGTCTGGGCATAACTCAGTCAAGAGTTGTAAGATGCTCTACTCACCAAGGATGTTTTTAATTATTCAGGTTTAGTTAATGAGACGGTTTTGCTATATACCTGAATGTAAAAATGCTCTGAGATACTCACATAGTACAATAGCAAGAGTCTTTAGTGCATGGATGTAATTATTACAGTTGAATTTCATTGTGACTAGAATCTAGCACTATTTGTCATGTGAACTATTAATTGGATTTTTAAATAATCAGGCTAGTTTTAGTTTCTCCCTTGCAATATCTTCAACATAAGAGATGCGGCATGCTTTTGGAAGGAGTTAAGGCAGGTTATATAGAAATTACATCTGTCGGACACTCTATGGTATTTGTGTGAAGCCTTGTGGTGACAAAGAGGCATGTGGTAAATGCAGGTATCTTGCAAATGTAACAGTTGGTGTTACAGAAACAGAAACTGAGGCTGAATTCAACAGCAATGTGGTTCATACCATAATGCAATGTAAAAACTGGCATACAAAATCAAGCATGCTATCAATCAAATTTAGTGTCAGAGACAGCATAGGATTTTGCAAGAAATAATCCTGTGACATGATCCTACTCTTTGAACTCAATGGGAAATCTCATTGATGTTAATGGAGCAGGGCTGAGTCCTTGTGGAATAACCTTATTCCTACAGAGAGAAGTGTCTCCGTAACCCTTTCTTTAACAGTGGTTGGCTTATAAACAGATCGATGAGGACTTCTAATACTAACTTAACCTACTTATAATGATATTCTCATAAATTTCTAATTCCTTTTTTTCAATCTTATTCATGTCTCGGACTCAAATTTGTCATTTTGCAGTAAGTTCCATAGATTTAGTAACGGTGGGTTTTTAGTATTTCCTTTCACTGGTTTTATATTTATGTCTTTCCTTTTTAATTCACTTTACCTTTGTATGTATTTTAAAAGAGAGCAAATAAGAAAATTCAATCTGTTATTCATCTCCTTCTGTGCTGCCAAATACCTTTTTAGGTTACTTCTCTCATTTCTTCCACAAAAGAGGAGGATTTTCTTGAGTAAGTTGACCTGGGAAAATACCTGTGTCAGCTTCCAAAAATTTAGTAGACATCAAAAGAATAGTCTGAAAATAGAATTTCTAGAGTATTTTCCACTCATTCTCTCATATTCTTAAATCCACTTGTTTGCTTCTCACTGAAAAGTTAAACAGTAATTACGGGAGCCCTGAAATCATGAAAGAGCAATGCACCCACTTCACCTAAGTGTTTGAGAGAAGTCTAGAAGATCCTAGCTCCTTAACAAAAGGTGACACAAGCTTTGGAAACATAGATTTGTACACTTGGCATACAAGATGGAAGAATGAACTCTGCCCTTGTGTAAGCTTTTCTGGACCAGTAGTTCCTTAGTGTAGTATGGCAGAAACAATTCAGTTCTGCTGTGAAGCTGAGCAGGCTTGCTCTGGAAGGGGTTTGTGTCAGGGTGTGCTGACAGACCGTATTACTAACCAGATTTGAGCAAGAGTCACTTCCTTTCACTGATATGTTCCATTTCAAATGAGGGCACAGCAGATAGATACTCCCTTTCAATCATTAGCAACTTACCTCTAGGCTGGCCACCCTCTGTCTCATTTGAATTCTTTGGTCCACAGCCACTGCCACTTTTCCTGAGGGAATTACTCTACAAATGATGCATTCTTTCTCTCAAGTCATCAATGTTACTCAGAGCAGATGTATGTTCTGTAATTGATTAGTTATCTCTTCATGGCAAATAGCAGTTTGTGATCGAGCAAGCAGGTTCATAGATTCCCTTGATCAAAGCACCAGAATCTGATTATGCTTCCTATAACCAACATCCTTTGAAGTGGATCAGCACTCAGGTAATTCAATTATCTTCTTTCTAGAGAATTCATCTTGAAAGGAGGTCATTTGCTCAGGTACAAAGAGGTGGAAGATATTGTTTCCATTATGACCCATCTGGTGACTCTGTGTCAGCCTCAGAAAAAAAAGGAATATCTGAAGATTATTTACTGTATCTGAGAGGTAGAGATGAGATTGATTTTTTTTGATTCTGTAGATTAGAAATGATAATTTCTCTAAAATGGGCCCCATATTATATTCATCTGTATCTGACCTATACTTCTAGAAAAAATGAACAGTTACCAAGTGAAAACTGGAACTGTAGTTGGCCTTTTCAGAATGCTGTACAAACTTAAATTTGTATGTGCATTTGCTTGTCAGTCAATTTATTAACTCTTATCCTCCTCATAATTCTGGATGGAAGCCCATTTTTCAAAAAAGACTTCACTCTTCTTTTTTTTTCTCTCCTTTTTCCTAGGACTGAAAGTTTCTAAGGAATATTCAGTAATCCAGGAATCATTTTTCCATAGTTTTTTCCTTTCCCGGAAGTGTATCAGCATTTTTTATTTCTTTACTGAAATAGCTCAATGGCTCACGTGAGGTACCAAAAGACCTTTAATACAGTGAAGCGAAAAGTACTGCTGAATATTGCTTTAAAGCTGAGAGCTCCCAAGGGAAGTAATGGAAAAAAGTAACAGGTATTTTTTTTTTTTTGGTCTCTTTAGGCAGTGTCCAATGGTTGTAGGATCTGGCAAACGTTACAGGGCTAAAAGCTAACACAAAGGCTGGATGAGTGAAAATAAGTCACATTAAGAAAATGGAAAAGTCAGCCTTTTAAAACAGCTGTAAAAGTAATCATCTCTTTCTGTGGCATGTGGAATACTTAAGGGGGGGGGAAATTAGATAATCTTTTATCGTTTCTTTCTTTTTCTTTCCTTTTTTGAATTTCCTTGGATAAATTTGTTGGCCAGAATGATGCCCCAGTTCCAATCTCATAAAAAGCAAAGGGCAACAAAATCTGGCAGGATCCACCAGGAAGATTCCACTTGAGAGGCTCCACCTGGGTATTTCCTTTGTTGTCTGTCTTTAGCCTTCAGGGTCATGTCTCCCTAGGGCAGAAAGGGGAAAGATGTAAAAATACTGTAATATATTTATAATAAGTTCTTACACTTCTTTTTGTTATCTCTGGACATCAGAGAACATATGACAAGACTTCCTGAAGTGGTGGTATGACATGGTATATCTTTGCAGTTCTCTTGAATTATGTGAGGTTTCACTTTAAGATCTTATACTTTTCTCTGCTGGTGGATGTTCAATGGCCCTTGGTAAATGTGTCCACAGCAGAGGACAAGGTGGTCCTGGGATTCAGTGTTTGTAAGAACTCACAAATACTGCCAAGTACATGTTTCTAGTCAGAAGGCAGGATGATAAAAATTGAAATAGCTGAAGGAAAATCAAAAATAGCCGACCTTTGAGACTTTTCAAGGGAGCAGTCTCCTTAGGACCATGTGGAATTTCTCAAAGAATTCTTTAAACCTCTCACTGTGAAGAAATGCCTTTTTTTATGAAAAGGCAGGCAGGCCCACAAAAGTACATTCAGAATTTAATCTGTCTTCTTTTTTCTCACTTCGGTTGGTGTCACTTGTGTCTCCTCCTTGCTTTTTAGGCTCCTCTATGTTTGCCTAGCTGTGACCCCTTTGAGATACCTTCTGAGATCAGAAATGTTCATCTGTACACTTTTGATTGGAACTTTCAAGTGGAGACAAAGGCTTCAGGCTCCTTGCTCTAGCTGTTTTTTTGTACATTAGTTTTATCTCTTGTGTGACCTCTGAGACTACCTCAAGCTAAAAACCCTTCCATAATTTCAAAATCTTCCATGTGCACATACACACAAACTTTTTGTGTTAAAAATATTTCTGAAATTGTGAAATCAGGAAATTCATGTGCAAACATGATTTGATTCTCCTGTACATCCCCCAGCTCTGCTCTGTACCCATCTCACCTGTTCTACATTTCTGATCTCCTGGGGCCATATTTCTAAGTATCTCAAAGTATGGCATGTAAACCATTTCATCTGAAAGGTGTGAAGATTCATTTTCCTAGTGGAGTATGGTTACAGCACTCTGTTGCCATAGAGGAAGGTTGATTTAGATATATTTTCAGAAGGAAATAAATTCCTTCCTGCTCTCTAGAAAATTATCTGCTCTTATGACTAAAACATTATCTTGTTTTCTAGTTCCATAACCTATATTTAGTTAGGTTACATAGGTTAGTTCCACTAACCTATGCTCAGAGACTATGCTCAGCATAGTCTCTGAGCAACAATTGCTCTTGATTCAGTTTTTGTATTTCCACTTTTTCTTGGCTATAATTATGCATATATGTAACGACAGTAATTCAGCTGTAGTGTTTTGTATGTTATTCCTTCAAAGTGGTACAGTGTCTTTCCTTATTCTGAATCTTAGTGACCAAAGCTGTACTTTGTATGAAATGTAAGGAGTGGTCTGAAAGCAGACTTTCTTCCAGATACAGACAGTCCTCTTTGCCAGAAAGATACTTGAGCCCATAAGAAGAGTTTGGACACACTTTAACAAAACAAACACAATTTTAATCCACGTTTCCCCTTCCTACTGCAGGGAGTGCTGAAAGCTGTTTTTACCCGTAGCGGAGGAAGTAAACTTTGTCTTTAACTGCTTTAAAATCTGTGAGCAAGCAATTCACTACATCGTTAAAATCCTTGAAGGGACTTCTTGGGCTTGAGGTCTGAAGTTACATTTATTCCCAAGAGCGAATATAAGTACTTACATGAAATTTTTTGATCCTGTTCCATTGTAGTGGTCCCTTTGTCTGCCTGAGCTGTGTGTTTCAACTGTGTTGAACCTGGACAAGAGGATCTAATTTAGTTTGCCTGTGTCTATTCTGTAAACTGAGCAAGACTAGACAGGGCTGCTTGTTCCAAGATGTCTCTAAAGCATCTCCTGCAATAGGATCCTAGTCTTGGTTAAGTGTCCTAGATGCTAACATACCATAATTATTGGTAATAATGAATATAAGGTATTAATTAGTAATCTGCACACAGTTGAATAGAACACTCTTCTCTAGGAAGTACTTAGTATGAGAACTGCAGAGTGGGCTTTGTTTCTTTGATTGTATGCAATGCAGGTCAAGCTCTGTTAGGACTGTTAGGCTTGTTGGGCAAATACCTCATCCTACATCACAAACATCTCCTACAAAGTGTATGTATGTTGCTTTGGCACAGTTGACCTAATTCAGTTATGACTATTCTACTCAGCTGACTCTCATGAGAGTATCATTCCCAAAATGCCCATACTGTGAGAGTTCCATACCTACTGTTAAAGAAAAGGTCCATTAACTTGGTTATTTTATTTTTAATTTCATGACTATATGTGATACGGACCCACGTAAAGTATTTTGAAGTGGAAAGCAGTGAACAGAAAGAAAAAAATAAATTACTTAATGGCTGCTTTGCTTCTAATGCTGCTGAAGGAGTAAAGTTCATTTAGCATAATAAAGACAGTAGTTGCATTACAGTATGTGTGTGGCCATGACACAGTGAGAAAATGTAGATGTGTGAATGCTGGAGCAGTAGCCAAGCAATGAGGAAGTTAAGTGGATGAGACTGTTGGAATGGAAACAGATATCATTAAATGTAGGTGTCAGGATTTTGACATGTGACTGTGACTTTAGGCGGGTTTGCAACTGATACTGAAAAGAAAAGAGAAAAAAAGAAACAGCCTATTAAAAGAAAAAGGTTTTCAAACTTTGCAGACCTGAAATGTAAGGCATTCAAACAAATCACTCACAATGCTCCGACAGTTTCCGCTTGTACTTTTCGAATAGATGTGGTTTGTCATGGCGTATCAATGGAGAGGCAATGGCGATCTGGACTGACCAGTCGGGCACATCTGGAGCCCAGCTGGAGCAATGCTGATCCCCGCCATGGCAGCCGGCCTTGAGCCTGTGAGCTCGGGAGCGCTGTCTGATGGGTGGATGGAATGGATACTTAATTTTCTTTTCTTCTAGTCTCTCTCTCTCTGTATATGTCTCTCTCTGTATCTTACACAAACTTTGAGTCATTAGCGGACTGCCTGCTGTAGAGATCTCTGGGCTTTACAAAATCTGGCAGTTGCTCTGTCACTGGAAAGGAGATCTAAATCACATCACAGCAGTGAAGAAAAATTTCTCTTATGAGAGCTGTCACCTTGTTTTTAAAGATGGTTGGGATTTGAAGGGGAAAAAAAGTATTCAGAAAGAATGCATTTCCATAATCCAGCAAACTTTTTCTAGCTTGTAATATTTTATCATTGTACAGGGAGTTTTCTTTTGTCTCCTTGGTCTCTGTGACCTATGCAACCTTGGGCCTTCATATCACAGTGTGCACAGTAATCTGAAGTCGTCCCATCCATGGAAGTAGAGCCTGGCTATGATAACTCCTTGGAACAACTTCTGGAATTAAATAATATTATGTTGATATCAATTATAAATGTTGTACATTGGTTTCCAGCTAAATACTGAGTCTTGGATTTTCTGGAATAAATGGAGCTGTGGATCTGATAGCAACAGGGCTGTGGTACGTCTCTGTTCTGTACTCCATTTGAATGTAATTATAACAAAGGACGCCTAATTATCTTGAACTCAGCACTTGCAGCTGGACTACAGTACAGATTTGAATTATATCCCTACGGTGGTGAAATGCGTTTGGTTCTTTGTAAGAAATTTTGCCAATATCATGTCTGCACCTGTCCGTTGTCAATGCACAAGTCTGCCTGTGACTGAAATTGCTGCAATTTCTTTTTTTCCTTTGTCTCTATTCATGTGAAGGAAAGAAAAAAAAAAAAAAAAAAANAAAAAAAAAAAAAACAACTCGAGGAAACACACCAGACTCTGGTGCCAGGCAGTACTGCTAGAAATCCCCCCGACACCAGACAGGGTGAGCACCTAACTCCATTTCTTGCACTTTCGGCAAATCGGAGCAGTATTAGCTGCAGCGTACTTTTCGTGGTGTGAAAACGCTTTTAGCAGCTTGGTTAGGACTTTGTCTTTCACAGTGCTGTGGTCACATCACTGTCAAGTGACATCTGAACTAAGTTTGTGATCTCTTCTTGCTTTTGTGAATATTCTGTATGTAATACATGCTTTGACTTCTACAAATTTCAGTTGCTTGCTAGAATTACAAGCTACAGGACATTTCCAATCCAAAATGCTTCACTTCAAAATTAAGTTGTCTACTAATTGATAAAGCATCCCTTGTGTCCTTTTGAAAAAGTCAGGCTCTAAAAGATGGAGGAAATGAAAACTCCAGTATGACAGCAATTCCACCCAAGCCGTATGATTAACGTGCTGGGATGAATTCTCAGCTGTGCTGAGTTTGGCCTTTGTTGAAGCTGAGCAGAGCCAGAGCGAGCAGTGGCACAGAGCCACCTTTCCAGTCCTTTGATCTGGGGCCAACCAGGGGCAGAACTGGCTGTCTGTGTACTTTAAAGCAACCGAAGAGGTGTTTTAAGCAGTGCTGTTATAATGACGAGGCAGGGGCTGCTAACCCAGATTGCTACCTTAGCCCCACTTCAGTGGTGTCCTGGGCATTGCTCTCCTTTGCTCCCCAGCCCAGCTTGTGACCCTATCACCTGCCACCGGGAACCCTGACTGCATCTTTACAGTCACTGCTTTTAGAAGTAAAAAAGCGACCAAAGTCAGAGACAAATATATTGCCTGTTACATTTACACATAGAAGGAAATGCCTCTTTTACCAATACATTAATCCTATTTTGGAACAAACCCATTTTTAATTATTCATTTTTATTTCAATGTCTAAGTCGATTTTGTTAAGTGTTACTATTAATATTGAATAAATGTTTTATTTTAAAAAAAATCTATTTACTGTTAAGTGTTTATCACTACAGGCATTTGAAAAAATGACATTTTTGTTTTTGGAAAGCATTTGCATATTGGAAAAACATATTTCCTGGACTGGAGAGAAAGGCTTATATTTTGGAGTGAAAATGTTTCACTTGTTTCTTAAATCCAGGAAACGTTATTTCCCCAGCAGGATTTTATTTTGTTGAAGTTTTGTAGTGATCATAACTCCAAGAAAATATTCTCTCATCTTTAATTATGTTCGTGGATTACATACTTGTGTACAGCTTGTGATTAATGTCTTTATGACAGAAATATCCTTTAGACTCTTCTACTGTTGTGAAGCAGTTTTCTGGATTTGAAAACTTCAAAATATTCCATTAATTATGTTCTTCCCAAAGGTAAGAGCTATTTAAAATAGAAGGCTTGCTACTTGCTGCTACCAAAGTGCTCTTTAAATGAGCTTGTCTAGATTTTTCCTTTTGGATGAGACCTTTATGGAAGGAAGGACAGATGATCCTGTGGATCTGCCCAGTGTGGTTTCTGAAGCATCTGGTGATGTTGGAGACAGAGCAGTGGGGGGATGAGGAAGACAGGACGAATAAGAATTCTGGAAAAACTGCTTTTTCTCTTTTGTTTATTTTAAAATCTTATTCTAAGCATCTTCAGATTGCTCTAGTTCTGAAACTTCTGGCTTTCTCTGCAGCTGATCTTAGTGAGTTGTTCTGTCCTCATGACATCTACATGTAAAAATAAGACAAAAAATGTGACTGCTCTAGAGTATGCTGTTCTGAAACGATACTGTTCAGTGATTGAGCTAACAAAGTCTGCATCTTGGTACAAATCTGTATTTAACTTTCATGGTTGTTAATTGTGCCTACACTGCCTTGCAGCTTTAATGTTCCATTATCCTATTTATTTTTTTAGAGCTCACTGAAAGGAGAAAAAAAGATCTCAGCTCTGAGAGTCAAAGAAATATATATATATTTAATATGGGCATTTGATTAATGTTTTTCTCCTCAATATTTGTTCAGCTTTAGTATTTTGCTAATTATTTTCAAGGTTTTGAGTTTCGTTTTTAAAAACTAAGTGAATTTTGTGAAATGCCTTTATGTCACTGGGTGCCATCAGAATGCCTTTTAAAAGGCTGTGTAAAGCTCCTACTGTCTCTGCTGCAAGACCACAAAGCGTGAACGCCTGACACCTGCCTGCTCTGTGCGTGCGTGGATGTACCATACACCACGCTGCTGGCCTCACGGCAGAGGAAGTACCGCTCCCGCTCCCAGCCCGGGCTCTGTTGGATGGTGTAACGCCACCGCCTTTCTCTTGTCTTAAACCTCCAGGAAACAGTGATCACAGTTCAGATGGTTGGACTCTTTGTATCTTACTTCATCTCGAAAACGCAATGTTTTTCCTTAATCCTTTGTCAATCTCTACGTCTGAAATGAAAGAGTTTGTGAAAATGAGGTTAAAAGAAAAAAAAGAAAAGCCTCAAAACATATGAAAAGCTGTGTGATGGAGACATACTAGTGCTTTGTTTCTTTGTAGCAGGGACATCAACTTTAACAGGAACGAAGATGCCTTCAGACAAACCTTTTTCTGTTCACATGAGAAACTTATTAAGTGCTGAAGAAATGCTTATAAATGACATTCTCATCTGTTTCGTTCTAAATGGTCTAGTTTTAGCGGACAGTTTTGAAACCAGATTTGGTGGTTTGGAAAGGGAAGGCAGCACGGCTATAAGGATGTGTGAATAAAAGCAAGAAGATGACTGGGATGCGGAACTTCATAGAAGAGTAAGACTCAGGCAGCAACGTTTTGGAAGGAGGAGATGGCTTTCAAAGGGAGAGAATAGGCTGGGGACAGAAAAGAGAGAGACTTTTAGCTGGACTTTAACTCCTCTAACCAGTGATGCAGAAGTTCCGGGCTAACCAGTCCTGACCCAGCTTTAGCTTAAGCCTTATTCTCTACCTTAGAGAAAATAGCTTTTCATTATCAACAAAAAACATCAGTGTGTTCGCAAGGGAGCAGCATCCATTGCACGACTGAAAGCCCCTTCATGCTTTTTATTCTCTATTTCCATCACTAATTTAGGAATATATTCTCCTTAGTGAGTCTTTACAATTCCTGTTGCTGGCAGTGGACTGGAATTTTTCCTCTATTGTTTTTTGGTTTTGTTGTGGTGTTGTGTTGTTTGTTTTTTTGGTTGGTTTGATTGTTTGTTTGTTTTTAATCAGCTTCCAGTGGAAAACCCTAAAGGGCCTAATTCTGATATCAGGATTTGAGGATAGTTGGTACTTGAAAGAATCAAGACTTTACAAAAAGTACTTCTTGTAGTAGTGGTAAAGCTGACCTAGAATATATCCCAAAGAAAGTCTGTTTTTGTGAGATACTAAACTAACAAGATGTGTTAAACTCATGTGTCATGCTTTGAAAGCTTCACAGTTTAGAAGTGGCGAACTCTCTAAATTCACAAGAAATATGAAAAAGAGAAACAGAGGAGCAAGAAGGGAAGGACAACATAAGACAGTTTTTCCTAACCCTCTGTGACCAAGGCAGAAATTGACAGTCTGTCAGATTAACAGAGACAGTTGGTAGTTATTTTACTCAAGTGAGCAAGATTTCAAAAATGGGAAAAATAATGAAGGATTGCACACGAAAAGTTTCTTCTTTAAGGAAGCTTTCCAAGAGCTCCTGTTCTACCAGTTACATTCCTGTACATAAACCAAAATGGCTTGTTGGCTCTTGAAAGTTTTCTCTAACACATCTTTCTAGAAATCTTCAACTCCAAAGTGTAAATCTGTTAAGTATCTTTACAATGTAAAATTGATTCATGAATCAGTAGCTGTGTACTACTCGAAAATTTTCTTCTGTTATAAAAAAAAAAGTAATTCATTTATCTTTGAGCAAATTCCCAAACCATGTGAATCTTGGACAGCATAATGAACGTTGCTTATGTACTACTACATCAGGTATCTTGGATGGGTATTTACTTGTTATTAATATATCTCAGAGAATAGGAACAGTAGGTACACTGCAGAGGGCAAGAGAGAAATACAGGCCTTTCGAAATCCAAGCTTTTCATTCCTGTGCAGCATGGCACTGCTCTTGCCTGTTCCAGCATAGCGCTTTTTGGCCGCAGCAGGTTGGCAGGCAACAGTGCATACCATGAGAGGAGCAGCAAAGCCGTGATGTCACGGGCCACATGCTCGTCAGTAGTGTCCTTCCTCTGAGCATCCTCCCTTGCACAGAAAATGCTCCTCCCAAGACCGAACACCCCACAGTCTGTTCAGTGTATGAGTCAATGCATCAGCGTCGCACTGAGATAAGAGGATAAGCCACACAGTGTTGTCATCCTTAAGTACTGAAAATTTATGATATTTTAAATCAATAAAATTAGAACTTCTTTTTTTTTTTCTAGTTTATGGAGTGGTAGGGTATATTTGAGCGACTTTTCTCAGAAACCGCAAAGACTAGAAACTTTCTTCTTTTGTGATTCTTGTTATTAACTGTCTCCAGATGTTTTATCTGTAGGAAAATGAGTACTGAGAGAGTTGTAACTGTGTCATTCATGTAGCAATATTGGGAAGAGCAATCTGAAGAGGCTGGTAAGAGACATTCCTTCTCCAAGGTGCAACATTGAAGGCAATTAGGTGTAGCTGAGCAGATAAATATTTGAGAAGTAAAATGTGGCCATGGAGGGTAATGAAAGATAGTTCAGGGTTTCTCTGTGACCACTACTGAAGGGTCATCAGATTAAATGAGAGTAAGAGGAAATCAGGTATCTCACTTACTTTCTGCTTCAACATCATGCAAAGAGGTGCTTTAAGGGAACCCTTACAGAATGTGTCTTAAAAAGATGGCTAAATTTATTGTAAAGAGAAAATTGTCTCTAGAATAATTTGCACACATATAAAATAGATTCAAACTCATGCACGCTCTTTCTGCAAGATCTGTGGAGTTTTATCTGTATGAAACAGCATATTGCTGGTTTTGCATTGATTAATACAGGCTCTACTAATGCACATGAATAGACATACTTGTAGCAAAATTCTTAAAGCATAGAGGTTGAAAAAAAATGTCATTACAGTGATGGATTTTCCAGAAAACATTCCCTTTGAGAAAATATGTCATAGTATATGTTCTTCCCTATAAATTGTACTAGTTTGTGGTTTAGAAAAACTGTAGGGAAATTGGATATTAGAATTGAGTTTGCTTCCTCGACTGTGAGAAAATCTTGGCTTAATAGCAAAATTCAAGATAGCATGTGGAAAGTTATGAGGAAATCAACATACCGGGTCATGGCAGATACACTATATTTATGCACTTGATGCTTCCTTTTGGACTATCTTATTAATATGGCTGAATTTTGCCCTATTGACCTTCGAGAACATGCACAAGCTAACATATATTGAGCTCTTGTTAAAGCATTTTGGAAAATATCAGGATATCAATTAATTCCATGCTAGCTGCTAAAGTAAACTGTACTTCAAATGCAAATCCCTCCTGATGCTGAGGACAACAGTTGCATTCACTAGCACATAGGTGTAGCTGTACTGGAAGAGATTATGAGGCAAGGAAAAATGGAATTGTAGTGAATTAAAGCAGTGTTATCAGATTGGGCTGGGGCTTAGAAATTTTATTTATTTATATATTTATTTTTTTTTGTGAGGAGAGCAAGCCTACATTTATTTTCAGGCAGTTTAGAAGTTGCTTCAAGAAGCCTGGTTTACATTCCCAAGTGCTGTAACCTTCTTTGTAGGCAAACATGCAGACGAGGCAAGGTGGCACTGCAGGAGCTGCGTGGGAAGCACCAGGTAAACTGCTGGGTGGGACACCCATGCAGGACCACCCCTCCCACCACCAGCCCCTGCCCCTGTGACATGCCAGCTGCCAGCTGCGCTGCCCCGTGAATTACGCACTGTTTATACACTATGAAAATCAACTTCCAGTTAAGACTTGTGCTTACACCACCTGATTCGTACTCTCAGAATCTGGGGCACATTATACACAGGTCTCTGAGATGAAAGGCCAGCCGTGAACTAGCCACTCTCCCATCAAATGCTTTCAGTGGGTCAGTCTCTAATGAGAAACACTAAGGAACACGTTTCCAGCTCTTCTCTCGGTTTGGCCGCCTTCTAAAACAAGGCTAATTGTCTACATGTGTGTTATTCAGTGGAAACTCTGTCAAGAAAACATTCTGTCTGGATGGGTTTAAAAGTTACCTCTGATCCTTTCAACCACGTTACTCTAGTTTAATCTGGAGGTTAAATTCCATTGGTATTTTAGGTGCATATTCTACTACAATGCACAAAAAAACCTAAGCTGTTTCGTTCAGTTCAAGACCCTGCTGAGTTAATGAAATGTCCTTAAAATAAACAGCTTGCTGTTGTATTTGCTAGCTGCATAATCAACTTAATGGGTATTGTTTTGAGAATACAGTCTGCAAATAAGTGGGCAGAGTTGACAATGCTTCTGTAGGTAAAATGCTATATCTGCCTATTTGTATACTTAAAATAAATATATCTGCCTATTTGTATACTTAAAATAAATATATCTGCCTATTTGTGTACTTAAAATAAATATATCTGCCTATTTGTATACTTAAAATAAATATATCTGCCTATTTGTATACTTAAAATAAATAAAAAAAATGCTTTTTAATACGTTTGGAAGATAAAAGGTATTTTCTTAACAGCAGTTTTCAAATCTTTCCCACTGTTAGAAAAAAAAAAAGTCTTATTTTTAATGTGGATTATGTCATATTACAAGTTAGTTTTCCTGTAGCAACAAGAAGAAAATTCTTAAAACGAATACAGGTTCACCTTATTCATTGTCAAGAATTAAAATCATGACTTGTTCTGCCTACATTAGCATCAGATTGTCAACTTCTCTCTAAAGAGAAGCTTTATCTTAAGAATAATTTCTAGGAGCTTTTTGCTTTTGATCGATTATTTTCCATCATCCGAAGTGAATAAAGATAATGGAAATGTATATAACTATAATTCAAATTGGATGCTGGCCAATATGATTTTGTTTGTTGGATAGCTTAAGTGACATCTTTTGTGCTTTCTTGTTGCCCATGCTTTTCACATGCACTAAGGCTGTTTTTTGCCTGCTGGGACTTAAGTTTTGGAGAGGAATAAAACAGTCTTTTCTTTGCTATTTGCTTGAAAGAGGAAACTACATGAAGGCTCTGATATTTTTGGTAGGCACATGTGGAACAAACATGCATAATTGTAAGACTGATCCAGCAGCTTGTTTAGCTGTATATCATGGCATGCCAGTGAGGAGAACAATCTGAAGTATGAAACAAACTCAAGTATGTGTGAAAGTTCTGTGAAGCAAAAGAAGCTTTATGTATGAAAATGCCCTACTAACATACCCTGTGTATAATTACGCAGACTAATGCATGCATCTCTAATGCGCTTACTTTACTTTTAACATAGTCCAGCTGCTATATCAGCAAGAACGTACAGACAAAAAATATATTGGTCGTTGGCTAGATGTCTTACGATGAAGTAGCAAATATAGCCCAAGTAGATGGAACATCAGCACTGGGTTGCATTGGGCTGTAGCAAATGTGGAGAATTGTGTGTCTAGCGTTCTTCAGTTATTCTCACTTGCATTATTTATCCCAAGCATTTCCAGTTTATGAAATACTCAAAAGGTGTTTGGCATATATACAGCATTTCTTTTATTTTTATTTTTTAGAATCTTTAGAATATAGCTTCATAAACAGTCTCACAAGGTAAAACTACATGTTGAAGATGCAGCAAGAATGTGCCTTGTGTAACCAGTTCTATTTGTTTGTTGGTTTTGTTTGTTTTGTTTTTTTTTTTAGATGGCACATCAGTACTTCAGATGGCTTCTTCATGCCTCCTTGTAGCTCAAACCTCAGTGCACCTTAAAGCACTCTTAGAGCACACTGACACAGCATCCTGGGCCACCTGAAAAAAAGAAGTATTACAAAGCAGCAGCAACCGTCTGTTATGCTTCTGACATCAGTGAACTGCAACAAGAAAAGGTAAGAGGAATCTCAACTGTGGGACAGATAGCTGAAGCAGCAAGTTCCTGGACTTGTTTCTGTGCTATATAAATAGAAAGTGCAGCAGATGCACTCCATATCTGCTACAATATCTTCACAGAAATATAAAGGAGACATGAATGCTATCAAGTAATGTTGGTAAGTTAACTCTTAACGTGTCGCATCACTCAAAGTATTACATTGGTTAGATAACTAGGTATTATTGCTGCATAGATGGACATGTTAACACGATGTCTGCCGTCTGTAGAGTTCTACCGCAGTGACTTGTTTGCTGGTGTCATGTGATGCGAGTTGACTCTCCTTTCTCCTGAGACATTTCATAATAGTTCTGTGCAACACTGTGATGTCCATTAATACTGGAAAATCTGTGATCAGCAACAGTGAGGAAGACTTACTTCTGTTTACAAAAGAGGCAGCTGAAGCAGAGTCAAATTTTGCCTGAAGTCATTTAGTGGTAATTCTAGGAGGAGGAATGATGAGTCCTGACCGTGTTTGACAAATTGCAAAAGTTGCTACTGTGCATCCTTTCTCCTTATACATCTTGACTTTAATGTAGAGGTTAGTAGAAAGACTAGCCCAATCTATGGTGATTCGCAACAAGAATTTGAGACTCCGATTAGTGAGTCAGGAAATGGATAAACAATAGCTTCTTACAATGATTGGAGGAAACATACTACAGTTGAAAACAGTTACTTGCATTTTGAGGACTAGCTATCTTGTTCTTACTATTACCTAATATAGAAGAGGGAAAAGATTGTCTATATATTTATAGAATGTAATGTATATAAATTTGCTATTCCTATAATTCACATTATCAATTGCAAAAAAAAAAAAAAATCTGAATAAAAAATGATTTGGAACAATTGAACAAACTAATGACTGGAGAAAAGCTGATGTCACTCCTTCTCTTGAGACTTTCAAAACCCACCTGAATATGTTCCTGTGTGGCCTGCCCTAGGTAATCCTACTCTGGCAGGAGGGTTGGACTTGATGGTCTCTAGTCATCCTTTCCAACCCCTACCATTCTATGATTCTGTGATTTGCTTAAGCCTTGAGAGCCTGATTCTGCAAAGCCAAGCCTGCCTCAAAGGTACCAAGGAACCTCGGCTTTTGTGGCTGCTAAGTTGGATGTACTCAGCAGCACTTCTCTGGATTGGAATTTAGACCACCAGAAGTTATTTGATATATTATAAGAACCAACAAATTAAAAAGAAAGAGCAGATCTTAGAGAAAGTATGTGGACTGTTTCAGGATACTCTGTTATAGTTTTTAGTCTGATGATATATTCAGTTTGCTTGTTGTTCCATTCTGACTATATTGTGATGAAATGTTTAAATTAGCATATCTATTTTAATCCCTGGATAATGATTTAAAGAAGTATCCTGATTTGGCAAAAGAAAAAAAGTGAAACAGCCAACATATTACACAATATTTCAAGTGTTTTTGTGTTCACGTCAGGTGGGTAAAATATTCAGAAAAATAAACTGACTGATATGACTAAATTCACACATATTCTACTTGTACAGGGTTGACAGGAATTTTGAAGGTAGGTCTTATCTGAGATACTCAGCACATCTATGAATGTCCTAATAGTTTACTTCTCCCATGAGGCTAGTGTGTGGACCCCAGGGGTAGGGAATAGTTAAGTGATAAATATTTGAGCACTTCCACATTGCTTTAAGGACAAAAAGATGGGATAGTTTCAGTGGAAAATGTTCTTTTTTTTTTTTTTTTTGAGGTAAAACCTTGTTTTTCTATAGAAAAGGTTCATTTAGATGAGATAACAGCTTAACTAAACCAAAATAATCTCCAGAGGGAATGTAGGAAATATTCGCAACCAAGTGTCCATATACAAAATGTTGTGAACTCTTCCCTTTGAAAATGACTCCTAAAGTTCAAAGGAAAAGGTGCCCCACTTTGGGGGTGAGTGTATGTCGCTGTCATTAGCGTTGCTCTTAATGGGGAAGAATGGGAAGACCCATGAGTATGAATCTGTTTGCATTGTTCCACGCAAAGCCATCTGCTTTTTGCTGTAATGTGAGAGATGTACGACTACAGCAAACAGAGACACCGCCATCGCTACCCTAACAAAGATCTGTGGTTTCCAAAGGGTATTGATTTATTTTTAATACTTCAGAGAAAACAACCAGTCTTCTCTGTCCAACTTGAGGCCCAAGACTTCCGAGCCTTTCTTTTAAGACCAGGTTACGAACTGCTGAAATGTAGGGGTTTATCAGAGAACCGCCAGTGCAAGCTGAGCTCTGGCCATCGTATAATTTAAATTATTTATGCACAGTGCTGTGTTCAAACCATGTGCACATTTGTCCTTGTCAGTCAACATGTGTTCTATTAATCAAACAGGAACCCTGGTGTGTTCATTACAAAAGTAAGAACATTGAATTTGGGATGGTATTTTTAGTGCTTTTGACAGACAGGGATTATTAAGCTGTCACTCCCTCTTTTCTGCCAGCTCCCCGTCTTCCTCCCCTTCTTCTGCATTGCATTGTCATTTTATTATTAAGAGCACACTAATAGTTAAACGACAGGAACCCTAAACCCCTGACTAGTTCACTGACATGACAGGTTATTTTTTCCCTCTATTCCCTGTCCAAGAACCCCTGCTGATCTTCCCAGCATGCAGTGCTGTGTGACCCTTAACATCTGGCAGTGATTAATTGTCTTAGTGTCATAGCGATCGCCTTCCTCCCTCTGATCCTCACTTACTTTGTTCTCCCTTTTAAAGCCAGTGTGCTGGAACCTTTTCTTCCCACTTTTAAATCTGTCCAGTATCCAGGATACTCTGTGTATCTACTGCAATACAACTTGAAAGAAACTGAAACAGTCAGTTATCTGGCCCTGAAAGTCTGGTCATGGATTCAGAGGGCTTTCTGTTCACTGAAGGGGTGTGCTTGAAAAAACAGCACTAACTAGAATGACACAGATCTTGTTGAACTTGATCCGGATCTCAGGTCCCTTCTAAGCAAACAATGCAATTACGGGAAACACCGTTTTCAGCAGACACATGCGGTATTGTGTAGAAGGCTGTTGGCTGAAGCTTACACAACGTTACATAGATTAAGGGCCTGACACCTCCTGACAGCAGTTGCCCCTTTGTTCTCGGCTCACCCTGCTGTACCACGCTGCGGCAAAGGGCTGAGCCCTGTCTGGGCCTGAGCTCTTCTCACTCAACTCCCACTGAGTTAGGCAGGGTTCCTGCACATGTACTGAGGACTGGTGCATCGGCTTCAGCGCCACGATCGCCTGGGGTCACAGCTAAAACGGAGATGGTGTTTGCAAGTGAATTTTGTTGGCTGAGCGGTATCTGGGGAGTATGCATACCTGCTTTAGATGATTGTAGAGTAAGAATACTGGTGGAAGAGGAGAAGACTGTACCACTAAGACACAAGTCAGATGTTTTTGTTCTGCTCTTACACCTCAGTAGACTTCCCATGTGATTTTCCAGAATCATTTTAATCTCTGCCTCAGTTTCTTATATTGGAAAATAAAGACAGTGACTGCTTTGAGTGTAGGAGGCTTAATTAGAATTTTCAGAGACCTTTATTTTTCCAGTATGAATATGAAGTATTGCTAAGCAATTATTTATGCTTGTGTATTAAAGACCAGCTGCCATACATGGAGAGAGCCATGTTAGAGGTAGGAAGGAGGCCATGTTGTGCAGAGGTTGGGTGTTTTTTTAGATTGCTTAGATTAAGGATGCCTGTGATCTGCTCACAATTTGGCAGCTTGCATGAGTAAATTACCAACTGCTCTAAACTTCCATTTCCTTGCATGCAAACAGAGGATGAGCACAGAGTCTTCCTTGCAAAAAACCCTAACCCTCTTAATGTTTGAAGATGAAAGGTAAAAATAAACAATTGTTTTAAATCCTAGTTGAATAGCAGAACTTAAACTACTGTTACATTTGCATTTTAAGGCAAAATATCTGAAAGGCGGTTTCTCCTTCACATACAAATGTTGAGTTCAGAGTCTCTCCGTCTCCCATGACACACTGCTCACAAATAGATTTCTCCAGAGCAGCATTATGTTCTAGCTCTCCATGTATTTCAAATAACTATAAGGCCGTTTATTTTCTATTTCAAACCAAAATACTAAAATGGAGTGCATGGCCTTCTCTAGTTGCTAAGCAACACTTTGTAACGCGCATCCTGCATTTTGCTGTGCCATTTGGCAATTCACACAAGATCTTGTTTGTTCATTTCCAGTCTAGTAACATTGGTTGCTGTATTTCAAGTGCCAGTATAGATCAAAGTATTTCCTAGAAGGATAAACATGTTAACTGGCAGAGAGTGAATGATTAACATCAAGCACAAGCCTTTTAGTGTAAAGGACTTGGCATGTCATCCGTTGGCAAAGCTATTCAAATGAATGCCATCTATACCTAGCAGATGTGCCACTAAGGAGTTATCCTCTTCTTTCCAAAGTACTGCTTGCTGTGCTGGTGTGACTGAATAGGGATGATAGCTGCTGCTGAGCTCTCTAAGCAACTGAGCCAAATGCTGTTGTCAGCCATGGTAGTGTATCGAGAGATCTCTGCTGACTTTGCTAAGCTACTTCAGTTTTGTGTCCATGTAACTAATGGTAGAATTATATTAAACTGCTATTTTCTCTTCTTCTGCTCTTTATGAACAATTACAAATGAGCTAGATTCTAATGCTTGGCTATCTAATGTTACTTACCTCCAATAAACTCTAAGTGGATGACTAATGAAAGCTGTCTTTAAGTAGAGAACACTCATTCCTCATAATCTACCTAGCCTACCTAGACCTCAGCAAAGCCTTTGACACAGTTTTCCACAGCATCGTCCTGGAAAAGCTGGCAACCCAAGACTTGGGCAGGTGCACCCTGCGATGGATTAAAAACTGGCTGGATGACCGGGCACAGAGTGGTTGTGAATGGTGCCACATCCAGTTGGCAGCCGGTGACCAGTGATCAGTACTGGGCCCAGTTCTATTCAGCATCTGTACTCATGACCTAGATGAGGGGATTGAGTCTACCATTAGTAAATTCACAGATGACACCAGGTTGGGGGGAGTGTCGATCTGCTGGAGGGTAGGAAGACACTGCAGAGAGACCTAGACAGGCTCAGTCAGTGGGCCTTGGTCAACAGTACGAGGTTCAAAAAGACCAAGTGCCGGGTCCTACACTTTGGCCGCAATAACCCCAGGCAGCGCTACAGACTCGGGGAGGAGTAGCTGGAGAGTGGCCAGGCAGAGAGGGACCTGGGAGTACTGGTTGACAATCAGCTGAACACGAGCCAGCAGTGTGCCCAGGTGGCATGAAAGGCCAATGGCATCCTGGCTTGGATCATGACTACTGTGGCCAGCAGGAGTAGGGATGTAATTCTCCCCCTGTGCTCAGCACTGGTGAGGTCTCACCTCGAGTACTGTGTGCAGCTCTGGGCCTCGCACTTCAGGAAAGATCTTGAGGTGCTGGAGCAGGTCCAGAGGAGAGCAACGAGGCTGGGGAAGGGACTGGAGGGAAAGTCTTGTGAGGAGAGGCTGCGGGAGATGGAGTTGTTCAGCCTGGAGAAGAGGAGACTCAGGGGGGACCTTCTCACTCTCTACAACTACCTGAAGGGAGGTTGTAGTCAGGTGGGGGTCAGGCTCTTCTCCCAGGCAACTAGTGACAGGAGGAGAGGCCATGGTCTGAAGCTGCACCAGGGGAGGTTTAGGTTGGATATTTAGGAAGCACTTCCTCACGGAAAGGGTGATTAAACACAGGAATGGACTGCCCAGGGAAGTGGTGGGGTCGCCATCCCTAGAGGTGTTTAAGGAAAGATGTGGCACTTAGTGCCATGGTCTAGCCGATGTGGTGGTGTTAGGTCATAGGCTGGACTAGATGATCTCAGAGGTCTATTCCAGCCTCAATGATTCTGTGATAACAAGGCAGGGCATAGTTGGTTTTTGCTACAATCTCTGTGTTTCCAAACTTCTGATTAAGAACTGCAGATGTTCTGAATCTCTTCGTTAGCACGCATTTGGGAGGAGGGGAGGTGAAAGAGGGTTGCTTGGGCAAAACTTTAAAAAATATCTAAGAAAGACAATTTTAAAAAGTCATATACATCACAATTTCCCTCCTTGCGTCTGTCTTGGCATCACTAGCTATTGTGCATTTGTGTGCCCTCTTTAACTTGCGATGTGTCAGAATCTCAGTGGTGCGTGGACCAAATGTCAGATGTTGACAAACATATTCATTAAAAACACTATGAGGTGAGGAATGGTGTGGTGGAGTGTTAAGTTCGACACGGGTGGCAACAATTTTTGACTCAATTACAATATTCCAGACCGTATGGAAAAGCTGAGGGGAGTTATACAAAACCTGTATTTCTGTTGTAGAATGCTGTAAGGTAGTTTCAAGAAGTATGAAACATTTCCCATTACAGCTACTAAAATTAGCAGATTATCTATGTAATTCTTATAAAACCTCTTTGGCTTAGACAGTTGTATGTTGTGGTAAATATATCTTAGGGAGTCTCTCTTGGTGAAAATTTATCTGCCAGCAGTACTGGTGAAATTGTAAGTGCTAGAAGTGATGTGTTAATTGAAGAAGCAAGCACAGTACTCTCTTGTTCATGCAGTCGTATTAATATCTGAATCTGATAGTATGGCCGAGGTCAGCCAGGATATAAATCTGTTCATACCTTTGTTTCCTTGATCATATCTCAGACATGGTTGTGAAGAAGAGGATAAAGAGAGAGGTGAGGCAGATTTGCCTTATGTGATCAGAGAGCAAAGGCAAGAGGCAGATTCTTTACACTGCCAGAAGTGTGTACAGCTGAGGAGAATCAGCCCTCTCATTTCATGGCAAATAATGCTTCATATTTTCTGTGGCAACCATTAATATACTACAGCCTTAGCTCTAGGCCTATAGGTAAAGCTATTTGCTGTGACTGCTTTTCTGTTTGTCCCCAGAGAGCTGAGGATTCTCCTGCAAGCCCATGGTGAGCAGGGCAATGTACTGCCCTGTCTGTGGTAGAGCAGCTAAGAGCAGACTCAGGCTCATTATCTTGTACCTATATAGGTAGATACTTCTAACTGAGCTAGAAATACATTAAAGAAGCTCTTTCTCACACACACACAGCAGGAGTGCACATAAGTCAAAAGATGGCATTTTAAAATCAACGTGCGCTATGTCTAAATCGTATTTCCTGTTGCTCATTTTGCTTTTTCTTAATATTGGAATCATTAGACTGATTTCAACGGAACTGACTAGATCCTTTAGCCAAGCCATGATGAAGTAATATGAAAAGAGAACAACAACTCAATAATGTTCTAAATGCCACGGTTCTTAAATTAGGTTTTAGTTTCTAAACTGCTTAAATGTTGATTTGGGAGCTCATCGTTTGCTTTTCAGAGTGGAGTATGATTTTTGTAGCATATGGCTATAGTAATTGTAGTTAAAAAATAAAAAGTCATGGCAAAAATATTCCCAAAAGATTTAAAGTATTTGTAATGGTGTGAGGAAAGCTGATTAGTATACTCTTGGCCCAGACTCATGCAACTGTCTAACACTGATTATAAGCTTAAATGCCCATAATGTTATGTCATCTTTTCAATCCAGCATTTGTTTTGAGAGCATCTCATGCACCAGTACAGACACTGTAGGCATTGAAAAGAATGGGGGACAGGGGATCATACTTCTCCTTTGTTATGTTATGCTGCCTCGGGCCTCAAGTTTAAGTGCTCTCAACTGCCTCTTCGTATATATTTATCTGCTCTGAGTATTAGTTATGTTCCTAATGTTTGCCACTGTGACCTGCACCTAGACTGTATCCCTAAACCGGCCTAATGTAGATGATGTGATGACAAGATAACATATTTTCAGTGTCAGAGGATGGTTTCCCATGGCAGATACCCACTAGTGAGGAAGCAGCAATTGATCCACAGGAGCAGCCACAGCAGTCCCTGTACTGCTCCTGTCAGGGAACGTGACTGGAAGGGGTAGCCAGGTCCTTGCAGAACAGGTCCTCCCGCACTGTATGTGTACACACAGTGCACACAAGCAGCCAAGGCAGTCTGCAAAAGGAATTGAAGCAGCCCACCGCTTTCTCTGTGCTGGGTGTACTCCCCTGCAAAAGGCTCACAGAAGCTGCTGCTGCTCATATGACACCTGAGCAAAGCAAATCAGGGAGATTTTCCTACACAGAGATCAATGCTTAAAAAGAAAGTTGGGAGATGTGCATCTGGCTCACCTAGACGCTTGGTGAGAGTGTGTGCCCCATTGGCAGAGCGGTGCGGCCTGCTGAGGATCATGCTGGGCCTGTCCTGCCCTGCGTGGGCGTTGGTTTGGCAGGGTTTGGAGCAGCAGCTGCTGTTTGTGGCCGTGGGTGTGACTGCAAAGGCACTTGGGCGTAGCTGGTCTTGGAGGGCAGGACTCGGACAGCATCAGCTGTAAGGCTGCAGGCCATAATACTAAGCTCTGGTTGTCATTTTAACTATTATGTAAATGAAATAGAGTAGCTGTTAAATTAAAGCCTGAAGAGGAAATGCCTTCAGGTAACACCCGCTGTAGCCAAGGCCTGCATTTTAAAGAAATATGGAATTTGTTATTTCCATATTTCTTTCCGTGGGAGACGGAAGTAAAGGCTCAGAAAAACGACCTAATTATTGTCTTCCGCGAGGAGGCACGCTGTCAGCCATCCCCACCCCTCCACGGAATTCAACAGTGGTGGGGCAAGGGACTATAGCCACAGAGCTGAGGAGTTTATCAGACAGATCCTTTCCAAGGGACAACTAGACCCATTTTTATATCCCATGGGAAATAAGTGATTTTTTTCAACAGGGCTTTCAATAATGAAGAATTTCTCAAAATGGAAAATTAAAAAAATTATCTACCTTCAGAAATCTTCATATGAAGTATAGATCTTCATATGAAGTATCTTGGATATTCAATCCAATACCAGTTCTGATCTTTCATAGTAATATCTCATTCAGACGACAAATGTAAACTTAAAAATATTTCACCTTACTAATTTAGTGTCTGTATGAGCTTTGAAGGTTACTTCAGAAAGTCTCACTCCAAAAAATTAGAATACTTTGCAAACATTAGTCTACCTATTGCGCACTGTTAACTATTGCAATTAACAAAGTTTTTGAGACATAGCAAATTGATGAAACTTCTAGATTAGGACTATATCTTAGTGATATTTTCAATTAAAATATTTTAAATTAAAGTGCAGGTTTAGGTTTGCACCAATTATAAAAATATCTTCCCGCTTTAAAGAAATATTTTCTCTAAAAAATAATTTCTACCATTCTGTTTAAATATTCCAGCTGTTGCTCAACTATTGAGAAAACACATCAGGCACGGATGGTGCTATAATGTAAGGTGACATTGATATTCTGAACAGTTATTGCTAATCTATGATTACCCTAACTCATGAGAATTTTCACGATTTAGTATTTTTCCTGGAGCTAGGATGAAAAGCCAATCTAAATATTATTCAAATATAAAATCTCCTAGAAATATGGACTGAGTCTATTGAGACATTCCAGTTTTATTTGAAGACTTCAATGTTAGAAATTCAGTTTAAGCTACTTTTTAAAAAATCTGAATGAAAAAAAGGAACTTTCTCATTTGACGACATCTTTTAATTTCAGCTCTTCCATTTTCTCTTCTTGTTTGAACGCATAGTTGAGTTTTTTTTTAGCTTTTGAATTTTTAATGAATTGGCGTTTTCAGTTAAAACTGCATTGTGAAAATATTCCTGGCCATCTCTATTTAAACTCTGTATGTATTTGAAATATAATTGTCAGTGGTTCGAGTATACTTGTAATTAGATCTCAAACTCATGTAGAAATCAAAATACAATTTATATAAAAATCCTTTCATCTGTCTCATTTTATAATAGATAGTTTACCAAATGTTTTTTATAAATTTAACAGACAGCAAAGATAAAATCGCACTAAAGGAAAAATAATTGAGACAGAGGAGGAGACAGTTATCTTTCCTAGAGATTTTTCCTGTTGGCTGCCTTTTGTTGCCTTGCTGTGTGTTTGCATTGATGCCTGAAAAGTAGTATAGGAGCAGGTAATTCACAGATTAGGCATCCACTGACTGAAATAATTATCCTTCTAGGAGGCTTGATGCTTACTGAGAATTGAATTTAGTCTTTCACGCTGCTGCATTGCAAATTGCTAGGTAACTCCCTAAAGTCAGATTCTGATCTCATTTACACTGAAATATATAGATTATAATTACATTTGCTTTGGAGGAGTTACTTCAGATATACATTGCTTAATTAGGAGCAAAATCTGATCTTTACCATCTTCATTTGTGTATATCTTAATATGCACTTACTGGAAGGCAGTCAGTGAGGTGATAGGTATGTCCAAGACAACTCTGAGGTGGGTTTGCACTGAACTTTTTTGATCATTTGTGTTTGATAAAATCCCTCTCCTGCATAACCAGGCATAGGGGTTCTCTTGGGTGTGGTGGCAGTGCAGTGGGTCTGCTTCAAGCACAGATTACTCATAGGAAATACCATTAACTACCACAGGCGCTTCACACCTGGAGCTCTTGGATGCTGGACCAAGAGAGCACCCACGGATTAAATCAACATTGTGGACTTGACAGATGACCTTATAGTACAGCATATCCCTTAACTTTTTTTGGATGTCTGGGACATCTTAGATCCCTATGATTCCCTAGGAAGCTGCACTACAGCAACGTGGTTGGGTGGTATTTCAGCCTGTACCCAGCACTTTAACTTCGATGGAGACTAGCTTGGTAAGGACGTGCAGTCTTGGTAGCCTTATAAAGCTGTGATATGGGCCCCCTTGATATTCTTAGGAATCATAATGATTCATGTACAAACACACAGTTTATATTCCCTCTGTAACCTTACCAGCAAGAGAAGGAAAACTTCTATCCCTTGGCAAGAGTCCCAAGCGTACTCTGAGCCGTTGGCTGCTTTTGTGTGTTTATGAATTCTGACAACTCCGTCATGAATGTTGTCACCAGATACCTGGGCTCTAGCCACAATAACTGCATTTCCAAATGTTTAAGCATGGTTTGCTCTTAGGAACGTGATCTCAACCATATTACATAGTTACTATAAAAAGTAAAATATCATGTGACTAATTTTTTATTTACTCCCTAACCCTTCTGGTCAAGGGTGAATTATGCATGGCATGACTTCTAGACTTCGTGTGTTTTCTGTGTTTCACTGCTATAGCGATGGCTTTCTCTTTTCCTAAGACCTTATATCCTGAAATACAGAGCAGAGAGATGCAGTAGAGACCACCACCACTGGAGCTAGCACAGAATGTGCATCTGGCATTTTGAAAACATTTTTTAGCCTCCTGGAAAGAACCAGTATAATTTTTCATCTGGAAAGCATTCAAATGGTATTTGCTGGGACGAAAAGTTGTAGCTGTGTAATACAATTATGCAGATGAAGGTTGCAGAGACACTATCCAAACCAAGTGGGGTTACAGTATGTGGGGGGAAAGCAGGATGAGAAAAAAATAATGATTAACTGTTCCATTGCAGAGGGAACAAAATGTCCATTTTTTTAAAATTTTTTTTTTTATCAAATAACAATGCCCCAAAAGGCAGAACTCTGAGGGAAAACCAGCCATCTCCATAGAGAGAGGAAGAAACTTACTGTATTTCTGTATATGGTTGGAAGGATCACAAAGTGTCTGTCTGACTGATAAGTTAATGAGAACTCTCCTGATTTCCACAGACATTGGCTCAACCAGAATCTCCATAAAGGGTTCTGAGAGGGTCAAAGGTATAAACAATATCTTCTCCAAGACACATGAAAGCAGTGGAGCAGCAAGGGCAGAACATCCCAAAGTGGCAACAGGGGAAAGAACCTGCTTCCTCTAGACCACATGGAAGTTTCCAGTACAATGTTGTCGATCAGGATTTTAGGGATGAGACCAATTTATGGACTAAAGGATTCTGTTAGAAGTCTATATAAATAAACAAAACAAACTTAAATTTCAAATAGGTGTAAAAAAAAAAAAAAGGTAGTTTTGAATAAGTCCTGTAAAGTAGAAAAGAGCAGAAGTTGAGAATATATTATTCCTTGGCTATAGTTCTGTTTTGCAAATCTTACTGAGAAATATTTGACCAGTTTTCTTTAGTATGCTAAAAGCTCTGATTTTAGTATGCTAAAAGCACCTTCAAATAAGAAAAAGAAAATTCTGTCTGTATCTATAGACTTCTGTTACCATAACAGCTCAGCTCCAGTATGTTTATCTCAGGGAGATAATACCCAGATAGAAAGAGTCATCAAGTGACCAGCCTAAAGTCACATAGGGAACCCACCCACTGCAGAGCACTTCATCAGTCTGCCTAGGCATAGTGTCCCAGTGAACACTGGACCTGGAAACTTGCCTGTTCTGCAAACAGGCCTAAGCATGTGTATGTATGTGTTAGTTTTGCCTGTCCACTTTTGAGTAGCTCGTCTCTTTTGCATATTGCAGGGTGTTTCTTAGTTTGCCATAAGGAATCACTTCTAAGCTTGCTGCATGCAGGAAAAGGACCTCAATTCCATTCGCATAAGATCAGGTTTTTGGCAGCCTTACAGCTTTCAGGAGAAAAAGAAGAGAAAAAGAGGAAGAGCCCATTAGGAATAAGAAGATGTCAGGCTGTTTTAAGTGCAGGAGATGTTCGAACAGCGAGTCCTTGTTAAAAGTGTGTAATTTTTTAACACATCCCTAGCCTAGTGCAGCACGGTAGCACTTCCAGAAATGAGTACTGGGAGGGGTTTTTATCATTAAATCAAACAACATAAGACAAAATTTGGGTTTTTTTTTATACTCCAAAGTCTTTGACTGCATAAAAGGCATCATTTCTGTGTGATTATTTTTGTTACCTTATTATAAGCTTTTTTTTAAAAAAACAAACAAACCAAACAAAAAAAAAAACCTGCCAAGTTTTTATTCTTCAGTTTTGGAGGGAAAAAAGTTGCTTCCAGGGTAAGATTTGGCATGCCAAGTCTCTGGCCAGAGCAAATTTTTAAAGCTGTATCATAAATGTCTGAAAATATGAGTTTATAATAGAAATGCAGACATACAGTTAATTATATCGTCATGAATGGCGCCACTATAATTAGCTAACTTCTACATGATGCCAAGTTTTAAAGTATTTTACTTTTATGGCACTGGATGTCAAAAGCTATTTATGTTAGTTTCTTTAATTTTTATTTTTTTTTATTGTCTTACTGACCTGGCTCACCAGGTTAGGAAAATGGCTTGCAGATTTCTCTTCACCTCTGAAGAACTTTTGCAGCCTCCATGATTAGCAGATTCCTAGAACATAGGGTGTCAAAGAGAGTGAATTCCCTTTGAAGGCAGGCACAAGGATGTCATTTAGGATGTCTCCGAATAACCTTGAACTTGTGGTTCCCATCGAAGGGCTTATTCTGAGATCACTGACAATCTCAGCTGGACAGGAATCTGCTAATGTTTTGGTGTTACACAAACTTCTAAGGTGACAGTTTTAAAGAAAGATAAAATAGAAAGGAGAAAATGAACATAATCTGTTTTATAAATGCAGTATTTCCTAACAGATTCAAAAGCAGAGAAAGGTGCTAACAACAGAGCCAAGGAGCTCATGGGATGAGAAAATCTCCTTCCTTAACTTTCTGTTTTCAAGTAACTGTAACACTTTTGCAGCTCATTGCATTTTAGGTGCACGCACAGGGATCACTATTTCACCCGTAACTGAAATCCAGCTTCCTCTGGAGCTGAGTACAAAAACCCTTACAAAAATATGACCAGGGTTATAATTTAGGTTTTGAAGTAAAGATGAACATATTGTTCAGACAAAGAGCCAGGAGAATCTGTGAATTAACTACACATGCTCAAGTATTATTTGAGTTGACAATGATAGCTTAACAAACTTAATCAAACAGTCATTATAATTTGAATGTCCAGGAAAAGTTTATGCCTATTTCGTAAGATGATAAGTTGAATTTTCAGCATGTTTTTCAAGGCAAATTAGAAGTTTTCTTTTCTCAAAGAATCTCCATATGCATATAATAGTATCCTTCAGTTAATCATTGTCCTTATTATTTAACATATCCGTAGTTATATATATCTAAAATTAGTATTAATATTCATATGTTTGATATGTTTTCTCAGTTATAACTGATAAGGATCTAAATGTGAGACTTTAGTTCAAATACACTGCACCCTGTAGGCTGTTGCTCTTTAGGGATGGTCTAAGTTGCTGCCCTGGAGAGGTATTTTTCTCTCTGGATGATATGTAAGGTGATGGTTAAGGCAATCCTACCTCTTGTTTGTTTGTTTGTTTTTGTATGAGACTGTGTAAACTAGTATTGTTCTAGGAACGTTTAGTGGATATTAGTGTCAAGCGGACAATAACAGTTTTTACTATCTGATAGACCAGAAATTATTATGTTCGATCAGCTGTTTGCTGCTGATCTGCATTTCTTCAGATCTGCCATCCAATTCTATCTATCTCTTTCAATAAAACTTCCAATGGTAATTTTTAAGATACTTTGTTATGCAGTAAACAACACAATAACAATTAACATGGACTGTGCTGTACTTTTTGGGCAATCTCTTCCTTCTCTTGGCCAAGTGCTTGTCATCTTTCCATGATAGCTCATCTTTTAATGATCATTTTTGGTTATATGCTATTTACTGGCTACAAGGAACTCCACACATGATATTGTCCTGTACAGAGCTGATAATGCAAACTAATGACATGAGCTGAGTTACCATATGTTCCCTTTTGTCACTTTGGCTTATTAAAGGATCCTCAGGTGAATCCTGCCAGCTCTGATGTGTATGAGAAATCCTGCTGATTGCATTGCTCAAGTGAATAAGGAATGAGGGTACTGACCACTGAGTGAAGAATAGCAATTTCTGCTCAGACAGGGCAGGTCAAATCAGTGGCCACCAGCCAGTGTGATGGAATAATGAGGGGAAACAGTAGCCAGCACTGACAAGTTGGGATAAACTCACACAGTGGCAGTGGCACATCCAATTACTGTATTTCATTGTTGTTCCCTGGAGATGGGGACCCTCTGACAACCTCCATGAAAGCTAAGCTGGAAATCCTAGCAATAGAAAAAGCAAGTATGAGTAAAGCTCATGCTGATCGCCTTAAAAAAGCCCCAACAAACACAACAACAACAACAAAAAAAAACCCCAGACCAAAAACCTAGCACGGAAAAAGCCTTGCCTTTCTTCTCTGTCCCTGACTTTGCCACAAAGTCTGCTATTTGCTGCCTGGCAGGAAGTGTTAAAATAAATTGCTTTCAAATGAAAAGAGAAATAAAAGTTAGAGAAACATGTTTTATCTGTGCTTAATTTTGTTGTTCTGTTGGAAGTGACACATGTTTTGATGCAAAGCATATTTTGATCTAAACTTCTTGTATAAACCAAATTGAGCTATCAAAATTCCTGAGACTGCTTTAAAAAAAATAAAACCTAAGGCATCTTTTTCCATTCCAAATAAGGGCATTTACTAGTAAAGGAACCAGATAATTAGTCCAAAGAGTGCAAAAAACATGTTGATGCCAATGATATTTTACTCCATTGAGTACTTCACTCAACCATAGATTCCAACACATATTAGCAAAATAGCAGCCTGGAGGAATGATTCATGTGGAATTATTTAATTCTGCTCAGCAGAGTGCTACTTTTAGCTGGGAAAAATCTTCTCATGTACTGGTAGGCAACAGAATATCCTGTACAAAGCCAAATGACATCACTGGCTTCTCTGTGTAACAAAAGGCCGATGGCATCCCCCCTTGCTGAGTGAAAATTAGCAGCAGGTCTTTGCACAGTGTACATACTTCGAGAGGAGGGAATTGTGTCATTGTTATTTGCGATTTCCGCAAGCTGACACTTATCTTGTAAGCACATCAACTGTTTGCTTTAGCTCCACAAGTCATTTCCTATACATTATATCAGTTAGTCATGCTGTTCTGCATTGTGTGCAAAAGAGGTTAAATTCCACATGTAGAGAAATCAAAGATAAATGAGAACTATCTAAATAATTGTTTTAGAATGGGAACAGCTATTCATTTCTTTTAAAAGTGACTGTGTGGGTAAACTGTTTCAGACTTTTGCTTCTACTACATTTGAAACCGGATCAGCACATCAATCTCTTAAACTCCTTGAAGATAAATTAGATCAACTCAAATTCTGCCAAATGACTAAAATTAGAATCCTAACTTTTTCTTGTTTTTACGTCGCCAAAAGCACAATGAGTAATCAGGACAAAAAGCAGAGCTGACTATAATTGCAAACAGTGCAAGATACCAGTTTGGTTTTTTCCATATATGTTTCCATATGTAATCATTGCATCTTTGCAGACATTGCCTGCTTTTATGAGCAAATGTTTGTCTGCTGTGTGCTGCTGGGGAATCATTGTATCTGATCTGTTAGGGTTTTTTTCCGGCTCTAATATCATTGAAGCTTTGGATTAGGTTCTGTCTTTTTGCAGTAATGTTTGCTTGCTGTTTGTTTTTATTTAATTAGAACTATACTGTCATGCAGTGCTGCACTATATGTCTGAGAATATACCAAGCAGTAACTCTTCAAGCACGAGGGAAAGTTAGAGGAGAAAAAGAATGCAGAACTGTAAGAAAATACAACATTCTTTGGCAAATAATAATGAATGTTTTATTCATCTTGGTTTGAAACCTAGCATTGTAGATTCTGTTAGAGAGCTTGAATATAGGCTTCTTTCAGTGTCTTGGCTCTATAACAAGATCCTGAAAAATTAATTTCTTTAATCCATGATTGAATACAGTCTTATCAAGATTTTCACAGTCTATAAACTTCGGCAATAGAGAGAGTTCAAATACTCAAGCCATGCAGAGTCCACTTTTCTCCCTTGTTCTCACTGTCTCATTCCCGTGTAACTATATTAACGTCACTGCTCTTCATCTTTTCTTTATTTTTAAATATCCCACAACAATATTATAAAATCCTTGTGGAGAGAAATGGAAGAAGTTACAACTTCAATTCACCAAACACTTAAGCAAGTGCTTAATTTAAAGCATGTGTATAATCCAAATTTGCTTCAGCCGTTGGTTTCTGGACTAGAGCCAACACATTTGGAATGCTTCCTGCATATTTATTCTACTATATACATGATTCTATCACATGTGTGCAAAGTTGTTTGTGATTAAATTTGTCAATTACGGTAACGAGATTGAAATTGAACCTGAAAAAAATTTACAGTGAACAACACTCGTGCCATAAAGGTAACATCTGAAGACAGAGAAATGTTTAATTTAAAAAAAACCAAAACAACGCCAAACTAGCATTTCAGGCAAAATATCTATGTAAATTTTGAATTTTTCCTTTCTTGAAAAGTAGCAAAAAAATCAAAATTGGTTTGATGTTTAAGGAAAAAGATTGGATCAATTACCTTTTGATATTCTCTTACAGTTTGCCAATCAGATTTCTCAAAAACTTTGTTTGATTCTCCAAATATTGCCCAGAATAGATTCTGTGAGAAAAGCTTCAATTTTAGTAGTTCATCTAAAAATATTCCTTCTTTGGGGATTTGATATTGATAGATTGCAGTATTGTAAATGAAGTGCTGATATTCTAGAGTCTATCCTTTGTACTTGTCCTCTCTAGTAGAAGCGTTCTGAAAAAATTAAGGAATGATCTGGTAGCTCAGTGCCACCTAGATCATATATGTACATGCAGACTGTGTGTATGTTTAAGTGTGTGTGTGTATATATATATTCATATATATTACATGTATATGACATGGAGAGAGGAAGAGAATTTGTGCTCCTTTGGCAACAACTAGTTGGTAGTAAAGAACCAATAAAATGCTCTAAAACGAAAGAAGGTGATGTTTCTAAAAGACCTGGCTGGACTCCTACATTATGTACTTTCACTCTTAAAGAAGCTATAATCCCCATCAGTTGGTGTTCTGCTATGTCATTGTCTGTATACTTTGTTATACAGAACAAATAACAAGAATACGTTGTTCTTTGGCAGAAATGTTGAATGGGCCTAACTGATAAAGTCCATCCTTTGGCAGCAACAGGAAGGACTGATGTATATGTATTAGTATTCATTTTATTCATTTCAGAAGCGTTGTCGAAGGTGAAGGGCTTCCAGGATGGCCAGAGTGACCTTACAAAATGTTTGATGTGCTACTCTAGGAAGCAGAAATTTCCTTTTGTTTCTTCAGAGGGAAACTTTAGACTCTTTGTTCCCTAGTTTTCTCATTCCTGGACTACTCTCTTCAAAAGAAATTTCAGCTTTTTGTGTTATTTTTAAAACAGGAAGAAAGAGATTTTCTTTGTTTTAAAGTTTATCACTGAAGGCAAAACTTGAAAGAACTTTTTAACATAAATATAAAAACACGAGCATCTGTTTTCCTATCACTGGTTAATAGTTAAATGTCTCAAAGGAAGCTCCTTTCCAGCATAACTTACTTCCATCAACACCTAAGCTCCCAGCATGTGCTGTATTCACCAGTGGCATTGGGGGAGTTGGTTTTTCTCAGGCACACTGACAAGTGGAAACCTTCCTTGTGGAAACTTCCTCATGGAAATGGTGTACAAAGGTAACTATTTATAATGTGCTTTTAAAGGAGATAACTCAGATAAAAATCTTTGGTATTTGTACAAGGTCACAAATTATTACTATCTTCTAGTTTACAAGAGCCAGATTCGAGTCAACTGTGTATGGGCACCAAAGAGATTTTTTCCTATGATGCTTTGATCTTACTTTCATTTGCATGGGATCTGCCCCAAATTTAGAAATGAAGCTGAATGGCGTGTCCTGTCTGTGATTCCTCTGGGAATTTAATTCCTAAAAATGAGACCATGAGACCTTCTTGAAGAGGGTTTTTTTTTTAAATTAAAAAAACTCTACATGCTGAGTATTGTTGAAAATAAGGATAGAATGTGACTCTATTGGAGGCCCCAGGTCTTTCTTGAGACTCCACTCACTTTGCATCCCTTCACCAATTTCCTAAAAAGACACATCAGTATTGTAGTATGACAGCAAGTGACGAAAATGTTAGACCTGCTCTCAGGACCTAGGCATCTGCTAGGGGTAGATGGCATATGTGTGAGAGTTTCCAAAGGAACATATAAATAACAACTGGAAGCAATAGCATATTTAGAATTATGCATCCCTACAGTAATGTCACTGTTTGGGATGACTTTAATATGATGTCCTATATTTTGACCAGCTTGCTTTTCTTCTCCTGTTCTCTTTCAGAACATCTCTAATGGACATAATAAAAATCACACAAAATTGTTAGTTCTGCTTTTATCTTCAGAACCATCTGGTTTCTTGAATCCATATGTACTGTTCTTTACTCAAGGCACTCAATAGAGAGTATGAAATTACCAACAGAAGAATCAAGGCTCCTGAACAACTTAGTGCTATTCTTCCTTTTTATCATCCAGCTTTCCTTTTGTTTTTAGTTCTCCATGTGAGCATTTCTGCAAAAGTTTTAAGGGTCACAGACGATCTCTTCTTTATTTATCCACTAATGACTGAATGAGAGAGTTAACTCAGATCCAGTTCAGTGAGTCAAAATCTGAAATCTCAGCATTAATTAGAAATTTTAATTTGATGATTATTAATACCTAACCTTGTCAGCTCAGGCCATTCTGAAGTCTACATTCTGTAGCTTCATTCTGAAGTCTACAAGTCACAGCTCCTCTATTTAACTGTTTTAAAGGAGAGAGTGCTAGTTTTCACCGTGTAGTAACAGATAATCATTACATATCCATTTCAACTGAAAAATAACATCCTTTCTTGAATATCTGTGCAGTCAATGTAGAAGTGCAGAGTGAAAGGCTATAGGACTTTTGTTAACCCAGGAGTTACCTTTTGTTCTTGATGCCCTACCCAAAGGTAAAGATGACATCCAGTTAGCATGAGCCAGTGTAATGTTAAATGGATTACTGGAAAATGAGTGACTGAAAAATGAGGGAGAGGGGCAGTGGAACTATCAGGTGGGATACTATAAACCTTGAATGAAGTTTGGGATTTGTGAAAATTCGCGTAACCAAGCTCATTTTTCATCCCTCTCTCACATTCCACTTAAATATTATGGCAACCTTTGTTTCCTTAGGCTAGCTTGCTATCTGCCAGTAAATACTGAATTACCACCAATGTAAACTTCATACTCATCCATTTGCAAACTGCAGTGCTTCTGACATCAGAGGTACCATAAAGTATACCCACTTGAAAGGGTAGTACATGGCTAATTTATTGACATGCATTCCTGGTCTATCTGCTGGAGAATGATGATTCTCTAGGCATACAGTTTTGCCGGTGACTTTCAACTGGCTTTTGAACTGATTCAAAACATGCCTGTGGCTAAGAAATCACTGCTTGCTCTGAAGTATACAAGGTGACTATACTGATCTCCAGCTATTACTGGGTAGCATCAGGGAATTTTCCTTCTGAAGTGTGTCAGCAGTGTGGTGCAGGCAGAGGAACCTACTAAATTCACGCTGATGAACGGAGAATTTATAGAAAACTGGACGTTGAAAGGCTGCAGCTGAACGTGTAGAGAGGATCAGATGAGCAAAGCAGGTGACTTATGAGACCTGTTTCATACACAGAAATGTAAGATGCAACCTTTGTTCTTTTAGGAGACGTTATTTTACAAGAGATAAGATACTGCATTTCAAAGAACTCAAGTACTCACAAACAGAAAACTAGCTTGGCTACTCACACATGCCGAGAGTCCGCCCGACTGGTGGGGAATGCATGTTTGATTAGCCCGAGACTGGTGCGACTGTGTTAGTTGTGTGGCTGTAACACTTGAATGAATTTGCATGCAAATTCTCATAAAACATTGTCCTTAAAAGTTTTAAGAAATTACCTTCATGCATGACTTGAGTTATGTTTTGTACGAGAAAATATATTACAGGGTTTTTTTATACAGATTTTGAGAAGATATTTGTTCCCTAGCAGATTCCTTAGAGGCAAGAGTCTAACCCTTCAGGCTTAGGAAATAAAGACCACTATTGCTTGAATTTACACTAAAATAACTTTATCTACCATCTTTCCACAGTAGCTACCTGGTTCACAAGCTTTAATGATTAGGCATTATACCGTAACTGTGATTTTATTTAGAGTTTCATAGGTTAGAATAAGTGCAGCACTTGTTTCTGGAAGCTTCAGACCTGTGTGACTGCCTACCCAACTGCCCCACGTGTCTGTTACAAGCAGGGGTTTCTGGTTTTCTATCACTTTTCACTGAAAAGCGAAAGTGAAGTCTGAGCCAGTCAATGCAGTTAAAAGAAAAGTGCAGACATATTCTGTAGAATTAAACAAACTTAGATTAATGACATAGTTTACAAAGTATTTTGAATCCAAATTTTCTGAATTCTCTGTGTACTTATAAGAAGTAATTATCTGTTTTTATTTGTTTTACTTAACCAAAGTAGCTGTATAAAGATTCTATACCTGCTTTTGTATTTTGAAGGCTATGTATCTCCCAGTGGTAGTTGGTGCTGGGGGCAGAAGACAATGAGGGAAAGAGAGGATCAAGGAAACACCTGACAATTTCATCAGTGACGTTTAGCTATGAGATAACAGCTTGCCGTTGACCTTGCTGACTTGACTACATTCTGACATTCTTTCTATAAAAAGTGCTGTTTACTGGAGAGGAGCTTCCCAGAGCAGTGTCTCAGCCTGCTGTCAGAACCATGTTACAGCACGGATGCAGCAATATCGGGATGTTGTCACAAAACTTCTAAGGATGCTCCGGACCTAGCACCTCTAAACAAGTTCAGTGTGGGAATTGCAGGTTTGACTGAGGGGAAATTAGAGGATGGGGGAGGAAACAATTTATTCAAAGCTACGCAAGATATTAATTAATTAACTGGGAAGATGCAGTTAGGATTGGATGATTTTTAAAAATAATTTTCAGGTTAACTAACTAGATTAATTCAGCCATGAAAAGAGGGAAATACTTAAAAACACTGGGCCACTGTCTGTTTTGGCTTGCTTTAGCTGCTCCACTGAAGTCAGCGTAAAGGATGGGAGTGTCCACATTTTGGAGTTAGATGCTAACAGCTGGCCAGATCTGTGTTCTTTTACCTCTTGATCTTTTCTTAATCCTCCAAGCATATGCTTAGAAGCAACAGCTTTCTATGCCAAAGTATAGCTTCTGATATTTTCCAAGCTCTGTTTTCCAGCCCTAATTGTTTTGGTACAGTTAAGCTATGTGTTTGACAACATATGACTTTATCATCTGGGAAAGAGCATTACTTTTGGAATCCAGGGGGAATGGAGTAGGATTCAGGGCTTTCTAAAAGGAAGTTAAGAGTTTGTTGTTTAGGACAAGCATACCACATTACTGTAAAGTAAAAGGAGAGACTTTTATAACACATTCCTTCAATGGCCTTGAAGATCATTTTCATCTAATGTTTTACTCTAACAAATTTACAAGCAACAGCTATGTAGCAACATCGTCTTATCAGAGATGTGGTCTGTAATTACAAATCTCCTTAATTGTTATGGGTAATTGCTGTTTTCTGGAGCATTTTATTTGTACTGTTTACTTTTTTTAGGGCCTGTCATTGATTAAACATACCTTAGGGGTTTTTCCAAAAACTAGAGTACAACCTCTCCATGCACCCTCCTTCTGTTTTTCTAAAACTACACCAAAGTTGGAACCAGAGTATGTGTTTGGGAAGGACATATGGCTAGGTAGAAGACAACATATGTCTTTAGTATGCCCTTGCCATGCAGTTAGTTTAGACAGCTTCTGTTGTTTGTTTAAACAGCTTTTTTTTTTTTTTTTCTGTAGCAGAAGGGGTGCAATCTGTTTAAAGGGGACCTGCAAAGAGAGGGGAAGGGTTCATGCCTACTTTCTTCTTTCTTTCCTTTATGCTTAAGGAAGAATCGTTTTGGCTTGCCTTTTACCTTAGAAATACCAAGACTTTGAAGCATTATCTTTCATGGTTTTGTTGTAGGCATTTTTGGATCACTGAGGCTCTGGGAGGTTTTATCAGCTTTAAATGGAAAGGGGTGTAGGTGTGGATGCCTAACGAAGAGCATTTCTCCAAGCTCTCCCAGTGAAATCCGTTTACATTTCTGTTACTGTTAGAGCACTCAGACACCTCATGTATAGTTAGGACCCTGCAAAGCTGCTTGGTATCATGTACCCTACTTAAGGTATGCATTTGGCATATATTGTGGTGATCTGTTTCTGGAGTTCAGGCTGCGTGTATTTGTTTGGCGGGAGTAGACGTTCCTTCTCTTGCCCCCCTGGGAGCCCCTGGTCAGCAGGCAGCTGCTGCGGTACCCAGGAGCTGAAGAAGCAGGAGAGGCACAAGGAGAGAGGTTCATCCTGGCTCCAGGCTTATTCCAGCTTCTGGACTGAGACAGCTGCCCTGAGCTCTCCATTGCTGCCCCCTTCAGTGAGTGGGCACCTACCTGAATCCACAAGCCTTAGCCGTCTTGCGTTTGCCACCGAGACTTCCCACTCCAAACCCCTGACATATTCAGCAACCTTTCGGTGGCTCCTATGATCTCCCTCCCCTGCATCCAAAATCAGCTATTAAAGAATTTACATAAAACCTCACACGTGGAGTAGGCCAGAACTTGGCAACTGTGGTGGTGTTTTGCTAAGCAAGTACAAATATAGAGGCAGACTCAATTTTGGCAGGAAAGAATTCCCAACTCAGTTAATAGGCCTTTCACGTGTGCGATCTCTCAGATGTCTCAAATCAACTGGTTTGCCACTTGTCTTTTAATTTCCAAGCAAAAGTAGAATAGGCAGACCTGAATTTCCATAGTGCTTATTGTTTTAAGAATTCCCATACTAGAAAGAAAAAGAGGAGACAAAAGGAGAAAGGAGTGTCCTGTGTCATACAAGCATTGTAATTGCTCAAATGAATACTTCAGTATTTTAATTTGAATTCTCTTAGGGCCTCTTGTTATTATGAAAAATGATGTGTTCAGTTAGGAACCACAGTTTTAAGTTGGCCCTCAAATCTCACAGGCTGGGTAAAACCTGACAAATAGGAGTGCAACAAACTGGGAAGTCTGGACAGTAAGGAGGCTTCCCGTTTCCACAGCCTTGAGTGAGAGGAGTGCACCAACCAACTAGCTAAAGGAAGATGTGTTTTTAAAGTGTTTCACTATTGTCACAATTCATTGTTTATCCATTATTTTTATGCTAAAGCCTCAGACAACAAGCAGAGCAAATGCATTTCATAATTAAAAATGAGACAATAAATGATGTGTTATTTTTAGTAGGAAAAACTGCCTTTGATTCTAGTAAATAACGAGAGTAACTTCTTCGTGGAGGCAGATAGGTTACTGTAGGAAACAGGAAGCTGAGGACAGGAACAGTTTGAGTAGAAAGAGACATTTGTTGCTCTTTCCAAACATTTTCTAGCAATTGTGGGAGAACTATCACACAGCTGCATCAGGTGTCCTTCTTCCCTACAAGCTGCCTTTGCTGCAGAAGTCACACGAGGGAGCTCTAGGGAGAGGGCAAAATCAGCTGAAAAATGGTACTTGAAGAGTAATCACCAGTAGTTCCCTCCCCAATTTGCTGTTGGGCTTCTGCAAATGTCTGTTGTGGATCCAGTATAGCTCACTGATGTTATTAATGAGTATAGATTAAAAAGTAAGGATGTGTTTCAGATGTAGAGTGGTGAGAGACTGCAAGAGAGTGGGAAGAGAGTGTTAGGACTCAAAATGAATTTGCAGGATGGAAAAATGTTCATGTTTTCCTCTCTCAGAGAAAATGTACTTCTTGCAGATTAACACAAAATACTGTGCAAGTAATGGATGGGACAATCAACTAGATAATATTTATTGCAGATGTATCTGAGGGCTGTAGTAATTCATAAGCTAAAATGAGTCAGGAATACGTTTGTTTTGCATAAGAAATGACTTGTTCATTCTGCCCTAGTCACCATGCATACAGCTTTGGCTGGAGAGTTGTATAGGTGTGAATACATTGGAAAGAATCCAGAGGAAAAGAAGGAGAATGATCAGAGATTTTGCAAACATGACTTAGGAGGAATGATTGAAAGAAATAGGGTTCTAGATTTAAACAAGACTAATCTATCTTCCACATCTGTGAGGCACAGGAAGGGAAATAATGAGCTTAGCTTGTGTCAAATGACTTCTGGCTTAATGTTGTGGCGTTGTTTTTTTTTAAAAAAATCTCTAATAGTTAACATTAAAAAAATGCTAATGTGCTGGGAGGTGCTGCAGCTTCATTTTGGATGTCTTTAGATAAACATCTGCCAGAAATAACAACAGCATAATTGACCCTGCTCTGGGAGTAAGGCTGCACTAAATACCTTTTTGAAGTCCGTAGTTACCATGATTCCCTACCTCTGAGTGCTTCAGGCTCAGTACGCAGCTTGCTCGTTCCTGCTTCTCTTTTGTGTATCTGTCTTTACATCTGCGAAAGGCCAGGTTTGGACCCGGTTTGATACCTCAATTCGCCTGTACCAATAGGCACAGTGAATTTAGTAAACTCTCTGTTCCTTTTAGACCTACCTAATCTGAATTCAGTTTCCAGCAACTTTTCTCCCAGTGAAGACATCTGAATTCCACTTTTGGACCCACTACGCAATAACTACACTGCCAAACCTGCCTGAGTGCTGATTTGCGGGTTCGGTCATAAGAGCGGGACATCTTTTGAAGATGTGTATGTTTGAACGCTGGTTTGGCTGCATTAGAGGAAAAATGAAGACATGGAAATTTATTAAGCAGTGCTAAATAGTGATTAGAGGTTTGGTTGAGGCACTCTGAGGAATAAATGCAAAATTTAGTTTTGAACAACATATAACTATTGCTTCTGAGTATTCTTCAACTACCGATCCATATAATACGCCTTATATTTTAAGATATTTTTTGCAGGAAGAATGAAGAAGTAATTTTAATTTAAATAATTTTATTTATACGCACCCCAAACATGTTTATATACACAGGGAGCTTCAGTTACAGTGTAATTAGAGTAACATGAGAGCCTTAAGATCAGGAGTTTAAATTTATATTTGTAAATATTCCATGAGCTTCTAAAACACTTTTCAAAGATGTTTACTATCTCCACTTTCTGATTGATGGGGTTGTCATGTTTTTAAATACAAACCACACTAGTTTTAACAGAGACAGAGAGTTTCAGCTATTTACAAGTCCTTTATTACTTGAATGTTTGAATGATCATAACTGTTAAGATAATTGAAGCAAGAAACTTAAGTATGTGGATGGGAAGAGGAGAATGGTAGAGAGTCTGCACACATCTTTTCATTGAATCTAGATACAATCTGGATTATTATTTTTACTAAACACCAACAGCTGCTTATATAAAAAGCAAAATGGGACCCTGAGCAGTACGGCAAACGGGTTTTATTTTACAGGAAAGGTTTGGGCATTTGGGAGATGATGCAGACTTCCAAATTCTTGAAAAACGCTTCATTCGCGATGTCCAAATAAAAATTTTGTTCTGTGTGATCAAGTTACTTACTGGCATGCAACGTTGGAAGTAGTGGGCATGCAGCAGATTCACCTATCAGTTCACATATTACCAATAGGTCATAGCGGAGTTTAGTCTCTTGATACTGTCTCTCCCATTCAGGAGAGCCCCACGGAGATGGGAGGTCACCACTTCTATTTCTCCCTCCTCATATTCTGACTGCTTGGGATCTCAGAGGAGAGAGAATGGCTTTGCTGCAATGAGGTCTTAAGAGAGACGTGAGGGAGCTGAATCTTAAGAACTGGGTCTTTAGTTGCTCTTCGGAGCTGTTTTATTTTAGTATTGTAAAATACCATTCTCAAAACCTCCAGGGAAGGAGAGTGGGGTTTTTTCTCACCTTTTTGCCCTTTCTAGCTATGGATGTCAGTCTAGAATTTACTTTGGTAGTCACTGAGTCCATGATCTGATTATTTTTCTTATTCTGACTGTAAATATGAAGATAAGCAGCTATCTCTTTATTCTAAGATAGTAGTCCTTAACAGTAAAAGCTTTTCTAGCAACATTACATAAAATTGAATAAATGCTTAGCAAACCGTATTTCAAAGACATTTTGAGAGCTTCAGCAGGAAACAGGGATACATTGCTGTAGCTCCTGTGGTACAGCACCAAGAAACAAGACTGACAACGTGAAACAGCACAGGCCACAGTTATTGCAGTATATAATCTAATGTGAAAATCCAAACAACTGGGACTTGCCCAGCACGCAGAAAAGTTTAATGGGACTAGAGGGAACAGTGGACTTGAAATAGTGCTGGTTTTGCTGAAATCTGAGTCTGTGCTGGGGGTAGGGGAATGGCTGGTATATTATCACCACTGAATTGCTGTTTATTGCTTTATGGAATTCTCAGAAATTCCTGTCTCCTTAAAGTAAGGAATTGTGCTTAAAGTTGCAGCGTGCTCCTTCTGTACCACTCACTTGAGTAAGGAGGAAGGATTTGCTACGTCTTCCAAGGGGCTGACAGTTACTGTCCCTTGTTTCCTCCCCTAGCCTCCAGTTTATTGTGGGAAAAACCTGTGAGTAGATGGACTAGCAAGGGATTTAGTGTTTCAAATGCCTTTGACTCAGAGATGTGAGAGCTTCTACTGCTCTTACTGTCTGTGTTTAATAAATTCTTCCTTCCTTGCAAAGGAGACTTTGATAAGAGGACATTACGTCCTCAGCTGAATCACTTGCCATGAAGGACTGTAAAGGAGCTTTCTTCAGTTTATTCTACCTCAAATAGTGGCTTTTAAGAAACTGTTACCTAGTAAGAAATGCTTCGTCAATCAGTCTGGTTTTTCTCTCTTAAATGCAACGTCCTACTGTGTTCTTAGCACTTTGTACTTATACATTATATTTCTGTGGAAAGTAAGAAAATTGTACCTGAGATACATGTTTTTAATTAGACTAAACAAATAGTAACAAAATCATGGCCTGGATTCTGCAGGCTGATCCCACTGATTGAACCCAGCTCTCTCATGAATTCTTTGTGAAACAGGGGCCTAACTTCAGATGCCTTTCCTCTGCAAATGAAGGAGCTCAGCTGCACCACATGATTAGTTTTTTAAGCAAATAACTTTTTGGCTATCAATGGAGGGAGCCCAGGAGGAATGACCTGCAGGTGTGGAGGAAAATTTAACTTCCCAACCATGCAGTACAAATTCTTTGTTCTGCTGATGCAGGATTAAAGCTCAATGGGAAGGAAAAAGATCAATGAAATTTAGGGCTTTCTCTATACTGAGGTAGGATTTTTATGTTCTCAGCACCCATAACTGAGACCAGATTTTTCAGTACTACTCAACTCCCACTAGATTGCCTAAGTATGTACTTGACATTAAAAACAGCTCAACACCAAATGCAGTGAACTCCTTGAAATCTATCCACTTATTTGTATACCTAAGTTCTCTTTCCAGAAATTTAACTGTACTACTCCAAAATGGCACATAAAATGTACAGTGTGGGTGATACTCCTGTGAATCTAAGCTAGTTGCAATTAATGATGTCTGGTCACTGTCGTGAAAATTGCCTTAGCAAAAGTCCTGAAGTAGACCCAACCTAGAGGTAAGCAAACTGTTTAGGAGAGAATTAGAAATTATTCAAACTGTTTCTCAAGATGCTATGGAAACTTGAACCACAAAACTCTTTGAAGTTTAGAACATTATTTTATTAGTAATTCATATTTCTGATTTCTGGGATTTGGATAGGTCTGAATAGAAATGTTTAAAGATTAAGATTTTATCCCCTAGGTTTTTTTCTAGAAGCAACAAAGTAACTTGCTAAAGAAAGACTGAGGAGGATTGTGGGTTTTTTTGGTGTTTTTTTTTGTTTGGTTGGTTTTTGGTTTGGTTTGGTTTTGCTTTGGCCAGAAGTATAAGCTGTCTATGACTGTCTTAGGAAAGGTCTGTTAAAGCACTTGTGTTTGGCAAGTATACACGTATATAATATTTGAAGGAGATTAATTTCATGGGTCATAACTCATACTATGGTCAGCACTCTAAGGTCCCATTAATCTAATTCTCAGATTAAAAAAAAAAAAAAAACAGGCAAATTTGAACCAGTTGACAGTACTACAGTATCAGTTGTTTCTGATAGCCATATTTTTGAATTCTTCTGGAGCCAATTCAGTGCTGTAGAATTTTGCCCTCCAGCAGCCTCTCTCCGAGTGCTGAAGAGACGGGACTTCTCTGAAAGCATTGCTGACTTGGCACCTGTATCTGCTGCTGACACTGCTTTACAAATATTGCTTGTTTCACCTAAATGGGAGACGTCATACTGCTGTAATTTCACAATTTGGCTTTGCTAACGTAGCTGAGAGCCCATGGAGAATATTTGCCATGTTGCTACACAAGCACAACGATCACAGACATCGTGGAAGCACAGCCTGGTTGGATGGTGCAACTAGATTGACAGGTTTCCACTGCTTATGTGATTCTTTGTGATGAAGGTCAGTTTATTTTGAGTTTTGCATTCTGCTGAAGAAGTCTGTTAGTTGAGATTCCACTTCAAGGGGATTGGAAGTTGTGGGGATTTTTGGTTTTTGTTTTGTCTTGTTTTGAAGATATAATGAGGACTTTGCACTGGAAGCCTGCAGCAATCCTGTTATGCTGTGATTAATGTCACTGCATAATTCTGACAAGATGAAGCCCTCCCAGGGTGCTCATTCATCATGGATCTCTCTATAGCTCTTATTTATTTATTGAACAACATGTAAGCACAGTTCCCTTTTTTGTTTAATGTATCAGCATTTCAGTGTATGTGGACTTCAAGGTTTCAGTTTTGTTGACAATAATGAGATCATCCAGACAATTATCGTTTGATTTTCACTTCACTAGTGAGGAAGATTAAAGAAAAGTTAAGGAGCTTTGTCTGTTTCCTGTTACCCATTTACTGAGGGGGAAGAAAAACTAACTGTTTAAAATGTATAAATTATGAGACTTTAGATCATGCTCGAACAGTACGTGAGGAGACTGCATACCATTAGTTCATGGGAGTTTTGAATGGGTCAAGCTGGCTTTCTGTTTAACTAAACCATGCTTTGGATCCCCACTTAAAGAGCATGGACGAGTTAAGGGCCAGCATGTATCCTACGTAGGTACAGTGTGTGAGCCTTTGTCCAGCCCATACCTACAGAAGAAGGATCTGTACCGAGCATCAGTATTTTGTTAAGGCATCCAGGGTCCTGCAGGCTCCCTACATTGCCATCTTTCATTTGGAGACGAAAAATGAATGAGAAATTGAACGTGGACTTGTAATGGGATGCCACACGAGATTCCAAAATAGGGGACATGCAAAGGTCAGGCTAGCAACAGGGACACGGGTCACATTCTTTAGCACGTTGGAAACAGATGCTGCTGTAATAGGTGATGTGTAAGGGTCTGAAAAGAAAGTGATCTCAACACAGAAGTAATGCTACACCTACAGGAGAAAATACTGGTATGGACACTTTGAGATCAGACAAAAGTATCGAGAAGTTAGGGGGGGGTTCAGAAAAGAGCCACAAACATGAATAGAGTGTATGGAAAGATGATGGCAGGAAAAGATGAAAAGAACTAGCTGTACGTAGCTATATGATGATTAAAATGGTGCATAAGCGTCTACAGCTAATTGAAGGGTATAAATGTAAAGGAAGGAGCGTAACTGTCTGGGGTGTTATGAGGGCTTGTAACTGGGAGTAGTTGGATGAAATTAATCAAACAAAAATTTAGGTTGGGAAATTTCCAAACAGTGGACCATATGTTCCCTTCTGGCATAAAAACGTGTGAAGGGGAACAAAACACTCTGAAAGCCCTGTGGCTTTTGAAGTGCAGCTGTTGTTCCACATTCTCTCCTCTGCTCTGTGAAACTAAGGGCCAGGGCCAGGTTTCTGAAGTGCGTATACTATCAACACAAGTGTTAGAAAAACCAGGAAATCACTAGTTAAGCTTATCCAGCCCTTGAAGTCACAGTTACAAGTTGTACCTATGCCTTTCAACCTTGCCCATTTTTACTTTCCATATGTCTCCTCGCTCCACCCAAATCTTGACTCCTACTGAGACAGCGTGTTTAAAAATTTATGTTTTCGCTTTGTTGGGAAACTTGATGGAGGCTTTGAAGTATATGATTAATGTGTGGGCAGCCTTTCAGTTCAGGTTATGTTCAAGAGGGTGGTATTGAAGGATGAATTAAAAAAGGGAGCTGTACAGTCTTTAACAGGGTAACGGTGCTTAATACCAGTCCTGATAAATATATTTAATACCTTCCTCTAAAACCGCTAATATATGTGGCTGAAGTTAGTGCACTATATGGAGGACAGAGTTCTTCGTGGTTTCTGGTTAGCAGGTAGGAGTGCTGTACAGAAAGAAATTTATTTTGATGCCTTGCTAGAATAACAACTCAGTACATAATTTCTAGAGTTTTTTGTCTTCGTGTACAATACAAATTCGTGGGTCACCTCCCCTTACTGGGGCTTTGGTTTTGTGTGTGTGTGTGTGTGTGGTGTCTGTTGTTTGCTTTGTTGAGTTCAGTTTTCTGGTTGGCGTTGTTGTTGTTTTGGTTTACAATTTTAGGAAGACCACAAGTAACTACTTTTGCAAAGACGAATAACTCTTGCTTTTTGATGGGATTTTCAGCCTTCTGTCGTCCCTGTTGCCCTCCAAATTACCCCCCAAGTGCTTCCTAACTTCTCTCCACTGCACACTCCCCACAGCTGCACTCCAGATTGTCCAGTGAAGAATTACCATGTCATGTTTGGGGACTAAATCATATCATTTATATATTTCATCAAGACTGAAATCTATTTGTTTAAATGCATGCATCAACGTTAATTATACAGTCATTGCTGATTTCTTCTCAATAAAAGCCCACAGAGCAGAATATGTCATACGGTGATTCTATTTTGATTTTGCTGTTTGCATTTTTCAAAGGGAAAAACTTTGTCCAAAGCAGTTCTCCTATTTCTAGGTTTTAAAGAGACATTGGTCATTGGAAAGCAAGTAGGCCAAAGAAGTTTGAAGGAGTTCAGAGTATTCAAAGCAAAGTTCTTTAAAAAATAAACGGAATTTACATTTTCCACTAAAGCAATTATATTTAGATGAAATTCACTGCTGATATAAAGAGGTAGATTTTCTGGCTTTCAGGACCCATCAGTATGATCTACAGCTGGTCAGGTTAGTCTTCACACCTTTCCACTAGACTGTGAAAGCTATAGACTGTCTAAGCATTATTGATGATGAATTCTGACAATAGTAATTGCTCTATTTTATAAACATTTAAGAGACTGCCAGTAGCTTTGAGTTTCCTCTTCTCAATACATGCAAGTAAATAACAGCATATTATACCAAAACCTAGCAACAAGTCCTTTTTTTAATGTTCATTTTAACATTCTCAAACACCAAACAATAAAATAAATAGACCTGCACACAAACTGAATTAAAATTTCATCAAAAGCACAAAGCCAAGAGAATTCTGAATTAACTGAACCTTTGCCTCCTGCTGTGTATCTAGATGTTGCTGGAGTTCACTAACCTTGATTAGTGTCGACACCAAAGGCTATATGTTATTGCAGATCAACTCGCACAATTACTACTGACATCTTTAATCTAGCTTTTTAAGCAGAAAAAGATATACCAGTCTTGTGTTTAGAAGCAGGAGCTAGACAAATTCAGAACTGAAGGAGTGTGCCCAGTTTTAACAGGGAGAGTAAATTAACCACTGGAAAAATTCACCTCAAGACAGATTCGTTTCTCCTTCACTTGAAGTCTTTATATAGGTATCTTTTTTAAGAGGTGCTGTAGGTGCTGTAGAGGAGAGAAAAAGAATGGTTTTGATGCAGAAATGAACGGTTGAGGTTCTGTTGCCTATGTTACCCAGGAGATCAAATACAATGGTCATAATAGCCTACTTTGTTTGCAACATCTAGTGATTCACTGAGTGAATTAGGTATTCAACAAAATAGCTATAGATAAATAAATACTGAAATACTTGGCTTTAATTTGCTATTTATATGAGATATGCTCATTGTCAACATTTTATGTGAAGAAAAGCAGTGTCTAAATTAAAAAAAAAAAAAATTGACAGACAATTTAACAGACATATTGCTTCACCTATATTTCAATAATTGAAAGTTTTCATGACTGTGTTACCACATGAAGTTTTTTCAAGCAAAAAATGAGCTCACAACCGTAATAATTTCTATCACATATTCAAGATTTTCTAAGTTCTAAAAACTGCCTTAAAATCTGTTCACAGACATAGTGAAGTATTTCCTTTTCCATTTCACCATTAACAGAGAGGTTTGATTAATCTCCAGACATAGAATTTGGAAATATTATGTATAGTGAGTATATGGACTTTTTGTTTTATCTTACTTTGGTTTTAGTAATAAATACAATGACTTAAGTCGATTTGTTAACAAAGCAGACTGGGACTTGGTGAATCACCTTGATACGTTTCAGAGATGACTTTTTAATTCATTGCAGTTCTTAAGCTATTGAAAGCAGAAAGCAAATAAATTATGTCTTTTAAAAACGATAACAGCAAACTCATGTCTAATGAGTGCATGGAATGATTTCAAAGTAACATTGCCCCTGGTGGAGAAATGGGAGCCGCCTGCTTTCCAAATGGGCTGCACCTGTGCAGCTCTCACTGACATTAAAAACATATCAAAGAGTTTCATCTGTGCAGGGCCTTCTGGGACATGCTAAGTGGATTCAGAAGTTGGAGGAGGTTCAGCCCTCCTGGCATCGTGTGCTGTGTTACTGTTGGTCCTTGTTTCCTGTTAATTGTGATACTGCCAGAGAAAGACCTTTTTTTCCAACCTCATATAAATAATAATAATAAAAAAAAGAGTCGTCCTGCAGGCATGGGATCTGATGCCTTTTCTTGCTGTGAAGACGCAGTCATGTGTTTCTTGTGCTCAACATCTCATATCTGGCATATGGACAGAGCGCAGCGTTCTTCGCGGCTCCCTTCGCTTCTCATAATCGGCGACTGAGATCCATTATTTCAGCAGGTGTGATAATACCTGTGAGCATGGCTGCCTCACTCTGCAAAATTGAAGATGTGTGGCTGTGGCCTCTCACATAAAAATGTTAATAAAAGTGTTATTACACCAAACAGATTACATTGTCATTCTACAAAATGGCCAGTGTCCTTGGGGAAACCCATGGAGTGAGACTCTGTTTTGTAGTGCTGTAAAACTAACTGAAGAATGAAAAAATGAATGATAAACCCCAAATTATTTAAGTACTGCACATGTATATGCTCTGAAGGACATATTTGTCTTCAGGAATGCAGTTGTATGCTGAATGCTTCTGGCTTTTTCCTCAATTTGTACTTCCTATCATTATCTTATGTGCTCAAATTAGTGTAATTGGTAGAAATCAAATACTGGGAATTTGAGTATTGGCCAGGGCTGATGGGTTTCATTTGCAAAATACATTCAACAAAGGGGAGCTGATGTTCCAACTCTACTATTAATAGTAAAGTTTGAGTAAGATGTGTCAGTAACAAGCCGTTGGAACTAAAAGATGCTGACAGTAGCAGGAGGCTGGTAACATCCCATAATGTAACTATTATGAAAATGCATGTATCTTTAAAGATGTATTTAGATTGCAGAGTATTTCCTTCTCCTACAAACAAGAAATTCTGGTAGCACAATTAGCACCATTGCCCTCACCATCTGCTGTATTTTTAATAAGAAAATCAAAAGAAGCATTTCTCTTTATACAGCTGTTTCCATGTTCCAAAATTCCATATCGCATGTTGTACAAGGAGGCTGAGTTAGTAACACCTATAGAAACTTTAATGTTTGTATTTGCATTTATTTGTTTTTAGATAAGCTTACTCTTGTTTCATTCTTTGCAATTCACTTCATTTCAAGAGGCAGAGCCATTCAATTGTCTAGTTACAGGACAATTACAAGCTTATTTTATGACAATGTTGGCATACAACATTCCGAGCTAGGAGCATGTTCTTGAGGTCATTTATTCCCTGGAACATGAGGACTCTGTATGTGCATAAGGATGAGGCTACATTCTTGCAAGCTTCATGAGACTGAGGAGGTTGCAAGAATGGAGAGCAACCACTCAGCCAAGGCTCTCTTTGAATGGAGACATTTTTATGCAGTGCTACTTAAATCTCTACTATCTGAATTGCAATGGCTGTAAGGTGTGGCTCAGAAAGAGGAATAGCAAAGCTCCAATGTAGCTAAGCCTGGGAAGTCCAACTGAAATCAAGGAACATTAAACATTTCATTCATTACAGATGAATAATTTTGAGCTCAAGGTCAGCATTTTCTGTATAGAAATGAATCTTGATTAAATGTAGCAACAAGGTAGCAATCCTAACCGTGCAGAAATTACAGTTATCATTTTCAGGTTTTTTTTCCCCAGATTAGTGCTGACACACTATGATGTACATCAGAACCCATCTGTGACTCCTTCCTGCTTGCTGCCAGCCACAGTGCTGAGTGCCAGCGAGCGCCTAAAGGCTGCTGTGTACGTTTCCTGGCTGCCTGATAGCAGCAGCTCTGACATCACAAGCTCCTGAAAAACCATGGGGTGATTGTACAAGATTTGACTATCACTTTTCCTCTGCCTTTTGAGTTTGTTTAACTATAAAGGAAATAGGATGCCTTCAGGTGGGGTGATTTCAGACAGAAAATTCCCCATGGCTGCTGTGTACTCGCAGAATTTGAGCTTCCAATGCAAGGTAGATATTATTGTCTCTAATTCTTCTGTCTTATGAGGCCTTTTACTACCCTGGACATCTTTTCCTCATTGTTTGCCTACTCCTCTCTCAGACCTATGTTCTTCCTCTCTTTCCTTTTCCCGAAAAGTTTCAGTGTGTGGCAGGAGGCAGGGCAAAGGGTGTTGTAGCTGACAAGGTGGAAGCATGGAGCCATGTAGAGAGAAAACAGTTGAGCTTCAAGCTGTGAAAGATGTGGTATAAATCGTGTCTTTACTAGAATTAGAATATTTCTCATGTGCAATTGAAGACTATTTATAACTGAGGTATTTGTCCCAAATCTATTAAGAAATAAATGAGAGGTTATCCTATCCTTTGTAAGTGGAAAATAAGTCATAATGCATTCAAATTTTTATCTGTATCCATGAAGACATTTTTAAAGCAACAATTAAGGTCATGAAACTGAACTGAAATGGTGAAAGCTGTTTAAGCTTTTGCTGTTTCTTTAGACCTCAGTAAATATACAGTGGTCATGCTCAGAAAGTACTGTCTTATATTATCTAATGAACTCTCCTCTCCCATAGACTGTTACCTAGTTACTGAAAGGGAAAGAAAATCAGCTGTTTAAAATGTATAAGACTCTATGTTACATCCAGACAATATGTGAGAAGTCTGTGTGCTATTAGGAGTTCTGAATAAGCTAAACTGGTGTGTGCACTTGGGTGCCCCTGAGTCAGCCCCCCACTTAGAGTATGATTTGATGGCCAAGATGCATTTTAGTATGTGTTAGAGGTGTTTGTCCAGTCCACACACTGTGAAATTCATGATGGTGTCAGCTTTCCTCTCAAAAAGAATTTGTATAAAGAATTTGTATGTAATTTTAGTCTCTTGCTAAGGTCACCATGTAGGTCTTTGGAGCGGGGGGAGGTATTCCGATTAAAAAGCAAATCCTTGTGAAGGCAGAAAGGTGTTTTTCTAAAGGAGGAATACACTTACTAAAAAAGTCAGTTAAATCAACCAGAATTTAAGTAGAAAAATCTTTCCTGTTTTGAGTGAAACTCAGATTTTGATGTTTGCCTGGAAGCAATGCCAGACAACACCTGGTTTTCATTTGCCGGCAGCTGGTAGCCCAATGTTGCTTTGCTATTACTGCACACAATTGTCATGCTTTAATGTTCTACCTATACTACTTGAAGGTATATGGCCTTTGTGGAATTCACTCTGAAAGGTGAGACTTTCTTCATAGAAGAGATGATATTTTTAAGTCACCAGGACAGTATATTTCAAAACAACTACGCTTGCACGGCCTATAGTTTTTTCCTTCATTGGAGGAGTATCCCGTATGAAGAGTTTGAGAAGAGGGACATAATATATCTTCTGCAAAGGGATTTTTTACAGTTTCTTAATCTGCTGCAGTTCAGACAGACACACAGTTAACTACCAGCCATTGATCTAATCTGCAACATCACACACATTAAAAAAAGCGCCTCTGACAGCGGAGCAGACAAAGTGACTGAGCTAGAAATCCCATTCCTGAGCAGCTTACTCCATTTGTTAGACTTATCTTTGTTAATTGAAATATGTTGAAAAATTTGCCTTTATGAGGCAAGCTGGTACAGTGTAAACACAATCTGCTGGACAAATTCACGTTCGGTTATGTTTGTTAGCACTTAGAACAGGCTGTATAGTAAACCCCTTCATCTTTCTCCTTTAGCTTTTATCTTTGGTTTTGAAGATGTGTAATTTTAGGCTCTTCCACAAAGCCAGACATTATAGAGAAGAGACTGTCTTTTGGAGAAATTCAGGAAAAAAAGAAGAGATAAAATAGCTATATGAAATACCGTTTTCCTGATTTAAATGGTGTTTCTTTAGTAATGCTGTCATACTACAGTCATGTAATAGCTAGTCAATAGCTTGTGAAAAAAACTGTTCATTGTGGTGTTTCCTCTTGGCATTCTTTTCACATTAAGACCTGCCTACTTTTTATCCATTGTTCTTGCCTTTTACAGTAAGCGTGCCACTAGACATGCTGCGATACGTAAAGAATATTTGCACTGTATTTGAACTCTGACTTGGGTGCTTAGAGACTAACTTAAGCTTTGTTCTTCTCACTTCTTACAGAGCTTAAACTATGGTATGTGATCTTTTAAATGTGGTCACTGAGCCAAGTTGTTTCCTCCCTAGAACATGCGTTAGGCATCAGCTCTCGCCCGTCATTTGCTGGGATTGATAATGTGCCAAGTCTTGAAGTCTTGACTCAGTTCTTACTCCGACAAGACTCCCATGGAAATCAATGGAAGTTTTGCCTGATTAAATACTTCTGGATTCCTCTCCAAAACACTTGGCTTATTTATATCAGGCACATTTGGAAACATCCAACATTTTAGCCCCTGTAAAGTAGGATTATCAGAATCTTAACTGATGGAGGACATTCTGCAGGCAAAATACCCAGGGGCCTGCTTGCTGGCAGTGGAACGCTGCCTATGTTTGAAAACCAAACCAAACCAAACGCGAAGGCTGCAGGACAATACCTCACCTAAAATGCAGTGAAACTTATCTGGCAGTATCCACATATGGACAACATGAGATGACAGTGTCTTCTTCCACTGTAACGTGATTGATCGATGACTTGTGTTATTCAGAGTTGCTTTGATAATAAACAATAGGCTATGAGATGTTATATATACAATGTTATTCCTTTTTGTGAAATTTAGGAAAACCTAACTGTGCGATAGATTCATACAGAAAGACATACTGTTGTTTAGTAAACATTTCATTGCAATCGATTTCAGTGAGTACTACAAAAACACTTTAGGATTAGCATAATCACCAGAAATAAAGGGAAATTAACTTTAATGGTCAGCTTTTTAATGTGTGAGTATCATCGAACTCTTATTTGATAAGATTTTCATGAAAATTGGCATGCATTATGTCATACTATACATGTTGCTTTGAAAATAATACATGCTTTGCATCTGGAAAAATAAGCTATTTGGGAGTACAGGAAAAAGATGTCTCTGTGTTCATCAGTCTGCTGTGGAGTAAATCTTGTTGTTTTGAAACACATGCAACTTTAATTTCTTGGTGAAAGCAAAGGAAGTGAAACACAGATTTCAGACAGAGTAAGAAGTAACATCACATGAACCAAAATTAGATGTAACCTTTTAGTTATTCTACTAAATTCTCACGCTGTGGAGCATTATGCACCCCTCAGCCCTGGTGGTACGGGCATCCCAGTCAGGCCCTGCAGTTCCATAGGATGGTGCGAATCTTTGTTGTATTTTCATTTGGAGCCAGAATATATCCTTGTAAGGTATGTGTACTGGTCCCACTGTAGAGTGCACTTCTGCAGTGGAGACACAACTTATTTACGATAGCTCTGACTACACGAACCAAGATCAGGCATCCATTGTTTCGTTGCCTGCAGAGATGTGTCAGAGGCGTAGGGCCATTGCTTTTGGAAAGAAAGCATATCGTGTTTCTCTCCAAAGTCTTTCTCCAGCTGTCCAGGAACTGCATAGTGAGATTGTGGGATTATGTCTACACTGTGACATGAAGAGTTGTTAAAGCCTCCTGAACGCTATGACTCATGCTTTCTTTCCTGATGACTATTAGCCCAGCTGCAGACTTGACTTAGAGCATTTATATATTCAGGAAGAGTTGGTTTGTGTTTTCTCTTGACAAATCGTTTTGCAGCATGTCTGGCTTGCTTGTGTCTGGTCCATCCAGATTTACAAACAATAGCTTGGGCCCATGCTAAAATACCAGGCATGCTTCAGCAACTGTAGGCACTGTTTCATACTATGATACCTGCCTTTTATTTTCCTTTATTTAATTTTCCTTTCTTTAACTATTAAAGCTTTATGGTCTTAGAACTGGTAGACCATCACTGCATAAACTGCAGATGTTACTTTTTCTCAAGCCTCCCAAAAGTACAGAGATTGAGCTGAGACAAAGTCGTAACATGGGCATGAGCTTTTCACTGTGAACTGGGAGTCAGCCAAGCCCTGAAAATGAACATTAGAAAGTCATCAAAGCTGACTTTGTGGCCATACACTGTGACAGAACATACAAAGGGTTAGGGCAGAAAAGGGGGAATTCTTTAGGGTGGGAGCTGCTGAGTTCAAGATGCAACAGCACCAGGCAAGAGCCCAACTAGATGTCTTCAAACATTGTTCCCTGTCACTTACAAGAGCCAGTTAGGAGGGAAACTGCCTCCAGTCACCTCGCAGCTGTGTTTGGAACCAGATTGTTCTGCAAGTTTTGAATGTTTGTTGCTTTAGTTCCTATATGGTCAGTCAGCAAGGAGAAGATATATGTCAGAAGAACAGACGCAACAGTAACGACAACTAAATCTAGGGAGTCATTATCTGGTCAACTGTTCTTCAGGCTCTTATGTACAAAGAGAGTAGTCCTGACATCTCTAATAACACAAGCATGATTGCATCATGAAATAGGAGCAAAGCTACCTTCTTTGAAGCAGGGTGACGTATTTTAAAGCTTTGATTCTGATTTTTTTCCACCGATTCATTCGTGTTTCCGCTTCCCTGTCTAATACCTCTGAAAATCCCCCTGCTTCCACAGGGCCTATGGATGCTCCTCACAGGCTGGCATCACTATATGATAAAAGAGAAAATAGTCACATAGCTTTATGATACTTCCATTTCTGAGTCTCTTGGAGTGAGTCAGTTTTCTCCTTCTTTCAGTTTGTATGCTCTTTTGGCAGGAACTGTTGGCCTGATTCTGATCTTATTTTTTAGTATGTAAATCAGAACAAAGCTCCATGCCTTTGAGTGAAATATGGGAGCAAACACCCTGGCACGGTGTACGGCACTATGTACTGCCAAGAATTCCATTCGGATTTGCAGCAATACGGACTTCTTAACCAGGTTCAGTTTACACAAAGGGCAGTTTGCTACTACAAAGGAAGTCAAATAAATAGAATTACTCAATACTGAAACAAAAGTGGAAGTAAGAGATCACAGTAGTGCGTTTTAAAGGCATTTATTGCAAAATCTATAGGAGGAGAAAGTGAAAAAGAGGATAAGAGTCAGTTCAGCACAGGCATGAACAGCTAGTATAGACTCATTTTTCTGGAACATACTAAGCTGGTAAGACACCTTGTATTTTGACTAAAATCAATGATTATGCTTTCACTGTCTATTATGGCTACGCTTAAACTCTCAGAAAGGGATGGAGGGATAGCGGCACTGGACTGAACGGAGAGCAGTCATGGTAGTTAAAGTCACCATGGCTAAAAGCATAATTCTAAAAAGTGTTCAGGCCAGCAGTGATTTGAGCAGAGTATAGAAGAAAGCATACAGTATTTTAAAGTAACTAGTGGTAGCACCATTGTGTTTAATTTTTAGTTCTGGACTGACACGGCTATGTTTCTCTTGATAACATCTTTGCGATTTGCCCTTGATCTTAAAAGTGGGCAAGGAGTTGTCTTTTGGGGAGAAGAAGAAAATCTATTTCCAAATTTCAAGCTAGGAGATCTCAGTTTGTTTCACGTCAAGTGAAGGAAGCACTTTTTCATAACTTAGAGTTCAACTACAGCATTTACCACCACAGAATTTTTTGGAAACAAAATAGATTCAAGAAAGGATTAAACTTATGTCTAATTAAGCACCACTGCTGGGTTGCAGACTCTAACTCTAAGAGTTCCTAAATTTCCACTTGTTGGAATCAGGCAGGATAATGGAGATAGACATAGGCATGCCTTGTTCTTCCCTTAACAGCTGATAATGCTTAGAAACATGATACTGAATCATTAGTTTGACGAAGTGTTGCAGATCCTACACTTTTAATACTTATAAGACTCTTCCCAGAGGTGCACAGTGAAAGACTGAAAAGCAGTGGTCACAGGTTGTACCAAGGGAAATTCTGAACAGGTATAAGGATAAAAAAAATTACAGAATTTTGGACTAGATGACCTCCAGAGTCCCTTTCAATCTAGATTGTTAAATAATTCTGTGATTATCAAATTGGAGGGAACTTGGCAGTGTGTCTAAATCACTACTATTGTAGGAAATACCCCTTTTCTGTCCCTTCGGTCTCCTTCACAAGTTGATCAAATTCTCTCTTCAAAATAGTTCGTAGAGTCAGTGGAAAAAAATTATCTAGGGAGCTTTCCAGCTTCAGTCCAGTGCTCTTTTCCTCTCTGGGGTTAGGTCCAGTCTTGGTAATTTAAACAGCAGTTACATCTCATTGTTTTCCTCTTCGCCTGAGACTAAGGAGTAGATACTGTCCATCTAGAGCTAGTGCCCTTTGACCCACACAGCTGGGAATTCCCTGACTGAGAAGACCTATTTTCCCTCTGGTAACTGAAGAGTAACAACAGTTTATGACAGTGTGTCGACTGAGAGATTTCTAACTGCATATATTTGCCAAAATTAGACTCCAGTAAGCCTACTGTAAAGAGATTAGGAACTTTTCATTAGTTTCCTTGCTTCGTCTCTTCATAAATATTGAAACTGAACTCCTTTTCCATTCATTATGCCTTCTGTTTCTAGACTACCAAACTGAGGATCCTGTCCTCCTGCAAATCCCCCGTCATAGCACTCACTCTTACCTCATTAGAAAGCTGGGTGAACTCTGCTGCTTTGTGGATACAGAAGCCCTAAGATAGATACTCAAGGCTCTGCAAAAGTGCAAACATCAAAATAGGTGTTTCTCCATGGGGAAAAAAAAATTATCGTCAATAAAGCAGTATTTTTTTTTCGTTCTTAGTCTTAAACCTGCACCGTGGTTTGTAGAACCCAAAATGTTATGTGTGTCATATGTATTTCATGGATTTTCAGTATATTCCTCTAATTTTCAAGAATGCTTTATACTCTTTAGCTCCCTTAAACATTGTATGCTCTTTAGTTACCTTAAAATATTTCAGGGGTGAACAATATTACTTCAGAAATATTTTTAAAGTTGACATTATCCTAGCCTGTGTGATGTAGGTGTGTTATGTGTTTACTTGACAGCAATATTTAACTTAAGTACAATCTAAATGTTAGAAATGTTGTGATTTATTTCTTTTTAATTTTTTTCTTTTTTAACCTGGCTCATCACCTTACTGTAGTTCACAAAATACAGAAAACTATTTATCTTAGATCTTGGAATCTGTAGTTCAAGTCACAAGAACAATACCATCAGACCTAACTATTTACATCTGCCCGGTCCTCCTCTTCCTGATTTCTGGTTGATTTAATACACTTCTTGATGAGCAATTGATTCCTTTGTCTAGTCTCTCGTTTCCCAAGTGACAAGAAGTGACCCTAATAACGTCCACCCTCCGCACAGCCCAGCTGTGACAGAGCTCCCTGCCCATTTCATGCGGCACTCCTCTCTCATAGCAATTTGTCTTCACAGGAATTTCTTTCATAACCAAGTTTGGCTGCAAAGGAACAGACTGTGGCTCTCCCTGTGGGTATGAAGCCACTGTTTTTGTTTTGATTTGTCACTGGGGGTATTTTTTGTGTCAATGTTCTACATATTTGGCCTTGTCGACTATGTTTACTCTAGAAAAGTTGGTCAGAAAATGACATGGAGTTGAGCAGTTGCTGAACTGCTGCTTGTATCACTTTTTAACTGGGCTATCAGTTCATGTTCAGAGCACCAAAACCTGATATTCCTGCATTAGAGGCACAAGGAGAGCTTTTGTTTTGAAGTGCATGTTTCCCGTGTCTAAATATTTCTTTGATGTTCATCTTGATATTTCAAGAGGAAGGTTAAATTGGAGGATTATTTGATAGATGACTTTAGGCTTTTTGCTTGTTCTGCTCACTCACCATGTGATGGGCCTTCCCCATACCAGTGAAGTCCTGAGCTCTTCCACAGCCCAAGGTGGGAACTCCAACTTTCACTGTTCTTATTTAATTGTCAGACTATACTACCATTTCTGCCTTCTCTGCCTCCGAAGTATAGAAGCTGGTAACCCAGAGTAGGCTGCCAGAGAGCGGAGGACATCAGAATGGAAAAGTACTGCTCTGAAAATATCATTTTAATGTTGTGTCCTAGTGTTAAAATTCATGTAAGTAGCTGCTAGTGTATGCAGACCAGGAGCTAAAGCTGTTTGTGTGCTGTGTAACATAGCAGGGGAGCCTTTTGATTTACTGAACGGCTTTGTCTAGATCCATAGCTGCTTCTTTGCATGCTTAATATTATCTTTACAGTTCTAAGAAGAGATAAGCTGTTCTGACCCTCAACAGGATCATCAGATAAATCTTCTTAACAGCTATTATAGTGATTTTTTTAAATAGAAAATGGACTCATAATTCTGCATTAATAGTTGGATTATTTTCAAGATACAAGCATCCTCAGAAGAGCCTTCGGAGTGAATAGAGCTATTTCACCATTTCATTATCTTTATGTCATCAGATATAATCTGGCAATGAGTTTTTCTGCTCTGATCATCTTCACAACATCAGTTACTATTTCTCCATAGTCATGGACTGTCATTGACTGGGTACAGTAGAGACTCTAGATCTAGAGTATTAATGCTTTGTGGGTATCAAGGTTTTGCATACTTGCTGGATTGCTTTTGAGCTTGGTAAATGTCCAGCAATGATAACTGGATAATTTGTGGGTTTATGAAAATATCTATATGGTTAATGCTTCAGTTAAGTGTACCTGACTTCTTCCCAAGTACTCAATTAGCGACCTACTTGAGAAATCAATCCTCTTATGAACAATAGATCTATTTCTGTTGCAAGAAGCATCTACTATCTGCTATTATGAGCTAATATTTTCTATTTGTTCAATAGCCCTACTTTTACATGTGACTACTGATTAATACCTGGATTCCAGTCAGCATTATCGCTATGATGCTGCTCATGGTTTCATCCCATGGGTCTTACACCTGAACTCCATATGCATTCTAGGCTCTTAACTGGCTTGGGCAACTTTAGCAATCTCTTCCACATAACTTCAGCATGTCTTCAGGCCTTCTTCCTGAATAAGACTGTAATACAGTCAGTTGAGATTATCTTATAACACAGTTCTTCAGTACAAGTGATTGTTTCTTACCTTTTACCTCCCACTGGCTTTCCTTTTCTTTCCATCGTACTCTGTGGCAAGATGAGCTCATGCTCCAAATTTTGTTAGCTGTAGATATATGGAATAATATCTATGCTTTATTAAGATTCATAGCTGTTAATGCATCTGAGAAATATAGTAAACATAGGCAGGACAAGATGGCATTGTGGCAGGAAAATGCATTTTACGTGGATACTGTGAGCTGTGTTAAAAGGGTGTGTCAGGCCCTAACGATGCTTAGTGTGTGTGTTGGTTGGTTGGTTGTTTTTCCTGTGATAAAAACAGGACCTACACAATTGAATCTCTGAATCAGTGTTGCCATTTTTCATATGGCTAAAACTTTTGGGAGGCTTTGAAAATAAGAAGAAAATTGAGGTGACTTGACTGAAAGCAGATATTGGGAGGTGTTAGCCCATAGGTCCCTTGATCAAGGCCCTATTTTGTAGCAACTTTTTTCTTTCTGAGCTGTGTGAGTGAATGTCTCAAAGACACAAAAGTGTTCAAGTCTCCTAGAAGTGTTTGCTCTAATTCTGGGACTAGGAAATCAGGGGTGTTTCCATGCTGTTTTGGAAGCTGGAATTTCAGAATTAAAATCGGTTTTTCCTTCTTCTTTGTGAAAAGAGACCATACCTTATATTTGCTGCAGATCTATCTTTGTTTAGTATTTACATAATAGCATGAACAATCAGCTTCAAAAGAAATATAAAGAAATATTAGCTGTTGGTCATTTAGAAAAAGTCATTATCAGGGTCTTTAGTAAAACTAAAAACTTCATCATCTAAACTGACACACACTATAGATGTTTTCTGTCTTGCCAGCTTCAGTGGACCCTTAATAGCAACAGCTTTAACCAGAATATTTCAGTCTCTTAAAAGGCCCAGTAGTAACTCTTACATAGTTCCATATCCTGCACTTTATTTCAATTTAAAAGAGTGAGATTTTCTTCTGTGATAGAAAAAGCATTAACCATGATTGTCTGAAGACAAACTGGATATTGGAGTGGAGGGCTTCACTTATCAGGTGGTTTCACTGTGGCATGCTGTTCTGATACAGCATACCTCTTAGGTAAGTATTTTAGCACTCTATAGGTTATTCTTGAGAGAAAAAAACACATTGTTCCAGTAAATGAAGTGGGAACACTTTCAGTTGTGTAAATTCTGGATGTACTCATGTTTTTTGTGAGCCCGTTCTTTCAGGTATATTTACCCTAGATATTAACAGGAGTTAACAGAGGCACAAGGAGCCATCTGGTTTTTGTCTTACATAGTTTTATTTGGATGACTTTACCTGGTAACTTCTCTGGTTGGGATAGCATTTGCTGGTAATTTTTCTACCTAGTGATAATGGACAAAGCATTATTACCATCCTTATATGTGAGCCTGTTTGTGGTTTAAATCTGTAAAGCTATGTCAATAATGCATGGCTTGTTCAGGTCATAAATTTGCTGTCCTGAAAATTCAAGTAGAAATGCTCTACTGATCTAAAATCTGTTGCCAGGAGGTACAGTGCTATGAAACCTAAACATTACTTCTACTAAAGCACCACTCTTAGTTTGGTTTCATGCTCACCCTTCATCACTAGACTCTGGATTCCATCTGTAAAACTTTGACTCATGGGTGAGCTGGAAAGGGAGCAGTCTTCATGTGTGTGGAAAGGATGAATGAACTCTTCGAATTGCCAAGTCACCATTTGCTGACCACTAAAAGGGCTTCTCTTTCTCATCCAGCCTATGCTGAAGTTTTCATACACTGGCAAACTCTCAAATAAGCCTCCCATACCCTTTGAAGCTCTGGGTATCTGTGGTTATCTGGGGAATCAGTCAGATCTTTTTAGGGACATATTTTTAATGCTACCAGGTTTAATGACTTCATTTAATGTTTCAGTTGTTCCTATTTACTCTTTTTTTTTTTCTTTTTTGTTCCTACCAACTGCACTGTTTGCTCTTGATATTTGCTCAAAAATATCTCAAAATACCTTAGACTTCCTCTTTCCCAAAATACAGACCATGCTCTAAGTTGTGCTGCCTCAGGTCACAGCAGTCAGTTGGCATCTTATTCAGTTCCAATTCTTTCCTGTTCTGTGGGCTACTGAAAGGGAAAGGTTCGGGTTCATGTTTCCTCCCAATACAAACCACAGCACTATAAGAGCTGATATGGGGAACATTAACTCCATCTCAGCCAAAGCCAATACAGTGGGCAAATCCAAAACCTCTTAGAATGACTATGGCTTCTTTTTTTCTCCCCTGACCTTGATCTGCAAGTCCAGATGCATCTGAGTGTGTATAAACTGGTTCATTGCCTGTTTATCGTGGAAGACCTTACAAATACTTGCATATGCTGAAAACACAGGTTTCCTCAAGTCTTTTGCCAGTTCAAGTGAAGTCTCTTCCTTCCATCCTGACTTCTACCTCTTCAGCATGCAGTGGCCAGCTATGGCCTATGCTGACTGGTTCAAGCCTATCAAGGTATGGTCCTGGATTGGAATGATCCTGTTTTTTGGAGGGGAAAAAAATTCTGTGACATCGTTAGTGCTAGATCAGAATAGCTGACTGCTAAAAATACTTCTGCCCTTCCTGACCATCTTGTGAGACATTCATTTGACTCTGGTATTGAGCTGAAAAAATACTGGAGCTTGCACTTTGTCTTAGCAGGAGTAGCGACTTGAAATTTCTGTGCTTATACTTCAGATCCTGTTGCTAACACCCCAATCTTTTTTTGACCTAAGGAGCTCACCAAATGTAGCTTGTTTCTGTTGGGAGGAGAAGTTGACTACGGAGTGAAGTATTTCTCTGGGACAAATCTGTTTAGATACAAAGAATATTCCCCGGGGCCTGTTTGCCCAAGGACAGCTGGGATTAACAAGAGGACTTGGAGATCCAGGCCTTCATCTAGCCAGCCCTCTACTCTAAAACTCTTTTTCTTAACTCTTCTTAGATCATATTGCCTCTGTTTACATTGGATTTCTTTTTTGATTTGATCTTTCACTGCTTCTTTCACATGCTCAAAGTTGCAGCACAAAAATTAAGTCCAAACCCCTCTGTCATTGTATTTTTTAACTAAACACCAATTCAATTTCTACCTGCAAGGATCAGCCCATTCTCAAGTTTTTCCAGGGCTTCTGCTCTTTCAGCTGTCACATAACCAAAGGAAAACTAATGGAAATTATCTCACATTCAGTAGAATGACTTGTCTGGTGCCAACCCGGGTATTTTGAAACAGGAATTTTCCATGGATGTTCACTAGAGTAAACAGCCAACAAATGGAGTCACATTTCTGTGGGCATATCCTGGAAGTTGGTGTGTGTCTGCATAAATATGCCCTTTTAAGAATTAACTGTGATTTTGGTCTTATTATGCTGAAAGTTACAGATGAATTTATGGAGGTGGAAGTAGAATGAATGCATCACTTCAGCTTAGTAGAATGGTGCATTGCTTTTGTTCACCTACGCAAGAAAGACCTTGCCTCAGGAATGCGTGCCTATGAAATGAGTTAGGAGTGACTTACTTTTGACTGTATGTCAAGAGCTTGGCGAAGAAGGTGGAGGAGGATGTTCTTTACAGGATGTTGTGTCAAAAACTCTCATACTAATTAATATTTTTTCAAAAGAATTCTCTAAAAAGGAATGTGTTTAATGAGCAAATGAGACAACAAAGGGCTTAACTATAGAGACAATCAGGAAATATATTTGTGATCCTCAAATAAAATCAATGAAATCTGAAAAGACAAAAAATTCTGAGCAAAATTCTATCTTTTCCAGTTTTGTGCTGACATTTTTTGTAAGTTCTTGATCTTTGTATACTGTGAAAAAAAATCCATTAAAAGTTTGAGTATTTTACCCAAAAAAAAGAGGATTTTTTTTTCACTAAGAAGGCTGAATAACAAATTTCAGCCAGCCTCACTTAGTATTTTACATACAAAGCTATGATTTAGGGTGGATGTGTCCAGAATAAATGCCATTTCTGCTGCAAACCTACAGTTTTCAAGTATATTAAATTACTCATTAAAAAAAAAAAAAAAGGAAAATTAAATGTGGCTTTTCCCCCCCCCCCAGGCATTTTGTTGCTACTGAAAAAAATCAAACTGAGAAGCACTGCACACATTACTTGGGAAGGAGAGAATCTTTCAGTTTAGGGTTTTGAATAGGTTCGCCATGACATGTCAAAGAAGTGCTATCTGAAAGATACTGTGAGCAAAGGAAGAGCTTTTGATGGTCCCTATGATTATTTATTTTTTCCCCTGAATTCTTAGTACCAGTCATCGCTCAGGACTACTTCCCCTGGACTCTTACGTTCTTGGTAAATATAAAGCCAGTTCTAGTTTGGACAGCAGAACGCTTCTAGCAATCTTTGTGTACTAAAAACTGTGTCAGATTGGTTGGTGAAAGCCCTTAGTTAAATTTGAACTTTGTGGGGCACCTATTAAAAACTTGGCCGGCTCAAATAAGACCAAGGCACACAGCTTGAACCGAATGCTACTTGGGAAGGCCTTTGAATGAGAATATTCAGATTCCAAATCATAATGAGGCTCTTTGTCTTTCAGCTTGTCAGTAAAGTGATTTGAATCTACATGAGTAAATAAAACAACACAAGGTGAATATGATCTAGAATACAATCCTGTGATCTAGAAATCGTGTGACATCCAAACATCAGAAGTACCCATGCCTCTGCTTCTCCTCAGAGACAATTCAGACGTTATCACTATTTCAGACCTTCGTGAAAATAACCATAAATACACGTGCTTGGGTGAAAATCATAAATGTGTGAAATGTGTGGCATACTTTGAAGTCTGTAGAGTTCAGTCCCTGGGCAAAAAAAGTAACATATAAAGAGTTTATAGTAATGTGGGAAGGAATTTGTGCAGAAAGTGAAATCCCCAACTCCATAAATGTCTGACCGTTTAAAACTAGCGGAATCACTGTAAGTGCTTCATACTCCCTAACACATCCATTCTCCTATTAGATAATCTCTGTAGCCTCTTGTACCCATTGTGGCAAATTGCCAGAAAAAAAGGCATACTTTAGCTGTTCCTCATTAAGAAAAACATCTGAGGAAAATTTCTAGGAACTAGAATTTCAGCTGTATTTCATCTGTATTTTCATGTTCTTAATAAAGAATTTTTGTTGCCACCAAAGAGTCTTCAGGACAAATATCTCCAGGCTTGAAAGCAAGAATGGAAAGCATTGTTTACCGATAATTTGTAAAGTTTTGTGTGAATTTTAGAGCACATTTTATGTATAGAGAATGTGCACATCTGCCAGCCGAATAAGGGCTCGTGTCTGAAATGCCAAGAGCAATAGACTGCGCATGTATGAGGAAGGGTTTGTCAACTGCTCCCCTCTTTTAATTTGCACAGTTAGTGCTGTGAGGTTTATGCAAGGCAGCTCTCAGGGGAGGGGACTGAAAGTTCTTTGAAGTCCTTTGTGGTGGCTGTCTAATCTGGAGAAGAGGATTACTTTCTTTCTGCCAGAAGCACATGACAGTTTGGTAATTAATGAGCATCATAAAGTTCTCTTTTTCTATTAGATACCCATTAGTAAACCTGGGATGGTTGTCATTTTGGACAAAACCATGCATATCCTGATTTTATCCCAACATCAAAGGGGATCTCCTACTGTCTGCTGCTGAATGCTCTAATTGTGTTTGCGTTTGGTGGAGTTGGTGCAGAATGCATCTGAAACAAGTCTTGGCATAAACTGTAGGTCCTGTGATTGGACACACAGCCTGAGCATTCCCAGAGCTAACAGCTTAAATGAGTGGTGGGTTTCTCTATTATTTTAAACATACTGCTCTCTTCCTCTCCTGTCTGTCTGTTTATGCTGTTTGTTTTCCTTTGAGAATACAGGAATTAACATACTTTCCACATCCATATCATGCTGAAAAAAAGGAAAGCACTGTGTTGGGCTATTTCCCTTTCCCCTTTTGATATAGTATTACAAAAAGTCTTTCTTTAGGATTTAAGAGCATTTCAGGTATTAAAGCTCTCTTGGGTTGTCTTTTTCACATCATTCTGAAAGTACAGAATGGTTTCCTGCTCTTTATATTTGGCTCTTTTATACTGAAACAGTTGAAAAGTCCTAGTCTGTGGACTTTTTCTTTTTGAGAAAATGTCACCCTTTCTTCCAAAGGGTCTAGTTTCTGAATGCAGTGTAGTTTCTTCAACTGCATTTAATCTCCTTTAGAAATAAGAAGAATGGCTAAGCAGCCTGGTTTATAAATTCTGAATTTAAGATTTTTTTGAAGGCCAGATGCTCATCCTATACTTGAAATCTATGTCAAATACAGACAGGAAAGAACTCAAGGATATGCAGGCATCATTTCTATATGTGAGGTTGGAACAGAAAGCTCCAGTGTAGTGAAATGTGGTGGCTTCAGATGGACCATACAATTGTAAAGCCAAAAGAGGAACACACATACTTCAGATTCCTTTTGGTTTGCTTTCTCTTACATCACTTCGTCTTCTTAGTAAAATTCTGTCTGTGTTATTTGTAGTGTCTGATGGGGACAGAATTCTTGTTCAGGATTACCCTGGGTGCTCTGTTAACTCAGTAGTAGCAAACAAAGTATTATTAATTTTTGCATCTCATGTAGGGAGAAGTGGAAATACCTTCAGTATACAAATACATAAAATTAAGCCAACTGGCTTTAGCTAGCCAAAATGTTTAGCATCATCAGAGGCATCCTGCTTTATGAGTGGAAAGGAAACTGGCTAAAATATAACGTTCTTTTCACTATAAAAGTAAAACTGGAACAGAGAGACTGAAATGCTTCTGAAAGTGTACCTTTGAATCAGAACTGGAAAGTATTTTTTTCAGATGATATCTGAAATCTTTAAAATATGATAAAATAAAAAACCTGAATTATTACATTCGTTATATCTAGGGCCTGGACTTTCAATCATGATTTTCTGAGTCATCTTTGCTCTTAGGAGATGAAAGGGATGAGTAATGCCATTGAAGATACAAAACCACTTGTAAATATAATCCTTGTATTCTCTCATGTTTCAAATTGGAACTGGTCAGGAAATATATTGCGGAACAGATTTTCATTGTAAAATGGCAATTCATATAAATGTTTCACTTTAAACAATTTTCTGTGCATTAGAACTATTGGAGCAGGATATTTGAATAGACTTGAAATAGAAATTCTTTGTATTTTTGGAACAGAACATTTTGACCTTGTAAATTAGCATTTTAGCCCATTGTTTAAAATTAAGAATACAAACTAAATTGTGCTTTGTAGTAGAAAAAGCCTAAAAATCATCAGATTCAGCTCAAAAAGATTATTTTAAAAAATATAAAGATTTGAAGAGTTTTTTTCCTCTTTCAGAATGATTAAAAAATATTTGTGGAATTTCCTACAAAGCAGAAAATCTACTTTCTGCACAGTTCTGATCCCAGCTATAAGCTTCACAAAGGCTTGGCCATTGTAGCAGTTTTAAACTCTTGTATCTGTTTGTAATGTTCACTTAAAATGAATGCAGGGAATCACATCTGGATTCTTTTAATTGCTAAAATGGAAATCAGGATGCCTGGGATATTTTGTGGTCCTTGCAAAATCGGTCTCTCATGCCAGTTTGCACATAAAAAAAAATTTCCATGTTTATTTCTGAGATCGGTATGTTTATAACTGACTCTAGACACAAACTCCAGGCGTGTTCCACAGTGTATCCCCTAGCAACCTGTATCATTGCAGGGCTAGGGCTGGAAAAGCTAAAGCCCACCTGGATTTGCATCAGGCAAGGGATGTAAGAGGCAACAAGAAGGGCTTCTGCAAGTGTATCAGCAGGGAAAATACAGCTCTATGGCAGTGGGCCTAGAGATAGAGGACACAGAGAAAGCCAAGGTACTCAGTGTCCTCTTCGACTTGCTCTCTACTGCTAAAACCAACCTTCAGCAGTCCCAGGTTCCTGAGTCCAGTGAGGAAGTCTGAAGCAATGAAGACTCACCTCAGCGGATGAGTGTCAGGTTAGGTAACATTTGAATAGTCCGCGGGAGCTGGTGGGATGCTCTCACAAGGGAGCTGGCTGATATCGCTGTGAGGCCACTCTCAATTATCTTTGACAGGTCACGGCTATTGGGGGGGGTGTGTGTGTTGATTCCTGAGGACTGAAACAAAGCAAATGTGACTTGTTTTCAAGGAGGGCAAAAAGGAGGATCTGAGAAATTGCAGGCCAGTCAGCTCCACCTTGATCCCAGGGAAAACGATGGAGCAAATAATCCTGGAAACATTTCCAAGAATGCAAGGACAGGAGGTGACTGGGAGTGGTCAGCATTGATTTATGAAGGGAGGAAGTAATCCTTGACAAACCTGGTAGCCTTCTACAATGAAAGGAGATGTTGCAGTGGATCTTGTTTGTCTTGACTTCAGTAAGATGTTTGACACTGTCTCACATGACATCCTTACTGACAAGCTGATGAAGTACAGTCTAGATGAGTGGACAGGGAGGTGGACTGAAAACTGGCTGAACTGCTGGGTGCTGGACTCAGAGTCTTGTGGTCAGCAGTATGAAGTCCAGCTGGAGGCCAGTCACCAGTGGTGTACCCAAGGAACCAGTACAGGAGATAAATACTGTTTAACATTTTAATTAATGACTGAGATGAGGCTGTGTTATCTTTTAGATTGTTAATACTGTTTGACCTGATTTAAGATGGCTATGTTTGAACTCCATAACTATTTGCCAGCATGCCATAATTCTGAGTATATATTTTGATTGTGAAAGACTAGCTATTAAAATACAAGACTTTATAGTAAAGAAAATACAGACTTTATAAACAAAAGTTACATTATCCGTCTCATAGGTTTGTGCAACAGAAAAGAATCTGTGGAGAACCAAACGATATTCAACAACAATCCGACAGTGGGGAAGAGCTGAAGTGTATTCTTTTTTCCATAGAGATTTATGCTGATTTGTAGAATTTTAAATCCAGTTATATTAATGCATTCCCACTCTCAGTAGGAAATACTCAGAACATATGAGGAAACTGTCTTATGAAACAAGATTTCATTTTAATAATGTGGATATTATTGTATGGCTACTTAGACATAAAGAGAATGAATTGTACCTCATGGGTCTCTTGAAATCAGTATGGAGTCCCCAGACCAGCTCAGTGGCTTAGTTGAACTCAGTGCAGGAATTTTCTACCTCTCCTCCATGAGGACAATACTAACTGCACTTTTTCAATTGGTCTCATGCTTGTGATCCACTTTATTTTTTGTGGCAGGTAGTTTAAGAATTGCTTGGTCTCTACAGTGACCAAAAGCATGCTGGTCTCTAACAGTGACCAAAAGCAGATGCCTGGGGAAGAATATAATAATAGGCTTAACATATCATGATACTTGCACTCAATCATCTCTCAGTCTCTCACATTGTTATTCAAGGACTTCTGGAGTTTGAGGTGGCTTCTACGTATTTAGAAACTGTCAGTGAATTTCTCTTTTGTTGATTTGCCCAATCTTTCCTTGAGCCTGTGCAAGCTTAAGGTACTCCCGCAGTTCAGTTGGTTAGAGGGCTAGAGATGACATAGCTGTTCTTTCATGTATTTTGTCTGCTGGAGGTTAATGGGAATGATTGGTCTGGTCACTGGACAGTGCCATTCCTGTCTGCACAGAAGTGCCGATCAGGGACGACCCTAAAATCAAAGCAGTTAAGAAAGCTTTTGTTGATAAAAAGGTGTGGGTTTTTTTCGCTATTGAAACTTTCCATAGTGACAATCTTTCTCCTTGCAGAAATGATAAATACACCTTAAACTGTTCCAAAACAATGCATACGGGATTTGGCTTAACACAGACATAACTTACACACTGCCTGCCTTCTGTATGATGACAAAGGTGTGATCTCTCAGGCTTTTATAGGTGCTCACTTGAGCCCTAGTATATCTCCCTTTGAGGCCAGAAGGAAAAGGAATCTTAAGTCTTACACCATGTGCAGGGAGTGGAACACATCTCACCCAAATTTAGCTGCCTACAATATCTTCACTTATCTACTCACCCAGTCTCCTCTTATAGCCAAGGGAGGGGAATAGCCACCTCATCTGACCTATTGTATATGTCTATATTAAAATAAGACAAAACAGGTCCTAATAGGTACTTTTATAAAATGATTCATCTCAATATAGACATATGCCTATTTCTCTCCACTGACTGTAGAGGGAGACAAATTCTACCTAGTATGTTTTCAGGAATTTGTTTGGGTTCTTTAAAATTTAAATTTGGTTGAATAAATAAAAGACGAGGCTATTATCACATGAAGGCAGTATTAGCCTCAGTGACTCAGCCCGCAGTCCTATAACTGCCTCAAAATACTGAAATCCTATAGGGAGAGATTCCCTTAAGACATTGCAAGAAACTCCCACAAGTGAGGGCAGTAGGTAGTGCTGTGAGGAAGTAGAGGGTGTGTGGTTAATGCACCAGAGTCTCACTTGCCTGACCTGACAGAACAGAGGCAAAATGGAAAGCCTGCTATGATGCGCCCTACCTTTTCAGGCTGCTGGCAGAAAAGCTGCCTTGGTTAGATGTGGTCTGGCACTAGTTCAAAACCACCACGGCAAAGTTACTAAATGCCAGGAGAAGAATTGGAGGCTTGTTAGTTTTATGCAAATCCCAGAATTCCTGTAGCTTCTGTCATGTATTTGAAAATACACAATGCAAAAGGACACAGAGTGCGGAGCAGAGCAGCAAAGTGGGTCTCCATGGATTATATTCACTTCATTCAAACTAGTGCAGCCTATCTGAATGCAATAATTATGTTATTAATACCATAAGAAAAGTTGCAGAGGTACAGCAAAGCGGCCACGTATGCAGCACACAAATTACACACACAGTGCGCAGCGTGCTGGGTAGATGCAAAGTCTTGTAACGCTGACAGTTAATGGTAAAAGAAAATCAGAGAAGTATAAATTAAATGTTCTAAGAGTTTACTTGGTCATCTCCTATCTGTCCATCTGCTAGGACTTCAGAGGTTTCCTTGTGGGAGTGAAGAAGACTTTGGTTTTAAGCTCATTTAAAGGCAAAAAAAAAAGCGAATTTTGAAAACAAAGCTGCTTTTCACAGCAAAGCTTAAAGGATATAGGTGTACAACAAGAGCCATTTAGATCAAGTTGTTTGCGCTGTGCTTGTTGCACCAATACAGTTGAACTGCACTAGCAATTTCTGTTTTCCTTTCAAGGAATTCAGTGCACATGTGACTTGCTCGATCTCATCGCCTGGAGGGAATGTGTGTGTGTGCGTGTGCTGCTGGGCAGCGCTAAGGCATTCTTGACTTCTTCTGCGCGCCTCCACCTCCCTAGATTCATGTCTGAAACGAGTCTATTGCTGATTCAACAACTTTGGTAAGTGTCGTGGTTTGGGGTCAGGGCAGCCCTCTAGACCTACAACAGATGCTCTCTGTTAATCCCTCTCTCTTCCCAAAGGGGAAGAGAAAAGGAGTAAGGGAGAGAGACTTATTGATTAGAAAAGGAAACTAGAACAGCTTGAATGAAAATGGAAATAATAATAATAAAATGGAATCGATACAAATACATACAAAACCAACATCGAACCCAACCCCCTGCCCCTGATGGCAGTTACCTCGCTGTCAACACTGATGCTGTGGAGCAAGCACTGGAGTCCCAGATTGGGCCCAGCAGCAGACGGGAACCGAGTTCAGAGATGGACTCTGGTACTGGATTCAGGAACACACAGATCAGGATAGAAGGCAGAACGGACAGACTTCTCTTCTGATGCCAGCCGCTGAAGAAACAAGCAAGAATCCAAGCAAGGGCCCCGATCAAGAGCACCAGAGCTGAGCAAGGGCCCAGAGCAAGAGCCTCCAAGCTGAGAGCAATCGAGCAAGGGCCCCCAGCAGCCCTTTAGATCCCTCAGCTTTATAACGAATATGACGTCTACAGGCTGAAATACCTCGTTGGGCAGTTTAGGGTCACCCGTCCTGTCTGCTCCTCCCTGCAGGTGCAGCCTTTTACTTTCTGCACCCCTCAACATGGTGCACAAGATCCAGCAGTGGCCTTGGTCTGCACACCAATCCTTGATACTGACTCTAAACATCGAGCGTTACCACTGCCAGAAGCAGGCACTGCCTGCGAAGACGTGCTGCTGACTTCAGAAAGTGCAGTTAGTTAGAAGAACTGAGCTGAAAAGTAAAATCACTGAACAGAATTGTTCTGTTCTAACTCAAACCAGGACAGTAAGATGCACAAATGCTGAGCATTGAGCCAGGACCATGCATTCTGTGCCCTTTGGATGAAGTTAGAAAAAACCTGTAGTGAACACTTAGGATCTTTTCTGTTTAAGTCTTGTGTAATTCATCACCAAGACTGTCTGTAGGCTACAGCCAGCCAGGCTCTACCCTGTGTTAGCAGAGCAGAAACACACATGCTGAAGTGGAGAACGGCTGTCGTCTTTGCCACCACTCCTCACCTTTATCAGTCACTGTATGCCTGCTGCATCCCAGGCTTTCCATCAACTCCATTCCGTAGTGTACACAGAGTATCTGTGGGTAAAATCAGTAGTAACCAAAGGTTATACACGTAAGCAACTTAAAAATAGACCTGAAGGTTTATTTTGCCTTATCTTAATGGTCAGAAGAAGTCATTCTTCTACAGCCAAGTATATTTTAGAATGACAAAATACTTGTGGCAAGTTACTGGTGCCAGATTCGTACAGTGACATGGTGGCTCGGGCATATGTTTTAGAATAGTTTTATTTCCCAGTATGATATGGTTATGAATGAGTTTGCCAAAACACTTTGAAACTGTTACAATTCACACAGAGCCTAAAAGATAGTTGTACTAACATTTTTTTTAATCTTTTTCAAGTATGTATTAAGGTAAACACTTGTAAATGCTTACTTGTTTGTCAGTGCAGCAGCAATCCTGCTTACTATACTAACAGAACTTCAACAAACTTTATGTTTGTTTGTTTTTAAAATGAGCAAACCGACACACATTGAATTCAAGCCTTTCATGTTTCACGAGAGTTTGGCAAAAACTATTATATTGAAAACCAGGCCTGGGTTCAAATTCACTGTTTCCAGAGATGGAAGCTAAACACAAAATATACGTGCAGGTCCTGATTCTTATATTCTCTTTCAAAAGTTCACAGCTTTATCAACATGTGACAGCATAACCAAGTGAGTAAGATTTTATCAGGCCACAGCTGTAAATAACAAGATAGTGATCAAGCAATTTTTTCTCCTTCCTCCACTCCTGCCTGTGGGTTGCCGTTTCATCGGAAGTGACTTTACACAAGCAGCGTCCTCTGTGTGTAAGATCTGACCGGGCTCATTCTGTTCTCATGGTAGTTATTTTTCCAGACCCTTTCTTAGAAAGAAAAGTAACAGCAAGTTACAAAATGAAAACATAAAATCCAGCTTCTTGTAGTTTAAAAGAACTCCAGCAACCCTGAGCAAGCTGCAGTAGAGTGGAGGAGCTCAGCTGGCTTATCTGCCAGTAGCCATTTGTTGTAATGCAAGACACATTTCTTTTGTCTGCGTGCAATGAGTATCCTCTAGAATGGATATGAAAAGTAATAGGGAATTGTATGATTTAATGGTGACCCTCAGTGCCATGCTTTGAACAAACCCATGTTGTCTGTGTTGTCAGCTGTCAGGAGTGGGGCTCTCTTCAGTCATCAAAGCATTTAGCAGAGTTTACAGTCTGCTGTTTACATTACTGGCCAGTACTTTACTCTCTTGAATACAGTTTAACTATTCCACCATCCCCATGATGAGTATTCTTTTCGGCAGCAGCAGTCCTCACAGCCTTGGAACATTGTTTTTGGACACAAACACACACAAGTTATTAGAAGACAAGATCAAAGGAGGTGTCCCACTGTCTTCTTTTCAATGCTCCCATTGTGTTTGTATGCTGAAGCCTGCTAGAGAGTTAGAACCGGAGAAGGGGGAGAAGGGGGGGGAGGAAACCTTTGTACAAAGGTACTTGTCACTGAGAGAAGCCCATAAAAGATGATGTGAGAAAAGACACCAGGTGGAGTATAAACCACCCTTATTGTTAAGAAATGCAAATAAAAATCCTCTCCTATATTAAAACTTTCTTACTTGTCATTTCTTAGATGCTAAAGGAAAGGTTCTGATTATTGAAGTCATGGCACTACTTTTTACTTTGCTTCTTTTTATGTGTAGCACACTGTATATAACGTCTGCAAAAGTTATTTTCCTCTTTCCCCAAATATTGTTATAATTGTTAGCAAATTTCATCTCAGCAAAATATCCACTGGAAAAACTTCTCAGAAAAATCCCACTTTAAAATATCTCAAGGATTGTCTTTTTTATGAAGGACATCCATGGTGGTTTGGATTTGTAAATAAACTGCAAGTTCATTTTATTTGGATAGCAACTGTTTTCCTTGGGAAAACTTTGGCAGAATTTCTATTAATTCTATATGAGCTTTGAATTCTTTCTGGTGGATCTGCAGTCAGATTCCAAGCAAACAGATTTCTAGATCCAGCAGCCATAAAACCGACTGAAAAAGTCAGTTGCTTCTGAATTGTTGGGAAAGCCCTGGTCCAGCTTCCCTGGCTATAGAGGTACACATGGTAGCAAGAGTCTCTCGCTTGGTTTTAGGTGTCATCTTTTGGGGTTTTTTCACCTTTCCGCTCTTCTGAAGAGCTGAAGCCTGGATTATTGAGTTGGCTGTGCAAAGTTGAGAAAAAAAGTTGCAGGACAAAACAGGTGACAATTAGCAGTTCACAACCACAAAGCATTTCTAACTGAGAAGTCTTCCAGCTACGCCAGAACTCAGGCTTTCACTGAAAGCAGTTGCTGACATGGGGGTCTCAGAGTGATAGATAATGAGAACAACGGTTAGCCTGGCATGAGCCAATATTATTATCTTCATTGATTCTTCAATTTTAAAATTTCTTAGATTCATTTCCCTGAATGCAGTGCAGAGAAGATGTTATGCTACCCAAAAAGGAGTATTTTAATGGAGGAAGAACAGAAGTCAGCGAGCTGTCTCCTGGTGGTCCTTGTGAGAAGCAGCTCATCTGCTGAATCAGCACTTGTCAGCCAGAACTACCAAGCCTTAAACCCAACAGCTATTTTGTGTAATGAGTTTTCTTGGCTTTGAAGAGAGGTGAAAGAGAAAACACTTTGATGATGGAAACTATATCCACTGGACTATGGAGACATACTGTTTTAACAGCCTGGGACTGTGAAGCGTGCCAGGTTTTTCTCCAGCTGGTCATCACAGGTTCTCTAGGAGGTATAAGGGTAATCCTGAAGAACGCCTGGAAAAATTTCTCATGGTATCTGAGCATGTGCAATACCTGGCACAGTTACATAGAAAGGCAAGTGATGTAGTGAATGTGCTCATTTGTGATAGACATCTTTGTGCTGCACAGACACTGTTTGAACTTGCTGATCAGTCTCTCTTCCCCCCCTAGGGTCAGGGCAGCTGCTGACATCCTAAAAAACCCAAAGAAAACCTGTGAAGCAAGTAGGTTTGGAGTTGAAAGGATGCCACAGTGCAGACTCATGCCAAAGCTTTGAGGCAATAAGCCAAGGCTGCAAAGTTGCTAAAGCTAGTAGGTGCTGACGTGCCAGATTGCAAAAATGCCTGAGGCAAAAGTGCTGGAAAAACTGCCAAGACCATAGGTACCAAAGACAAAGACAGAGAAGCTAAAACAGTGTCTTGTGACAGGCATCCCATTTGTGTATGCTGGGAATGAGTGATCAAAGAGCTCATATGGTCACCAAAACAAAATTTAAACATTATTAAAAGGATCAGTCATACCTGCAAGAGCAGGATCGTGATCCTAAATGCATCAGCAGGACAGTAATTGGAGCAGTTGTTGAAGAGGTATCATTGCTATTGGCAGTTCTTTGTTGGTGGAGCAAAAGGGGATTGATTGGGAGGTGGTTGAAATGGAGATTCAGTGTGGTTTGTGACCCTCTGTGATTGTGAGACTGATGAGATCAGTTGAATCTTGGAAATCTTAAGAGCTTAGATATACTTCAAGTTGTCCCTGCCAATGGTGCTGTGAGTCAGCACCAGAAGCATCTTTAGAAACATGCATCTATGTATGTTGTTACTTTCACAACTGAACAGCCTTTTCTTGAAACACTTGTGTAAAAAATAGGTGTTATTTAGTGCAGAGGAGGAGCAGCACAGTTTGCACTTTTTATTGCTTCTATGTGAACAATTTTTTGAGAATGACACGTTTTTCTCCCCTTTGAAAAGCACAGTTCAACACTCACTTCTGTGGAGGTGGGCTAGCATGACCCGCATGCCACATCCAGGTTGAAAAGAACAGCACCATCCGAGACCTTGGGAGGCCAATGCCAGACTTCTTTCATCTTCGGCTGGATAAGAACATGACAGGGGAGGGGAAGAAAAGGAAGGAGATAGAGCTGAAGAACTGGAAAACAGTATCCTATCACTTACCCCGTTACCCAGACAGGAAAATCAGTGTGATTCTTTCATCCGGCACGCGTGTTCCTCTGTGTAGGAAAGAGCAGCCCTCAGAGAGGGTGCACAGCCGCCATCCTACCTTGGGCATCAAGCACAGCCCCACTCTGCCGTGGAGGTCAGCGACTCTGGCATGTGGCTTGTGTTCTGCGCAGGGCTGGACATTCTCCACCGGCCCAATGGAGTTTCTGAGTGTGGCAGCAAAGCCTGCATCATGGGTGGTGACTCCCAACAGCTACATATGTTGGTCTGTGTCTTATGAGACCTCTGACTAAATTTACCAGTCTAAAGCCAGGTACACCTTTAGTGTGCGGTGTAGTATCTCTATACTGGTCTTTAAAGGGCCTGTTTTTAGGACACTTGCAGCCTTATACCAGGTTTGGTTATCTTAAGATATGTGTTGAATCTGAACCTTTTTAATGCTGATTTACTATACCATGTGCTAGGCTAGCATTTATTTTTGCCTGCTGTTCTGTAGCTAATATGCAAATACAAAATCAAACTAGACATGTATTGTTTTTGGCCGGTATCATTGCATAGAAGTACTCCACTCCTTGTCAGTACGTTGGAACAGCCATCACTGGACCATGACAGGCTTCTCAATCTAACTGATGATGTAACTCTTGCTATTGAAAGTATTGCCATTAATTTTACAATGATGTTGAATATTGAAAATTAATTCCCGGAGTGATCTTATTCACTTGTTCCTTGGCTAAGACACATTTATTTCCTATCATCAACTAGTTTATAGCATAATAAGGTTCAAAAGGGTTTTCCACCCTCTGCAAAAGTAGAGTGTAGTCAGTACTAATGAAAGGGCAATGAATAATACTCTACGTCATGGCTTTCGAACTTTAAGAATTCCACTGGGGTCACTGGGTTGAATTAGCGACCCTTTAATCATTAGTACAGTTTTATGAATGGTGTACTTTACTCTGATATTTTACTAGACGTCACTACTTAACACACTTCTGGCTCCATGGAAGGAAAAACAAAAGGCTTTGTGTGCCTCGAGGTCCCTGTAGTTTTGAGGATCATTATAATTCTATTGAGTCAAATCCTAAGGTCCCTGTTTAGTAGTTATACCCTGTTAAATACTCTTGAAATCAACTGGAATTTGTCCAGACGAATAAGAATATCAAGATTTGGCCCTTCAAGAGTAGTTAAAACTTGTTCTTTCCCAGGCGAAAGAAGAAATAGTTGCAGTTGTGGTTCCTACTCAATGTAATGTAACCAGCTTGTATCTGTGTTACTCCTGCACCCAAGCACTGCAATCATCAGTCCTATTGTATGCAGAGTCAGCTACTGACATTTGGGTTCTTTTGTCAGTTTTGTTCTCCTGTGAAAATTTTGGTTTTGTAGGGAATGTTAATGCCTGTAATTCAAAAGGACTCGCCTTAAACTCTATCAAATGGTGCCTATGTGAAAGCCGTCCTGCACGACAACACGTCCCTTCATCTCTGTAACTGGGACATGAGTGGACCTCTGTGATCCGTTGTGAGAGCGAGGGCTTCGTTCTCCAGTCGCTTCTTCAGACCTGCTGAATTCATGACATTTCTGAGGCCTCGTTTTGTTCCCAAGAGCTGAATGATGGGGTCACCGTTTCACAAAATAAATTAATAAATCCATACTATTTGGGATGCACTTCCACTAAGGCATTCTCTGTTTTTTGTAAACAGTGAAGATAAGTGATATCCCAAATAAAACATTTTCTAATGAAGTTTAAAAATGGTACTTGAGTATACTACAAGCTGAGGAGAAAATAAAATTGGTATCACACTTTGGAATTTATTTTTATGCTTCAGAGAGTTTTTACAAGTTTTCACAGTCTAGGTGAGGCTTATGCCCCAAGGAGTCTGCTTCATCTAAATCACTTTCTTCCCCTCTTTCTCCTCCCCAAAACAGGAGGCAATCTTCAAAGGAACAAATATGTCACTTTAAACGCACAACATAAAAAATGGGCCAAATAAATTATTAAAATACATAAAAAAGATTCACAAAGATGCACGTTATTAGCTATTTGACAAGCAATTGATGCTGTTGCAATGGCTGCATTTCACAAGTGTTTTTCTTGCTAGACAGAGAAATAGTTGAAATAATGGGAGAAATGACTTTGCAGCCATCCAAAGAACAATTTGGCTCTAAACGGTTCATTTAATGGTTTTCCACTGACTGTGCTGCTCAGTCGTTTCAAACCAGACCTTCACCACATCCATGTGCTTTGGAATTCCCTCTAGAAATGAGCTCCAAGCCTGACCCTCCTCTCGCCGTCCCAATTCCCTGCAGAAGTGTTACTACATATGCTTTGAATCTTTTTTTCTGATGAGCTCCCAAGTCTAACTCCTTCCTCGCTGTGCTTGAAATGTATGGATTTGAAAGCACAGATGTGGCCTTGAAGTTTTTGGACCAGGCCCATCTGGGTCAATCCCTATATAGTTTGACTAGTAGTTTCTGGAGTAAAAGTCTCAGAAGCCTTCATTTTTTTCTTGTTCTGAATCTACTATGCACTCCCTTTTATCTCTTCTATTTGAACTACAAGGATCTCAAGGGAGATTTGATTTTCATAAACAGAAAAATAATGACCAGTCAGAGGAAGGAAACAAATTTTTAATGACTGTGAGAATTGTCTTTACAGAACAGCAAGTTTCCTTTTCATTTATTCTATGTGTAAAAAATACACCATTCATAAACTGGAGGAGAGGGAAAGATTATTTTTAAATCTCATCTACTCAATTAATAATAATAATATTTAAAAGCTGATAGAGACTTTGTTCTCCTGCTGCCAAGATTTTGAATCACTGAGAAAGGGTTCCACATCTGACCCTGAAAACTGCATTTTGGCACTAACAGTGACTTCAGTAGGACCAATCGTGTCCACAGAGATGACTGTGAAAAACAGTTTGCAGGACTAAGTCACTAGACCAACTGCTTTTCCAGACGTGCTGGCTTCCTTCGCAATCAAGACGCGGCTAGCTAGGGACACGCGGGGGTCCGGAGCGCTTCATCCCCGCACCCGAATATCAGGGGTGGGGGAAAGCGCTTTGTGAGCATCACCAAAGGCGTGCGGGGTGTCCAGATCCCTCCCGCATCCCTGACGGAGCGGCCGAGCAGCAGATACCGAGTGGCGGCCGGGAGGGAGACCCGTCGGCCCATGTGGAAAAGCTGGTTTTCCTCGAATAAAAGGGGCAGCCCCTCCTCGGGGCGGCGCAGAGCGGTACCCCGCAGCATCGACTGCCCGCGGTGGTCCGCGCAGCCTGCTCAGGACCGGACGGCCTCGGGAGCCCCCGGCCGGGTCGGACCGGGCAGGGCAGGGCA
>VWZK01003208.1:99010-283106 GCA_013396935.1 Baryphthengus martii
CACGGGGCCGGGCGGGCTGTGCGGGCGGCTCAGCGGCGGCATTGTCTCCTCTTTTCTAGGTGATAGTTTTGCGGTGAACGCCTCTCTGGCTCGCAAAGGGCTGGAGGACTGGATGGTGAAGCAGAAATACTCCGGGGGCAGCAGCAGCGGAGGCAGCAGCTCGGGACTCCAGCAAGGCTGCCAGCACCGGGCTGTTTGCAGGCTCTCCAGCGCCAGGGTATGTCAGCTTCCTCGCTGCCCCCAACCCCCCCCGGCCGTGCTTTTTGAAATAGGGAAAAGCAAAAGCTCTTTCTACATTCCCCTCTCTCCCAAGGGTCGGTTGTGCAAAGGAAGGGTTTTCTTTGCCCTAATGCTGCTCCGAGGGGCTGCCCCGTGAGTGCTTTTCTTCGGTCCTTTGATGAAGTTACGAGCTGCAGAGCAAACTTGGTGCTTGCTAGTACAAAAGCCAGAGGAGTAAGGGGACCTGTCCGCTAGTGTCTGGGCAGCACGATTAGAACAAACCCCTTCACAAACAGGGACAGAGATCTCTGGAGAAAGCCCAGCACTCTGCTAGTGTGTGCAAGCTTGTGAACCCTGATTGGTGCGCAAGTTTGTCCATAAGGTTTTTGGCAGAGGAGTTCAAAAAAGGAGAAGTCCCCAAAGGCTGCATTGTTATTTATTTGATCTTTGGTAATAGTGGTGGCTGTCTTTCTCTGTAAGTTGCTGCACATGTCGCTTGCCCTGGCTGTTACTACACTGAGGTCCTTTCCACCCTTTCTTCTTCCTCCAGTCCTCCTGTGTAAAACTGGGCTGGTTGAAGTTGTCTTCCCCCCCCCTCCCCTAAATGTTGTCTCTTTAAACAAAAAGGCATGATGGGAGATAAACAAACTTAACAATTCAAGATATGGTCCTCATAGTGTTCCAGGGTATGATCCAGAGCTTATTGATGTTTACTGAAAGACTCCCATTGACTTCCGTGAGCTTTGGATCAAGCCCTGAAAGCTTCATCAGTGGAAAAGTAACCTGAGAGATGGGGAGATTGGAATCTGTGCCTCCCAGCATGGAATGTGGCTCAGAAAGCACAAACAGAGCAGGGCCACCAAACCTCCTGCAGGCTTTTGGTTTTGTAACCCACCAGTTTTATTGTCAGAAGCCTGGACTTCTCATGTCTCAGGAAAAATTAACTCACAACTGGAGAATACTTTATTTTTAGATGAGATGTAAAGTGTGTAGAAGATGTATAGTATGGGAAGAGTTAATGATGACTTTTTCATTTCCACCAGGATTGTATTTAGAGGGGGGTAAATTATTTGGAAGTCAGTAGTAGTCAGGTGAAGGGGTTAAGATATTTATGCGTTTGTAATTGATGAGCATGACCACTTCATGTTCATCTTGCAGGTATGGTTGGTTGAAGTGATTTTTATTGTGCTTTACTTGGAGATGATGTGTCCAGGAAATAAGTTCTCATTAATAATCGTACATATATGTATGATACAGATACAAAGAGTAAAAAAATGTGCTTTTTAATTGTTTATCATTATCACCCTTTTTGTGAGTCAAGCTTTTTAGATATGTTCTACCTTTCACATGTTTTCTAGGAAAGAAGCTCCGCTCACCAAATTAAATGTAGGTTTAAAATACAAGAGTTAAAGGACAAAACCTCTTGAGTTTAGCTTTGTGAAATGTGTTTTCTTCCACAAGGACAGTTTGCTTTCTGAGAAGAAAAAAAAAATCTTTTGTCAGAGATACTTTACTATTCACAGAACTCTTCAATTTTCAGTTCAGTGAGATCTGCTCAGCTGGAATGACAGGAGAATGGTATTTTTCCTCTTACTTAAGGTGTCCTTCTCATGATAGCTCAGCAATTAGGAAGCCATTAATTAAAAATTAGTCTACAGTTTTAGTACATTATAAAACTGTAAATAGGCTTAAGTATGTTTAGAAACAGTGTTCCCGTGAGGCTTTTTACTGTCATCCTGACAGAGCTGTTTCTGAATGTTTGAAAATATTCACAATTTATTGCCTAATATATCTGGTTGTATCTGTATGCATATATAGCCTGCTAATTGATTTAGTTTAATTGTCCTCTCACAGGCACACTGTGACAGCTACATTAAAGTCCCTTTAAAATATGAACTTATGGTAGTATGGAAGGATGCATTCCTAGTCCTCCATTGGAACCAGATGTGCCATATATACAGTCTTTTTGACAAGGATTATGGACTCATAGCTATTGACTCCATAACTGAGATTGCATGACTCTTTCTCTGCTGAGATCTCTTTGATCTCTTGCATAATTATAGCAAGATACAAAGTGAATTGTAGCCTAACCTCTTGGCTCTTAGTTCCCCTCAAGATGTAGAAATACTAGTCACTTCTACTAATGGTTAGGCACACGGGATTGTGTGGGACAGTTGTATGTTCCCCCAAAATGTCGTGCTGTTGCACATGAATTTACCAAGGGCTCTTCTCCTTACTACTACTTCAAAAGCCCTTCAAAATGTTCAATTAGCTTACAAGGCTCTGTGGAATGAAACAGTTGTCACAGCTGAAACTTTGGCATCTCATTAAAACATGGGGTTTTTTTCCCCTGAATTAGTCCTAATTGCTGCATTTGTGACTTATGGCAGAGTTAGATCAGACACTGATGAAAATACCTGTATTCAGAGAAACATTCAGTTCAGTTTAAAAAAAAAAAAAATCCTGCAAAGTTTTCCTCCTAGAAATCTTTAACCAGAGTTTTGTTTTCATTAGTGTGTAGGGTCCTATTTGCTGAAATCCAAAGACCTGTTGATGAGCGAGGAGAGCACTCAGTTGCTTCCAAGTCTGAAACTTCAAAGATTTGAGTAATTTTCATTAGAACTTTATCGCAATAATGACATTTGACTTGCATCGCTCTATATAAGCCAAAAATTCTGTCTTGGTTGTAGTTGGAAGGCTGCTTTCCTCAAGAACAGAGATAGTGAATTATTTTGCTGAAGTTAGTTGTGCAGGGGCGATGACACTGAAGTTCAAGGGGATTCATGTGCTGTTTTACAAGAGGAATGAGTGACTAATACAGGAAAGCAATAAAATCTGATTTGTGCTTCTCTGTAAAATGACTGAGTTTACACTAGTTGTGGAAGGGAGGTCTTTGCGTCAGTTCACTCAAGGGGTGTTTGACACAAGGAGGGTTCAAGAATACGCTTCCTGAACTGAAGTTTTGAGAGTGTCTTGGTTAGAGCAGACTTCCCTCAGCTGATCTCTCATCCACGTCACCTTCCGTTCATCCATGTCTCCCCGCTCCAATTCACTGGAAGAACAGTAATTAGTGTCCAACCCTTGCCAAGTGCATCAGTCATCTGAGAAGGATCTCCTAGTAAATTGTTGAGTGAAGGTGTGAGCCAGAGAAAGGGGTGTGTATGTGAAATAGGCGCTTGGTACACTTGCTGTGTGTACAACTGTCTGTTCTGAGCTCGGGGCTGTCATCTCATTAAACCATTGCCACCCGCCCAGCAGGGGCTGCTCTGCTCTAAATGTTTTAATTGCTGTGGAGGCCGAGGGCTGGGCCGCAGCCTTCCACGTCATGGAGAGTTAAGCAAAAAAGAAATTCTGTCGCATCCATGAAAAGCATGAGGTCCAGAGTCATGTTCCAGTTTCAAAGCTGATTGAAATCACTGGAGCTGTAAATCTGTTTGAGCAACTGAGTACACTTCTGTTGCTGCTTTATGAACGAGCTAACTTGTGCCTAGAAAGGTTTTCTGGCACTGTGGATTATCCTGTATCATTCTTAAGTTTAAATTTATTCAGTATGTTTACGTTTACAAACTATTTCTGGAGACCAACATTGTTTGCAAATATTCATCTATTTATTTATTTAACTGAGAAGCAGTTCTATGCTAGAGGGAGAAATATTAAATATGATATTTGCTTAGTTCAATTTACTTTTATCTTCAAAACCATAAGAAATTTTACTAGTTTCATTGAGATCTGTGCTTGAGATTGGGGAAAAAAAATCTCGTATTTTAAATTAAGTTTCAAAACAGCTCACAGTGAGCCAAGTTGTAAGTAATCATATTAGTTAAAATCGAACAGACTTTAGTTTACCACTTCTGCTGGGGTCTTTGGTGCTAGTGATCCTCATGTTCAGCCCTAATTGATATTAATTAGAGTTGAGTATCCGGTTTGGGAATAATACAGTATGAACTGCTGAGGCACACCACTGCTTCAGAGTTGGGGCTTGTTCTCCATTTGTTCTGTGCCTGTAACTGCCAGTGACATTAATGGGCATTCCTTGCATGGCTGAGAGGAGACTACATCTCTGTCATCTTCACTGTTCCCCCAGCATGATCTTTCTTAAACTGGGGGGGGGGGCAAAAAAAAAAAATGCCCTTTCCAATCTCCTACTATTGACTAGCATATGTGTGCGTGCACGTACAAAAATGCATAGCCTTATGAAAGATGCTGCTGAGTAGGTCATTCATCCAAAATGAAAACAATAAACAGAAAAGAGACTTTTTAGTGTTATGTATATTCTATGGCTTTAAAGGCTGCTGAAATGGAAGATTTAATTGTAGCACTACTTTGGTGTCATCTCGTGAATAGAATGACATTTGAAAGGCTGCCGCCTTACTGATATGATGACAAGAGCAGTTAAAATTTCTTTGGGTGCTATCTTCTGTTACTGCTTGAAGTGATTCTTTTAAACAAATATTTTCAAATATATTCATGTCAGTATCATATAGATTATTTGGATTGACTCTGAGGATTAAAAGAAACAGACTCAGCAGTGCTAGATGCTGATACGACTAAAAATTTTTTTGATACACCAAGTACTGTGTGGCAATTTTATTTTAAATGCCATAAACTTTGTATTGAAAGAGAGAGAAGTAGAATCTTACTTAGTGTTGAAATTTGGTGCCAACAAACCAAGGTAATTTAATTAGTGGTGCACATATTATATCTTGACAGCTCTGGTTTGGGAAAATTATAATATGAATATTAACAATCAAAGAGTCTCTGAAAGTATTAGTGCCATGGTGATGAGATTAGTGAATTGGCCAATACTAGAGCAGAAAGCTGGATTCCAAGGGAATTATCCTTGAATGATACCAGTTGGTGCAATTAAAAGCCACAATTCAGTTGCCATATGGAAAGTGTTAGGCATCCTTACATGGTTTCAAAGCTATGTGCCGGAGGTTAAATTGACTTATGAAGAAAAGCATAAATTAAATATTTTGTGTTATGAAATTAAAAGTTTACTTTGCTTGAGCCATATGGAGGAGGTGGATGCAAGACAGTCTGTATTTCATCAGGACTTGTTTTATAGGTGTTTTAGATTTAATGTGGTGAGCTTTTTAATTTGGCGTGTTGATTGGAAAGCTGAATGGCCCATGAAGTTTCTGCAAGCAGTCTCGTTAAAGTAGTTTTTTTTTTTTTTTTTTGAGCTCTAACAACCCTCTTTCTCCAACCCCCTCTAAAATGGAGTTACTTAGGTTGATGAAAGAAGTAAGCATGTTCTGTGTAGTAGCTGGGTGAAATCTTCATCTAAGTGATACTATCTATGTCTGAAATCCTCATCTAAGTGATACTATCTATGTCTCTTGGGCTACTGATGGTCCCTCTTGGCTTAGTGAAACCTTAATTCTTCTGAATGGGAAGGCCTTGGTTATGGTGTACGTTTCCCTCTGTAAATTGGGATGAAAAGTAACGACATTGTTATATTCTATAATGACTTAAATATAAATAATGTAGTCCAGACTTTACACTAAAACTTTGGTTATAACAGGAATGGGAAATTTGTAGCACATGATCTTTGACATATGGGAATGTTCTTTACAGGAGCATTCATTAACAGAAGGGTTTTCTGTAGGTTTTGTGAGATCTGTAATAAGACCCAGGAGGAGCTCAGTAAGTGGCTATTTGTAGGCACCCTTCAAAAGAAGATCTTGGTTGACTTTTATGGTTTCTTTTGAATTAAGTTATGAACAGGGGAAAGAGAAGTCTCTTGAGCATTGAAACTTTGTAAGAGTTAGTTTTTCCAAAGTTAGGAAAATAATTGCTCGGTGATAATATTTAAATCAAAATGGAATGTCACTCCCTGTGCTGCAGATGTTGGCCTTTATAGAGATCCTTGTGGATGGGCTTTGCTTCATGAATGTCAGCATCAAAACCTGTCTGGAAAGTAAATGGTAGATGTTGAAATGTACAAAACAATTGCAGTATTTTTTAGTAACTAAGCCACTTTTCTAGTTAACATACTAGGTACTCTGAATACTCGGGAGTTTTCGGACTATGTGGTATTTATAGGTATCTTTTCATGGAAAATGAGGTATAGTTTTAGTTCTAAAATTAATGTGAAAAAATGGTAAAATAGGCTTTCTCTGTGAATTTATTTAGTCGTATCTGCCAACGCTGGCAGCAAAACTAAGCTTGTATTTGCTCCTGCAGAGTAACTACAGCTATGGGAGACTGAGTTGGACAGTATTCCACTCAAGAATTATTAACCAGGTTCCAAATGCAAAATCTTCATTGTGTCTGATTTCTGAGCCAGCAAAGTGTGTTTATGTTGGAGTATCTCATGACATTTGTCTTGCAGTGGTGGAACGCCAGTGGTGTTAGCTGTGGTGAAAGGACTGTTCTGGCGCGGATATTTTTACTACTGCGTAATCTGAGAGAGGGGGAATGACTTGTGTAGGCTCAACTACTGCTATCCTGGTCTCTCTGCAAGGGGTACAGCTGTACAGTGCATTTGTTTTTTGTAAACTTCTGGATTTGTTGTCATCAGAGCGATATGTTTTGTCTTATAATTTGCAGAGTAGCGATGACGCTTCTGATCGTGTGAGACATCGTTTTTCGAGTGGAAAGTCCTATATAGTTAGTGTCTTCCAAATAGACTGCTGTCACGTAACCACACATCCGCTGTGGACCAGTCCATTGGCTTGCCATAGGAGCTGGCATTCCAACAGGCTTGTATCTGCAAGTGAGTGTTCGGCCAGATTCCTTAATGCCAATGTGTATGTGTCTCACATGACCAGATATGTGCCCATCTCATGTGAGAAATACTTCTGTTTTAGTCATACAGAATCTATGTGTTTGAGGAAGAGAACAGTGCGGTCTCTTGTTGGGAGGTCCTCTAACAGCTGTGAAATTGAGTAGTACTGGTTTTGTTTGTGTGGTGTGGCCTATTGTATATTATAGGCCAATAAATGATCCTATTGTTTTAGTCTATAAAACTTTTGTTGGAGTAAATCCTTTTGCTTCTCAGAAGACTAGGCTGTGGCCACAGTAGACTGAAATGCCATCCGTGCCTGAGAAGCTCCTCAGTGGCCAAGAAGAGCCCTGTAAAAGTACACCTAAAAGATCCTACCCCACTAATCTGCAGGAGGGGTAACAGAATACCCTGTGGTTCCCTGAAGGTCCCTGCCAAAAATACAGGAGAAGGAGTTGTTCCTTAAATCTGAAGCTATTGTTAATAAAACCTAATATTTGTGAACAAGACTTACCAGGTAAGCAGTTTTGCTGCTTTATGTCAAAGCTGTGATAGTTTGATAGTTTTCTTCAATGACTCTTCTCAATCTGAAAATTCAGTGGAACTCTGAAACTCATTGAGCTGACTTGCTCGTATCAGGTGCCTGCTTACCCTTTGAGAAGTGCCATCTACCAGCCTTGCTTTTGGTTTTAATGAGTTTGAAGTTCAATTCAGGCTCAGTGGCACTGATCCCTTATATCGTTTGCTGTGAGAATCGCTTGAGAGTGTGAGATCCTCCCTTAAAATGCGGGAGGAGTTCAGTTACGTTTTGAGCAAAATTTGCAGCGCAGAACTTTTAAATCACCTGGAATTTTCAACCTTGTATCCTTGGATTTCCGACTGACAACTGCAGGCAGTGCATGTTGCTTTAAATGAGAGATGGATTGGCATGTGGTCAGTACAGTCTATGCACTGTCCATCCAGAGAAATGCTTTGTGTTTTGCGATTAGAGTGGAATTTAATGCATTTGGGGGCATTACTGTGGCAGCTTTAAAAGGATTAAGTATATTGAGGTTCCTATTAAAGTATAACATTGTGATTCAAGATCTGTGAAAGAAAATCATGCATGGGTGTTTGATCTTGGGGTGCAGCCACACATGCTGTGAGGCATAAAATAAGGGGGATAGACTCAGTAGGGAAGTGACAGAACAAAGTACTGTCTTGCAGGAGAAATGGGATTTGGGAGCAGCCTCGGATCTTTTGATCCATACTCTGATGCGAATGATGAGTGGTACGGAGGTGACAGATTTGTCTTGGGGGAGGAAGGAGAATGGTGGGTAGTGTGTCACATTGCCCTTGGAGATAGCTTGCTGTCTGATTCCCCAAAGATTTGATGGTGGTAGATAAGGACTAAACCGCTTCTTGTTGTCCTATCATAAAAATCTTTTATAATTCCAGGAAAGTTAGATAAAGGAGGTAGTAGCTGTAAAACTAAGCCTTACGTGTTAAATGCATATAGAGAACAAATGCCTGTTTGGGGGAGTGGGAATTTGCTCTGAGCATAGTGCCCCAGTCCTGAGCTCACAGAATAACAAGCAGTCTCTGTATTGCATAAGATGCTGCGGTTAAGCCTGTATCAGTGTTTCTGTAATAAACTGCTCTTTTTGAAACAATAAATAATAATTTTGCCTGTGAACTTTCCAAGTCTCTCTCTGTTCACATAGTGTATGTGTGTATAAACTACAGACAGTCATTCGCCTATAAAGAGAGAACATCATAGTCTAGCAAACAGAGTATCTGTCATTCCAGCTGAGCAAAGGTCTAAGGCAATAACCCAAAATATCCTGGAAGAAATTCTAAAAAGCATTGAAGAAACCAATCGTCTGATCCTAGAGTAAGGTCTTTGATGTAATCCTGGTAAGTTTATACTGGGAGCCTGCCTGTTTCTTTATGGTCAGCCCTAGATTTTCTATATGAAAAGTGGATCAAATGATTTCATATGCTCCTGCTTTAAAAAAAAAAAGGTGGTTGATAGTTCTCTAAAGCATACACACTGTTTAAATGTAGATTGTGGCTTTTAGCTGAAGCCCAGGTGGGGAGGAAAGGCTTTTCAAAACAAGTACTTACAGGAAAATAAATAATACTTTGATATTTTTCCCATGGAAAAACTGCCTCATTTAGCAATCCCGAATATTTAATTTTATTTTGAGGATAAACTTTATAGGTTATCTCAGTTAAAGCCATTTTTATTTATGCAAAGCTTATGTGCAAGATCTTGTTCCCGATGTGGATATGTATGTAAAAGGAGTTTTTCAGAATACCATAAATAAATTACTTAAAAAGATACCTTTAAAAGTAATTTATTTATGGTATTCTGAAAAACTTCTTACCTAACTCAGGGCAGTTAGGTAAGTCTGGTTTTATCATCCTGAAAAATTCTGCAGTGTTTCTCTGTTACGTTTTGATGTGAAAGCTCTGCTATAATTGAGGGGAAACTTCTTACTGCTGTAAGTGGTTTTGTATCCGGTACTCTTCCACACCAGTGGAAGACTAGCCAAGGAAGGTTCAGGTGATGAGACTAATAGTCTTATCAGCTACATTGCTGGTGGAATGACAATGTATTTTTTTCCTGCAGATGCCGTTTATCTGATCGTTTTATGGTAGGTTCACAAAAGTTTTTCCCAGTTGTACCACCGCTTAAATTCCCATTTGTAATTAGCAATGTAGTTTTGCAGTTAGGTTTAAAAAGCACGTTTTGAGAGTGGCTATTCCCACAACACTGCTTAATACCCATTAAAGTACCACATTTTTATTGTGTGAAGGTGTTTTTTGTCTAATTAGGTTGATTTGTTAAAGTAGTGCACCACAGTCTCTTTTTTTTTTTTTACTTTAAGGCTGTTTTTAATCATTTATTTATGACCAGTAGGAAGTACACAAAATCTTTAACTCTGGACTAATGCACAGCATAAAGAAGTAAATGAGATCTCTTCCTGCCTAAGGTATTGTACAAGGCTTTTCTTTGAAAGGCAGTTGCACTTGGATTAAAACACGGTGACGTGTAGCAGAAATGAGAGAAGAAGCCCCAGCATTTGGAAAGGAAGTATTGTATTCGTTGGTGCTACATAGACTTCATTGGAATTTGGTCATCAGCCTTACCTTGGCACTCTTCCAGATGTGCTACTTGATTTCTTTTTTCTTTATTTTTTTTTTTTTTAATACAATTTAGGAAAAAGTGGAATGAAATAAATTTTGGTGAGAACTGTGTGATGAAAGGTACACTGAAGTAGCTCTGTGTCCTTGGACATGTTCTGTTACCCGGAAGGGACTGTCAGTGTTGCCTGTGCTTGGTGAATGTAAATGTGCTGTTTAAACATGGTAAAAAACCTCTGCTAAAACAATTTATCCTTAATCTGTGTTGACCTCTGATTTTCCCCAATTTGGAAAGACAGAACCAAAGACAGTGGAGTGGGAAGCCCCCTAGATTTACCAGTAAATGAGTAACAGACGATGGGTAATGTCCTGCGGGAGAAGCATAAAGGCTGCGAGGTCCATCACTAGTTCTGCAACAGTCATCTGGCCCTCCTTGTACCTTTCTGATCGCAGCACTGACAGTCCTGCGTCCTCAAAAAGTGAGAGTTTCATCACCACTGAGGAAAACAGGAAGGCTTGTCAAGTACAGAAGAACAGAATGGTTAGACAAGAAAAATGCCAATGTCATGCCTTGAGGGGTATGTTTTAAGCAAGGAAAGAGTTCTGGCCTCCTGTACAGTCAGAGTATCTCCTAATATCAGCAGGAGCACTCATCCAAAGATGGGGTGAGGCGTTCTCCTTCCATGCTCTCAATAGATGTGGAGCCCAGTCAAAATCTGCCTTTACTACATATCAGTTCTGATATCCAGTAGTATCAGGAGCAGGCAATCAGTTCTTCCTTCAGTTAGAAATATGTACAGGGAGACTCTTTTCTGAGAGGAATGCCAGTCTGAGAGACATGCCAGGTCAGGGGTAGGATTTGCCTTTAAATTGTGTTGGCACAGCTTACTGATGCCAGTGGGCTGGGTGCTAATAGCTGACTGCAGAACTGGGTGGAGGAAAGTTAACTCAGCTGAAAAAGCAATCTTCTGATGTTCAGTCTCATCTGTCTGTAAATGGGGTGGGGAAAAAAAAAAAGTGTGTACTACCTGGAGTTAGCCATCTACAGCCAAGAATCTTTCTTCTCACGATGATGGTGACTAACAGTGAGTATTTTGTGTCCTAGCCGGCTGCACACCAAGCTATATTCTAAGTTTTGCGCAACACCGGTTTGCTGCAGCCCTTCTTGTAGGGTGGTGCCTTCCTTCTGTGTCAGTGCTGTTTTGCCCAGGTAAAGAGCTCTTTTTTTTTCTGTTGATCAAGTTCTGCTTCAAGCAGAGTTTACCCAAACTTTGTGTGCCTGTTTGAACTGTCTGCCCGCGTTGTACAGAGGGTGAATCGGGACAGGTTTTGCCGTGCGTTTTTTTCGCCGTATGCTATTGCTAGGACAGACTCTGGAGCCAGTGATCTTTGTGGGCTCTAAAGGGTTACGTTGTTGAAGTTATACAGGCGCCAATCCACTGGCACACCGCAGGTGATCTCCGAGTGAATGTTGTTTAAAGCGCCTGTCCCACGGTTTCACAAATGTGCTCTGACCAGAGGATGTTTTTCTAACTTCAAAGGGCTTCTCAGGCTGGCTCGGTGCCTCGCAGACTGAGTCCACAATTCCTCTCTGCTCGTGATGTGTTCTAACCATGTGTGATTTTTTTGGTATGTGATGTTTTCTTAAAGCGGCATTGACCTGTGTTCAAGTGAAACTCGCTCTTAAGCTTGTAAACACAGACTTGTCGTGTGGGCAGTTTTCATCTTAACCTGATGTGTGTATTTTTTTTAAGAGCAAGAATAGACATCAAAAAGAGCAGTAATTTATAGGCAAAGAAAAAAAAAAACAGAAATGATCTTGCAGCGGCCTTTTTCGTTGCACCATTCAGAGGCTTTTCCTTGAAGATCAAAGTGTGGGTCCTTTGCTGGCGGTAAGGAGAAGAGCTGATTTCCACCTGGGCACTGCTAGTGTTACAGTAGGTTACTTTGTCTCTGCACAAGGGGTGTGCAAAGGGGGGAAAACAGAGCAAAAAAGAGTAGAAACTGGAAAGAACCTAGGACACTTATTGGTAGCTTGATTTTTTTTTTTTTTTTTTAAATTTTTTTCCCCCCTCCTCCTTTACTAATGTTATATTAAAACAAACTTTTAAAAACATGTTTGTATAAATCTTAAAGGCTTCTTTTTCTTCTGTAGCACTTTGTAGTATAGTTTTCTGAACGGGATTCTTTTCAGGTTGATGCAAAATATGCTTTCTTTTTAATGCCGAGAATTACAGATGACTGAGTCTTTGTGGGTCGTATTCTGTTACAGTCGAAGTCCATTAACGTTCCATTAAGTCTGCTGAGAGCAGGATTAGGCCCTGCAATATCTGCTGAAGTACACTGCACTAAGTTAGCTATGGTTGTGAATCTGGGAAGATCTTGTGTTGCACTGAGTTGCAATGATGAGCGATGATTTTTTGCCGTGTTTGTGCATTCATTAAGGCTAGATAAAGTAGGTTAGTTTGTGGTTTCAAAGTAATCAATGTTACTTTCCTGTTATTACTATTACGGATATTTTTGGGTATATTAAAAAAACCAACCAAGCAAGCCAACAGCAAAAGAAGCCCTTTCTTCAAAGAAAACAGTACCTTACGAGCTAGACCGTAATGCTTTCTGTTTGCCAAGTAATTGAAAAGGATCATCTGCTGTTGGACTAAAACATCGTACTGTGAATGGCATGCCATAAACAATGTCTCTCAGCAGTGCAATGAAGTTTTGCTCCTCATGAGTAACGGTACCGCAATCTAGCACTGTAATAATTAATCCAGCTTTCGGATGCAGCTTGATCCCAGGGTCCTCATCCAAGTGAGGTCCTGGAGAAGTTAGTGATGTTTCAGACCTAAGCCCTGAGAGCAAACAACCTGTGCTACCCTGCCATCCCATGGTTATCGACAGGAACCATCCCACTACGCTTCTTTTGGCTAGTTTTAAAGCAGGTGGCCAGGATGAATTCCTGGTTTCAAAGTCACAGCTGCTGCTTTGAAACTGTGTAAGAAGGGCTTTGGTTTCCTAACACAAAATAACTGAGCTGCTGTTTGGTATTAGAGCATCATTATTCTGGGAAGTGCACTCTTCATCTTAAAAATATCTTCTGTATAGAAGTTGAAAGTTTATACCTCATGATTCTAAGGGTAAAGAGCTGAAAAGGTGCCTTGTTTGACGATTAAGAATTCCTCAGTGACGTTAGTAAATGGAATCTGAAATTAGTATTAAAAATTAATAGCAGTATTAGAAACAGAGTTACTGCAGGAATCTCTTGTTTGTTAGTTTTAAATAACTGGGGGGGTGTGGATTTTTTGGGTAACTATATAATTTAAGATTTTTCTCTTTTAACTGGATATCTTAGTGACAATTAGCTCCAAAATGTTATGTATTTATCATTAAATCATTTTAAAAGAGCAAATGGACTTTATACCATCACAGTAGTGATGCTGTGATGAAGTAGAAGGAAATGTTCCATTGCATTTTTCTCTTTGTAAAATTTTATTGTAAAATGAGCTTTTTTGGGTGACTTTTTCAGTAGCATCAGCAACCGTGTCAGCAGAATGCTGAATTTGTGTCACTGGAAGTATAAAGAGAATTCATGAAGGAGTTTGTGTTAAGCATAGTTTTCGGGTCTTTTTATGAAAAAGGATTCTATTCACTGTGGGTTTGGTGTGTTGGTTTTGGTGGGTTTTTTTTGCATTCCATGCGACCTTATGATATTGTAATGTTTTTTTGCCTACTTTCACGGTTTCATAGCTATATATTTATAATAAATATATGTCATGGAAGCCTTTTTCTAGTGTCAGAGACAGTAAATTTTATGCAAGGTACACAGCATGAGATTTTCTGGGCCTTCAATCTCATATGATCCTGTCTTACAATAACTATCAAACAGGAATGAGCAAAATGCAATCCTCTCAGACTGAGTGAAGATGCGCTCTTAAAGAAGATGAGGGAGAGCTGAAGAGAGCTTCTGAAAGGAGGCCTGAAAAAAAAGAGTAGGCAGAGAATGGAGTGTTTCTTCAGCTTATATACACAGGTTTTGTAAGGGATGAAAAGGGCAAAATTATGATTCATTTGGTATTGTGGACACCGGTCAAAGAAATGAATGTAGAATTTGTCATAAGATACGACGAAATTGTTGACTTGGTTGTTGAGGGGAAGGTGTGAGAATGGGCACATCAGAAGTACAGGCGGGACAGATGGGATATCTGGGCTGTGCCCTTAGTTGTTTTTGCTTCAGTTGTAAAATAATTTTTGTTTGTATTTTTATTTTGTGATCATATCTACTAGTAGCTCTCTTGTCTGCTGGAAGCTGCATTTTCTAGTGGAGCACTTAGATTTATCCATTAACAAGTGGTGTTGGACCATCTTTTATACACAGGTGTATCTGGCAGAAAGCTCCCTACTAAATAAAGCTCTGAGTGGCTCAGACACAGGCCTACGGTGCCCCGATAACAGGGTGTGCCTTCGTTAACGGGGCTGACTTGTGTAGTCCCTTGGGTCTCTACTTAATGGTTGGAATTTTCATGGGTAGGATGACAGCCCTGTTGTACTTAAGGAGATAGGATAATAGGTTAAATACAACTTCTTAAGCACTCTGAATCACACGATAGGCAGGCTTTGAAGTCATCTGAGATTAGAAAGCAGGTCTGTGGGCTTGGATGTGAAATCAGGAGGTGTTTGTGATGTGGGAGGTCAGAGATGGATAACCATTGCTGTGGTGCTACCTGGTGTGTGAAACCCTCAATTTATGACTTAAGAATGAGATAGAGGAGACATGTAGGCTAGTATAGACCCTAGCTTTTGCTGTCTGTCCTTTCTCATATTGCTCAAACATGAATGTTCACAAAGACCCAAGATAGCTAAGCACTGTTCACTCGTTTAGTCTTGTTTGTCTTCTCTTTGAAACTACCAATTTTATCCACTCTCTCCCACCTTTTAGCTGCCTACTCCAACTGAGAGTTTGGACAAGGTTAGAAGGTGGTGGAATGGACATGTATTTATGTATGAGCTGAATCTACTCCTTGTGGAGGCCTGTCTAAGGACATGTGCATTCAAGTGATGTAGACTTCCTGCTTATTGCTGTACCTTGCTTTTGGTAATGCATAGAAATTCAGTGTAAGATTAGTAGGAACGTACAAATCATAATAAGTAAATAATATAGGATGAGTAGAATGCCGGACTTACCGGCGTTACTAGCTGAAATGGAGTACACAGGCATAAATAAAAGGCAAAGGAAAATGTTTGTTAAAAATTTGACTGAAGATGAGCTCTGCTGCACCAGCTAGGCTTGAAGCTTTGCAAGGAGATGAGCTGGTTTGTTTGTTTTTTTTTCTGGTGTTTCCTTGAATAATGAAATTACTCTCTCTTGAAGGTTATTCTTCGGAGCAGCAGAGTTTGTAGATGAGTGAAACGCATGTCAAAATGTTTACAATGAACTGAAGTGGAGTGGTGAATCAAAGCAGTGGGCTTTTGTTTGCACCGGCTTTGTAATGGAGAGCCTTATAATGAGGGTGAACTATGCCTCCTATTCTGGTGGGCCTTTGTACTATCTGGAGCACAAAAGTGTAGCAGGTTTACAGGTTAATTAACACCTCTTCCCTCCTCCTTGTAGTGCTGACAGTGATGTATCAGTCACAGTCATGTTTAGAAATGGTGACTGATGGTTAGTGATGGACACTCCCAAGCTTTTTAGTTGTTGCCACTGAATTCTCTGCTGCGAATGTCATTTGTTCTTATAACAATAGAGAGCACAGTGAAATGTATGGTACTGAAGAGGCACTTATTGTCCTGTTAGCCTGGCAGCGGTGAGCACACCCCTAGAGCCCTGTGTGTGTGGAGCCAGGCACATATCAGCCTGTAGCTTTCCTGCTCCCCCGTCCATAAAAGCATTAAGAGAAATCAGACACATTCTGCCTGTCTAAAGAAGGTTTAATGGCATATCAAACCCCATTATTATGCATTTAAGGATGATTTTTCTGAATATTGAATTGCGAGGATGGTTTTAATCTAGTGGCTCTGTGGTTTTGGAGAGTTTGGTCAGTCTGGCTGGAATCATGGTACTTCAGTCTGTGTATTGGGTATGGACATCTGTTGGTTGTTTTTTACCTCTCCTTTTGGAGACTTCAAGTTTTCTTTGCCACCTATTGCCCACAGATGATCCTTTCTCAGCGGTTGTCCTGTGCTTCTTTATTTTCCTCCCAGTTTCTCAGGTCTCAACACTGTATGTGTTTAGTCCTTCTGTTTTAACAGCTATTGCTGTCACTTGATTTAAATGCTACGTTGTTCAGAAACAAAATCTTGGTGAAGAAACAAAGCCACTTGGTGGTCTAACTAGCAGAGTGCACATCTGGGTGTGGAACATCAAGAATCTTTTTTCCATCTTACATTGGCTAGCACACCCTACTGTAACATTTGAGGCAAGTACCAACCATACATACTGCCGAACCGCACCATACCCAATGTACAGATTGCTAACAAAAACCCATGGGTAGCATGCACGTATTTTGGAGCTTAAAAAATTTCTCCTCACATTTCCTATGAGCATAAAGACGGTGGAGCATAGCCCAGCTGAGGAGCAGAGTCATTTTGGGAAGAGGACATTGCAGAGGCAGTGCTTGCTGCCTTCCTTGAGGCAGCAGGGAGAGGGAACTGTGGTTCAGTGAATCATAGCCAGCTTTCAGACAGCTCCAGGAGCAGTGCAGCTCTCAGCTACTGCCTTGCCCGCAGTGGATTATAGGGTCATAATAGAGTCCCCTATGCTGATGCAGAAAAGCAGTAAATTCATCCACGGGAGCTGCTTTATGTTGTCTAGAAATGAAGAATTCCTCAGTAAGAATGTAATGCTTTTTATCCAACTTCCCAATTCCCATGCTTCAGCAGTATATTTATCTTCACCATTTTCACGCTGTGAATAGAGGAAAGCCAAGAAACACGTATAAAGGACTTCCTTTACAGCCAATGATATGTGCAGTCTAGCATCCTATAAAGTTAACAGGGATTAAGGTGAACGACCGTGTGAGCGAGGGAGGCATCGCATCAGGAAATATGGCTGTTTCTGTGTAGTAACTAAAGCAATACTATCTACAGACTTTGAATCAAAGGCTTGGGCAGCTAAACAAAGCTGATCCCCAAAGATGTACTATTAAACTCATTTCCTGTGTATGGAACAAATACTGGAGGAGTTTGGAAAAGCGTTTCCAGCCATTGTTAAGAGAAGAGTTGGGGTGTGAGCTATGAAATTCTGATCTGGGTTCAGACTTTCTCTGTATTTGTGGTTTTGGTTTGAAGCTGTCTCTGGTTACCAGGGATATAAATGTTAAAATTTACTCATGTGGCTTGAGAGCTGTGCTGTGCTGGTAGTGTAAATCTTACCTTTTCAATGTATCTTTATTTTAGAAAATATTTGTTTCTGGAGTCAGATCCTTTCTTTTACTAGGAAAACTGAATATGCTGGCAAATAAGGACAACCTGACTAAACCTGGTAGAGCTGGGAATGTAAAGTATTAACAGTCTATGAAAAGTCATGCTTCTCTGTCGTTTATTCTCTCAAGTTTGTATGCCTTTACAGAGAAGAAAGTGTTCTATCTTGTTATCTTCCTAGGAAGTCTTTGTTTCTTTGTTTCAGCATTGATAACTTATTATATTTTATTACTCAAGCAACTGAAATTAATGGATAGATGTGAAATGGTTTAAACTGAAGAATGGATACTCTTGGTTTTACAGAACTTGTAAGTGATAAAGATGAATACTAAGAATTAGGTCCTCTAGTGAGCAGAATTTTTTTTTTGCTTTGAGCCTAAATGTAATTGCAAGAACAACTCTCCCTTTGGGTAAAAGAGCTGTCTGCTCAGATCTGTTAGGCTAGGTCTGCCTGGGCAGTATGTTCCTAGAGTGGGAGGTTAGGGCTCTCTTTCTTGTCAGAAGATGTAATTTATGAACGGCAATGAGAAACGATTACTCAAATGTGAACAGAACAAATGAGCTAGGCGTTGAACCTGCTTTCTCCTGGGCTGTCACCTATTGTATCTGTAGCCTGGTGTGTGGCACTTAATGTAATTTCAAACTGGCTTCGTTCTGAGCAAAGGCTGATAATGTGCGAACATGTGTGATGGTCCTGAGATGATGGCAAGCAAACCCATCAGACGCTGCATGGTGTCTGTTTTCAGAGGGGATTTTAGTGTTGACTTCTGTAGGGTTAGGTTCTGGCAGTCATACTTGCGTAGCAGAGAATATTACAGAAATGGGTACACAGGCATTCTCAAATGCTTGGCACTTTGTCATAAATTTAATCTATTTACATATTTCCTGTACCACTATACAAACAAACCAGTGGGCAGAGTCCTGAAACCATTTTCTCAGGCGAAGTTCCAGTTGATACCAAAGAGGTTGGGATTGAAAATAATCGCTTGTTTAGAAGCATTTGAATGTGACCTTTAGAGAAATTCTCTTTTCTTTTGCTGACTTTTTGAACCCCTCATTAGGGAGTTATTGAAAATCAGTAGGAAATTTGAATGAGTTTAGGCTAGATCCCCAGCTGAGTTGTCACTTGCTGTTCCTTTTGGAACATTGCAGGGGACATGGTTTCTCCAGAAACTAGCATAGGCCTATAGTGTTGTTACTTTTCTATTTTTCATTCCTCATTGAACTTGCAAGTACTCCTCTGTTAGCCTTATTAATTTGTGGGTAAAAGCACGTGCGCTGAATAATTTATACATGTCTCAGCATAGATGCTGAGGCCAATCCAAGGCCAGCAGTGTTTTGCCTGTGTATCAAGATCTTCCCACACGAGCAATACGCCATATACGGTTCATTGTCACTGTTACAATATCCTTTTGTTCCCAGAGAAACCCCCACAAAGATATTGGGCAAGTTTGAAGAAATTCATAGAAGACCTAAGGGTGGTTGAAGTAAGACTGAAAGAGCAAACTATTTGCTTCTTGTGTATTTAGGAGAACTGATAAGACTTCTTTCTACAGACATAGCATGAAAGAATAAAAAATACTTTTATTTATCAGTAATTTGTGTGCTTACTTATACAGACTTTTATGGTGATACAGAGTGTTTGTGCAGTAGCCATTCTGGAATACCTATTGCAATCAGGTTCCTTATGTAAACATGCCAGTAAATACTACTGAAGCAGTGACTGAATTGAGAATTCAGTCTGTATAGTTTGAAGATGAAAAAAAGATTATTTAGAACTGTGAAGGAGTACGATTAGGAATAGCAGCAGGGGAATTTTGCAATAATCGGGTGTAAAGACATGGTAACGGAGGTCTATTTGAATGTGGAATAATTATTGGAAAGTGGTACGGGTTCTATTTTCTTTCAGAATTGTTAAAACTGCACAGTTTACATCTCCAATTTTCTCAGGTATGTAATGGAAAAGGGTGTTCAAAGTTGAGTCTATTGAGCTTGGCCCATTTCAATTTTTTCTATTGAAAACATAGGATAATCATGTGCATCTACACCAGCAAAATTGAGATTTATGGGATTTTTCTCCCTTTCAGTGATTATGTTGTACATGATACCATTCCACATAGAAGTGTTGTTACTTTAGGCATGGCTTTATCTGATTATGCTGACAGCAGGAGTTGTAACCCAGAGCTCTGCCCTTTATAAAGATGAATGATCCTGGAAATAATAAATATATTGGAAATGCCAAACTTGGAAGTTGTTTTTAATTCATAAATAGAATAGTTTGTGTAACAGCAAACATCTTCCCCTGCAACTTCCTATAATAAAGCAGAAGTAAAATAATAGAGCAGTAAGAGTTCAGTATCCCAAAGGTGCTATTGGAGAGAAAAGACCCCTTCTTGAGGAAATATATGTGTTGGAAAGGGCAGGAAGAGGGTGATGACAAGCCATTTTGCAATATCACATTTGCTTATGGGGCATGCTGCAACGAGTCTGAAGCTTTTTACCCATCTGAGCATTGTTGACTCTTCTTCTAGTTGCCATCATTCAATAGCAGAAGGCACAGGGGCCAAAAGCTTGCCTTCTGTGGGTGGCCATTGTCTGGGGAGAGAACCAGTAACTTATTTTTAAATTTGTTATAGTAGAGACCTAGCAGTAAATTAATCATGACATTAAGAGGGAACATATGTATAGACGTTACTTCACAGAGCTGTCATAAATTCTACTCTTGCCATATTTTAATTTCCAAGGCTTTTGAATCTCAGACAAGGTGCTATAGATGTACTTATTAAATTCTGCAGAAATATTTTTATTGGGCAAGACATTGCTTGATGATGTAGCTGTGAAAGCCAAATTCAGAGACTAGCAAAAGGTTCTTTATCCATGCATTTTGGAGGAAAAATATTATTTTGTAACACTCACTTATTATTGAAATACTTCTTTTAAATATACCTTCTTTTTTTTCCGGAATGTATGTATGTGTGTGTATATATATTGTCGCAGTTGTGACAATGTGGGGTTTATTCTCGTTGTTGTTGGATCATCAGTAACACAGAGGTGGAAACACAGCTTTTGAAATACTGATTCTAACTCGTGTGGCTCAGCAGATGCTGCTGTAGAGTGACCTGAGGATGTACTGCCTTTTTTCAGCTTTTTTGAATACTCTTGAGAGGAGACACTGGATAGGATATAAAGAAAAAAAACCCCAATACTAAACCACCTCTTAAAAAGTTTACACAGTGTCCTTCTTTGAGTGCAAAAGTTAACTTATGTGGAGGCTGAGTTAGACTAAATATTGCTGAGAAAACAATGTCTAGTTCTCTGCTTTTCCAAGATTTTTCCTTCGTGTGGACTGAACGGGGAAGCCATATTCTCTGCACCTTTCTGTATCAAAACGTGTGTTGCTCATTACTTGGTTTCTCCCAGGGGCTGGTCTTTGGGGTGGTGGTTTGCCTTTCCCTTTAAGCATATCGGGACAGCCAATGTCAGAGAAAGCTTAGAATAGGTTGTCTGCACTGAGGATGTTTTGGCAACCAGGCAAAGTATGTAATGGCAACGTGTTGGAAGAGTTAAACCCCATCTCATCCTACTTTATCTCTGTAGCAAACTGTGTCCTGCTAGTGTGGAGATATCTTAGGATCAAGTACCTTGAAGGCTGCTCACTGCAGGGGCGTTGGACTAGATGACCTTCAGAGGTCCCTTCCAACCTAAGCCATTCTATGGTTCTCTGATACAGGAATTTGGTTGCAGTTTTGGGGCAGATGGTCTCTGGGTAAGCGAAGCTGTGGACACACCAGTAACTGGCTGCTTCATGGAGTGCTGTCTGCATTCCCTTACACCCCACAGTAAATACAAGGTAATTTGCCTTTACCCCAGTGGAAGTGTTGACGTGAGCTGTTACCATGGAATGCTTGCCATGGAGCCATACTCTCAGATATCCTGATGTTGAGAAACTGGCCTGGAGCACTTTGCTGAGGTTCATCCAGTAAAATCTCCTCTTAGTCATTTGCTCCATAAAGTATGATAGCAGAGTTGCATCAGACGGCAAAGTCCTACAGGTCCCCGCATATAGCTTGGAACAAAATTTGGATTATGTATCAAGTCTAATTTCATATCATAATAATTTATATAGTGTAAACATGCTATATATATATATTCTGTTGCTGGAATTAATCAGGAAAAAGTAATGTATGTATAATTCTCCTTTTCATCTTCTTTGAAAACCACACATTCGCTCCCGGTTCATATTTAACAGCACTGGTAAATGAAGGCCTTTGCCACAAAACAGGGCCGAGCCACTGTCCTGCCCCGCCCTGCCCTGCCAGTACGCCTCCGTTGTGACTTGGAGAGCAAGCCCTTGGTCTGTCTGGTGAAACTGCCTGTTGTGTTAGACACCTACTTAACAGAAACTGGAAGTGAAATCCGTTTCATTTAACGCTGGCCACCTATTGGATAATAACTTTCAACCACCCTAAGACTGAGCTGGATTTTAATCATGTCAGTTATTGAAGGACGCTTTCCCTTTCTGATCTGGTGAGCCAGCTAGTCCTCCAGCAGCGTTTGAAAATGTGTGACTGGAGGGTAAGAATGTGAAATTTCCCTGCCTGTGTCTTTCTCACATGCACACTTTAAGTCTTCAGTTCACTGTTCAGCCTTTAGTTCTCTGGTATCATTTAGCTTCCATTTCCATGCAAAATTCTTGGAAACCAGAGATGATTTGGAAAGGGATGAAACTCTTGTCCTACAAGACTCTTTCTGAAGCAGGCAATTAGTTTCCTTTCTTGTAAGGAGCAAGCGAGTGCTCTGAACCCTTCAGAGCCAGCTTGCTTCCGTGCTCTTGACACGCAAGAGTCAGGGCACTTCTGCCAAGAGTTTCACTTGCACTTATGTTAGAGGAAATGTCCCTGATAAGAAGTAGTCGTCGTTGAAGTCTCACGGCTTTGACTGTGAAGGCTTTTAATTTTTTTGCATGAAGACTGCTGATCCATTTATATTTGTTGTTGTTGTTAAATAAAAATGTGAGCGAGAGTTTATCTTTTCCTTTGAGATGTATGGTACTAGCTCTGGAATTGCTTCCAAGTTTACAAAACGACTCTGTGGTTTAGACCTCTCTGATAAACACTTTGTTGTTGTTGTTGTTGCAAAGTTGGATCAGATTTTTGTTGTCACAATGGTTGGTGCACTTGGCAGCTTGCATTTTAAATAATTAGGAGATAAAATTGGACTGTGCTTGAAATCCAGAATGTCTGGTATTTTCTTGCGTTACTTGGCGATGTTTTTAAATCCCCCTTTTAACTTTGAAGACAAATGTAAGGCAGTTAAGAACTAAGGGTTGATAATTTTTTTTGGTCTTTTTTGAAACCTCGATCCAACCCAGCTTCTCTTGCAATATTTCAGCCTCACCTTCCCAGGACACTTTGAGATAAATTAATGTCTGTATCAAAAGAAGTAGGCTTTTTGTGGTGGTAGTATTGTAACATTAAATATTCATTCTAATTTGCAGAGTTGAGACAATTATATTGAAGTTCCCAATAAACTTTACGTTGGATTTTGAAGCTTTAAAAGTGTGCCACTTGCTTAATTTCATTCTTCAATAGCCAGTAAAGGAGTTCACTGCTCAGATGCATCAGAAGTGAGATGTTTTAGAAATCTTATGGAAAATCTTCTGTGCTCTTCATGGCTTGTGAAACAATGTGACAAGCTGCAAGGCACACATTCGGGTTTTGAGGATTTTCTCCTTCTATTTTTTTTCATTCCTTCTTCTTTCTGCTGGACACAGTGCCATGGGAGTGGTGAGGGAGGAAGCACAGCAAAACAGCAGGCTCAATTGGGAAATATTTTACCCACTTAAGGAATCTTTGCTACATGAAATCTATACATTGAAAATATTCTCTATATCATTTTAAATCCAGTTGCACTGAGGAAAAGGATCCTCATATGCAATATTGTTCTGCACCTCTTAGGAGCTATTGGTTCTAGTTCTGATCTAGAAGTGGATGCATTTTAACAACTGGAAAAGTAATTTTCTGTATCATTAGACTCAAATTCTAAAGACAATAAATACAAAACTTGGCCTAACTGACCATAATTTGGCAATATACTCTGCATTCAGCAGAAGATTAATAAGACAAAGTTCATGACAGTGTGGCTGAGGCTGCATCCTCAATATCAAGGCTTGGGAAAGGAGGTGTATTTTGGAATTAAGTACCGTAGACTGCAAGCATCAAAGTCAAACTCGTATGTGGATTCATTTATTTATTTTTAAATTATTGTCTTGTTTTTACCCAGTTAGCTTTAGTCCAGAATAAATCTTGCGAAGAAGGAGAATGAGAAGTCTCTAGTTCATACCCAGCTATATAGCTACAAATGCTACTTCCCAGGAAACACTCTTTGTTAAGAGTCTGCCAGATATGCCACAGAAGGATAGTTGTGGCACCTGCTCTCACTTCACATTCTTGTAGGCATCTTCAAACAGAAAGCATAGACATTCAGGGACTTCCAATTCACCTTGTTTCCTTTGTCCCTCAAGTGCAGAATTGAACATGACAGCATGGAAGAACATCACCTTGCTCTCATCTGAGCTGAGTCTGTTCTGAGGATAAATTGACTACTCAATCTGCTTTCTTTCAAAGGGTCTAAATTCACTTTATTCTCTTTACAGATGATTTTCTGTAGAGATTTGGCCTCATAGATTTTTTTTTTTCCTCTGGGTAGCTTGTGGAAGGGTATCCAGATGTATAGGCAACTGGCAAAGCAGTTTTATTCTGCTGCTGGTTGCCTTAATTCATCATGTCTAGATTAAACTGATTCGTTTGTGGATGCAGTATTCGGGCAAGAAAGTAACCAGGAACGTTGAGAGCCAAGAGCTAGGGCTCTTGCCCTAGTAGGAGCACTGGTATTCTCAGAGCAAATGTGCTCACTCTTCTTGTGTACTGTGCATACACACACACAATTTTACATGGTGAAAACAGAAGTTTAAAAAACAACACTGAAGTTTGAATGGTAAAAGTATATACATGAAATCAACCTGTTTCCTTGTGGAATGTGACTTAGGGAGAGGAACACCCAAGTTTTAAACTTCCTCCTTCAAAATTTATGCAAGCCTCAGAAACTTTCCTTTTTTTTTTTTTTCTTCTCTTTATACGTCAGGATCTGTTTCAGGATTTAACTTTTTTTAAAAAACATGTATAACCACAGTATGTTTCACAACTTGATTTAATGCAGCTTCCATGTGTCTTGAATACAATAGCAACTTCTGAAACCAATATTTCTTGAGAGAGCAGTAAAGTTGTTTCTTCATGACACCAGTAAGTAATTTTCTTGCCAAGAAGTATATTGTAAGATTTATTAGACTCTCCATTGCCCTCCCCCAAGTAACCCAGATTTTAGCTTCAAGTAAAGCAAACATGTTCAAAAAGTACTGTTTAACTTCAGGCTAGGCAGATACAAAATAAAATCCTCCAGGGGTACATTACAACTAAAAGATTCACAAGCCCTCCAGGGGGTTTAACTTTTTAAGTAGGCATTTCACAAGTATTTGTTGCATAAACCATTATATGCTCCAGGCTGGGGTTCTTGGAGATTTTTTTTTTCGTCATTTTTTTTTTTTTTAAATATAAGACATGCAGCATTAAATGTATTTTTGTAAAAAATAATATCTCATCTTTGCTTAGAGGTGATATTCTGTGCTTTAGAGCATGCGTTTTCTTTGGTTTAATGTTTAATATAAAATTTATTTGACCTTTTAGCCCACTCAGTACCTTGAGGTGCTGCTGTATGGAAATGGAGATCAATTGACTCCCTTCACTCATTTTTCTAAATTGAGTGCTTTTGGTCTACTGTGACTCGATCTTTGGCAGTTGGAAAAATAGGTTTTGGAGACTGCAAAGGCAAGTGACAGCCATTTGTATGTTGTCCTCATGTAATTGTACTGGCCAGATGGACATGCGTGCCCTGCAAAATAGTTTCTCAGAAAGAGGAGATAGGGAGCCTTTCTGGTTTAGTTGATCCCGCCTCGCTTTCCATGTCTTTCAGAGACTTCCTTGTAAGCTTGGACAAGTCCTGTTTCTGTATTTTGCATGTTGTTCATCCTACCCACAATGATAATTATCCTGTATTTGTTTTTAACTCCTGGGGCAGAGTCCCTCTGTTCCTGTGCTGTAATGTGCAAACCGTTGTCTATAATTTCCTTGGGACCAACAAGTGCTACTGAAATGCAAATGACAAATAAGAATACAAAGAATGGAAAACAAGTAATGTAAGACAAAAGAGGGTCCTTTTAAGATTGTAACAGGAAGCAATAGAAGATATTTAATCCAACCTTGAGCAGTCCAGAAGTGAAAGAGGAGCTCTAACTCAAAGAGATTTTTGGAAGAGAATCACTGGAGTACTACAGGTAGACAGCTTCTGACTTGAAATGTTGCATTTAAATAAGAGCGATGATCAGTTTGAAGTAGAGTGATAGAAACCCTTGTAAAAAGGGAGGTGATGTGTCTGTCAGAACAGTGATATTCAAATAACCAGACATGAAGGTAAAAAAATACCAGAAGCTTCAGAAAAGCAGGAAGGGAATATAAATCCCAGCAAATTTCTTTCTTGCCTTTGCAAAAGAAGGAGGAGAGCCTTGATATCTCTAAGAATGCCTTCCTGAAAGAGGGTTTGAAGCCAAAATATTGTGTGCATCAGAGCTGATTCATATCATAGAAAGTCTTCACTATTTAGTAGACTGACAGAGTGCTTGGCGGACAGAGAAAGTCATCCTGTATCCAGAGGTATTTTGAGATCTGAAGGTAGGAGGATAACTACTAGATGTTACTGAAGTGAAAGTATTTATCTTGAGACTTCAGTGTTGGAAAGGCACTTGGTAACACAAGGTCTAGAAGTGGTCATTCTCTACACCTCCATTTCCCAGAAGAGGCTAGTTTTGCTTGTTTTTGCAGGAGCATCCTTATTTCCACCAGGAGCTCGTTAAGCTCTGAAAGAAAGTTTGGTTTTACCAACCACTGCTTTCAAAAAGGTAATCCAGGAACAAGCTTTGCTTTAAAGCCCCAATTTGAAGGAGAAAGATGAAACTCTGCCTGCACTGTAGTTTGAATGCTTCTTGCCTGGCTGCATGAAGTTCAGAACTTTGCTTATGCTTTGCCTCATGCAGAAATTTGAAAACTATTCATGAGAGAGCAGATTTGCTCAATTCGGGATTCATTCCACATGCTGCATGCTTTGTAACTCGTATTTTGCATAAAAGCACGTGGCTCTTGCAGTCATGAGGACATCACTAGTTAGTCTTGCTGGCATGGTAACCTACTGGATTTGTGCATGGCACGAATATGATTGGCTGTGGTGCCTAGAGAAGTATGAAATTGTCCCTGGTGTGGGCATGTGCTGGTTGGGGAGGAAAAAGGTGGCAGCAGAAGACTGTGATAAGTCTTTTTTTCACATCCCAAGTTCTTTACTCTCTTTTACCTTTTGTGCACTGGAGGATTTAATTATATTAACAGCCTTATACTCAGTTACCTATCTTCAAGGATGTTTCTCTGTAATTTCTGTAAATGTTTTGATGTCTATTACAGATCCTCTTTGAGGTTTTAGTGTTCTGGCTCTGTCATTTCCATTTGCATTCTTGCATTTGGACATGATAAATTATATCCATTTCTTTTGTGGTTTTAGCTGATTCTGGTTTTCCGTTTTATGGGCCAAATAAAGTCCTTGGACACATATATGTAGTTCCCATTGATTTAAATCATCTATGTATTTTATTCATAGTCTTCACCACCACTACCCCCATCTCCTAGATGCACATCATTTCAACATGACAGTAGTATCCAAATATTGCAACCTCCTGGTCTCCTGTGGCCTAAATAAAGTGAAAATGAGCCAAATGACTTTCACATTTACACGAACACAGTGCCTCACTTTGGGAGTGAATGTGTGAAAAGGAGAGATTTGTGTCACCATGCCTGAGACTTTTAAATCTCATCCATTTTCATACAATTTGTGCGATTTTGGCAGTCTAGCTACATTAATGACAAAGTAAATGTGATTTTTTTTATTTAGGAAGAAATGCTGTTAGTCAAATAATATGCAAGAATGAGAAAGTTGACAATAATAACCAGTATTGTTCCAAGTCTGTCTCATTGAAAATTACTAAAGAAGTGAAATGTAAATTACATAAATAAAATTACTAGAGGGCCTTTGAGGGCATCATTGCTATAAAGCAGTTAATTCATTATTCACCTGGGATGGAAAGAAATACTTAAATTTGAGAGCACACATGTACTCAATAATTCAAGCCGTTCTTCTTCACATGTAGAAACACAGCATAGCCAACTAAGGACTGTTGTTTAGATTTCTAGTGTTTTAATGATCCTCTAAGAGGTGTTTTTTGGCTTGTGGTTTTTTTTATTATTATTAATATGGATGCTTACTAGAAATAAAAGGCACTAATAAATTTACTTTGCATTTAGCTTGGAGAGTGTGTTGTTCATGACACAGTCTACAGAACAAACAGTTCTACAAAAAGCCTGGAGATTCAGGGCACAAGATCAGTTTTTTCTCGATGTGTAGGAAATTAATTGGAAACTTAACATGGAAAGAGGGGGAAAAAAAAAATATATCTTTTTGATGAGTTTCTTGGTTTATGTGAATTATTTTCTAAAACAGGACAAAGCCAGGATATATTTATAGCCATAGAGGTGTTAGGATGCTGCCCCAGCTTTGGCTCCTGATAGTTCACTAGCTCTTCCATAGAGTGCCCTCTTGGTTGGGACAGTCCTCCTAGAGAGTTGATGGAAAATCTGAACCAGCTTGAGATTGTATTTTCTTTTCTTTGGGGCTAAAGAAGACTTGGAAGGGAGCCAGGGTGACGAACCTCATGGGTTTTCTTTGATCTCTTCCTGCCAGTGTGCTATGAAGCATTTCCTTAGGACTGCAGAGTAGCAGTCGGTCCTGTGGATGCAATTGAAACTCATTTTTGTGTTGCAGATCCACTAGTCTCCTTTTTACATTTACATACACGAGAAAGGGGGAAGATTAACCTCATTTTACTGCCCACATATTACCTTGAACAGGATGGACTGAAATCCGAATAGCGTGCAGTTGAATTCTTGCTGGCTGATTTCTGTAGAGAGCCTGCATGTCTCAGTTTTTTCTTCATTTTTTGATTTTTCTTTTCCCTTGATTCTTCCTTTTTTTCAGTCATTTGATAGGGAATGTGACTTGAAATTGGAAGCAAAAAATTTGCTTTGAGAGATCAAGAGTCTTTTAAGCGGCTTACTGGATCAGCAGTTGCAAAGTTATCATGAGGCCTGAACTCTTTCTGTGGGTTTAATGGAAGCAGTATAGTGCAGGAGCAAACATCACAACTCTGTATCCTCAAGGGAAGACTTAGTGCTTTACACATACAAGCAGAACTAAATACTGTACTTTGATGTTCTCTTTTTTTTTTTTTTCTTTTGTTATTAATTTCAACCTGTTGGGAGTAAATTTTTCTGCACTCCTGGTTAAGATTTCCCTTGATGTTTTGTGGATCTCGTGTACACTATATAAACTGGACAGAGGGACAATTCTAGATGGTAAACATCCTAATAACTATAAGCTATGGATTTGTGTCATTGTGAGTTTTATACAGTTCCGTGTATAAAATGGTAGTCATCATGTAACAGCCTGCCCAGGGAAGTGGTTGAATTGCCACCCCTGGATGTATTTAAAAGCTGTCTAGATATGGTGCTTAAGGTTATAGTGCAGTAGTTGCCCTGGTAGAGTTAGATAATGGTTGGACTTGATGATCTCAAAGGTCTTTTCCAGCCATAGCAATTTTGTGATTCTGTGGCTTCACTCCTGCTATAGTGTGTTTTTAAAATTCAAGGTGCTAAGTTGTATGAGCTACCTTCAGGTAAGAAAGACAACGTGCTTGAGCTTTACTAGAGGATTGGCTCTGCGAGGTCAGCAGTGGCCAGAGGGTGACTCTATCTAGTTTGCCATGTGTTTAAAACCCTTGTATCTCTATCTAGGGTGTTTCATGTGCGTTAGAAAAAATGAGGCAAAGAGCTGGAGTAATCTTCTGAGTTGTCAAGGTTATCCCCTGGGGTTACAGGCAACCATGCCATATAAGCACATTTATGAACTGACTAAGATCCATTAAAGTAAAATAAACCAACAGTGTTTCAGGGTTTTTGATTTGTTTGTTTTGGGGGCCAGGAGAAGAGAAGATTGACTCATTTTTTTCCTGTTGAAAAGGTGTTCCATTGCCTAACCTTTGCATAGCAATCTGCATCTCATTTCAGCCTAAATTAATTATCATGAAATACAGAGATACTCATTTTTAGCGGCAAAAACAAGGCCTCAGAGAAGGAAAACTAATGGCTGGTTCATAGAAGCATCAGGTTTCAACCACTGAAATGCCCTGGCATGACAGATCCAAATCCTGGCAGTGTCTCTGTTTGTCCTTCAAAGGTAAATAAATTAAGAACCATAGATTTCATTGGCTGGAAATCTGTCATGGGAGGGTAAAATTTCCTTCTGTTCATCATCTTTAAGACCGCAGGATAGTCTCCTTAATAAATGCAGATTGTCCTGATCTCCTTGATTTAAACTTTCTCTTTCCTGGTCTCCACTGTGTAATGGACTAAACTGATTTCATCAGTTCACTAAATGCTCTGTGTCAGTTGCAGGCATTTTGAAAACTTCCATGATATAATGCTGGTATGCTATGGACATTCAATTGCAAAATAGTAGTAGTAATAATAACAATAAATCTTTATTGTGACAGCTGAAATACACGTATTTGGGTCAACATAACAAAAAGGTTCAATTTTGAACCTTTCCTGGGGTTTTTGTGGAAGGAAAAAAATGACCAGTGAAAGATCTGTGCGTATTTCTTGTGAGGTTCTGCAATACCTGTACTACTCCTTCATAGCCTCAAATCTGGACTTAACCAAATTTCCTACTAAAACCAGTAATCTTCAATAAATAAAATCAGTAAAGATACTGGGACAACACAGGCTGATTTGAAATCCTGCTGTGAATTTTATTTCCCAGACAACATGATTTGTCAAAATAGACACACTGTGTGATAAAGCTCAATTTCAAAAAATGTCACATTTTATTCAAAATTGCTGAAGCATTTGATTTTTTGCCTGTTTAGAAAGACTCTTTATTTCTAATGTTTGAGCAATTTTTTGCTCAGATATTTCACTTATAGCAAGTAAACAAGCAGAGAAGATTGTGTCCCTGCCCATGGCAGGGGGCTTGGAGCTAGATGATCTTTAAGGTCGCTTCTAGCAGAAGCCTTTTATAATTCTGTGACATCAAAACAGAACTGTCTGAAAATTATCTAAGTAAATCTTTGGCTGCTTTGATTGACCAGGGGACATTTTTAGAAAAAATGAATGTGTCGCTCATTACTTCTAAAAATCCTTCCTTAAGATGTAATTTTTCTGAAGTTTTGAGTGTTATTGTCCAGCTCTCAAAGGTTTTGGCTCACATTATGGAAGTCCATGTTTAAAGTCTGCTTTGATCTTTGTGTCTGGAACTATGTGCTGTGAATATTTTGTAGTTTGTTTGTTATCCAAAATAATTGGGACCTGCAATAACTGTATATGCAGCAGGATTGTAGTGAAATAATGCTGAACTTCCCATGTGCAACACAAATGTTGCCTCAGAGCCAAGGACTCACGTGACAGCTCTTGAAGAAGGTTTAGCTATACTTGCCTTTAAAGGGTGTCTTAGCTAATTAGTGTATTAGAGCTCATGGGCCGTGGCTTGTGAGCTCAGAGCTTCTGCTAATTAAGTTTTGAATGTAATTTTAGTTAAACTATTAAAGCTTTGTCCCAGGGCTGTTCTCATTAAGCAGAACTCCGGCTCTCCTGGATTTTCTTTGTTCAGAGCTCTCTTACAAGTTCACGAAGGAACATCTGGTATTGGCTATGGCATTCACATGGGTCTAAAACTGCAAAGGAAACAATGCAATGAAATTTATCTGGGAAAACACTGAGATCACAGTGTAACATTTCCCTGGAGAAAAGCCTGAACGTGTTTTATGGTCTGGCTTAGTTCTTCGTACGGTACCCTTAACCATCAAACTTCAAGGTGTATGAAATCCCAAAGGATGGAAATGGAAATATTTTTTGTTTAGTGAAAGGTAGATAATGATTTCCTTTCCTCCAGGAATCATTTAGGAGCCTGAGCCCTACTAAGTAACATGTACCCTGTTCATAGGTATGGGATCACGTACTATGAACCACTTGTGCCTTGAGTTACGTTAAACCTCACAAATCTCTGTATACCTCTGGTGTCATAATATCACTCTGTTTACCAGCTTTGGGCTTTTAATTAAATTTTACAGGATACTTGCCCACAATATGGATTAGGCCCATTATGTTAGTTGGGGGGGGGGGAAATAATTATTACCAAACACGAGGCTTTAAAATTGGCAGTTGCTCAAATTTATTTTTTCTGAAGACTTAATAGTCGTGTCCAAATGAACATGGCAATTTCTTTAGAATAGAAATGAATACGCTGTTTTGTTGTATCTGGGATCTGTGTAATAGACTGTGACATCTCCTGCTGTGATACCAGGTGAAAAATCCCTTTCAAAAGGGCCAAATCCCAGCTGCTTCCATTGGCTTATAATGCGTCCGTCGTTCCCTTGTTGGCGGCCGGAGCCCGCTCCCCACGGCACTGCTGCGCACCAGGGGCTGCGGGCTGCGCAGCTTCTCCCTTGGCTGAACTTCCACACTAGTGTGGCCGCGTCGCGCGCAGATACGGAAAGGAAGCGGCAAGATAAAACTAAGAGAAATCTGGGCGCTGATGATCTGTGGAGCTGAACAGAAGAGTTTGTTTTAATTAGAGGCAAAATTTTCGCCTTTGCATCTCAATGGAAAGCTGTATGTAGCAAAAGGTACCTGTTGTTGCTGTGTGTCTTCAGTTCGTGTGTACTCGCTCTTAATTCCTCCACCTGTCACCTAGGAATTGTTTTCTCGCCTTGTGGTTGTATAGTATGTCTTCGTTCTGGTGGGTGGTTTTGGGATTTTTTGCCTCACCCCTCTGTACCTGCCTTTCCCCAGATCTTTCTTTTTTCCCCTCTTCTCATTTTTTCCTTTGCCATCTTTTCTTTTTGCTTATGAAGCAAGAGGCTGCTAGAGTGAAAGCACAGAGTTTGGATTGCTATGCTGGGTCTGCTGCTGCTGGTCACTGCTGTTGCTCACCGCTTAGAGGGAGAGGCTACCAGCCAGGAAGTGGAGAGGGCAGCCAGAAATGTGTATTTGGTTTGCCACACACGAGCACTTTGCAACAAACAGTGCCCAGCACTTCTGCATGGAGATCCTACTCTGTAGAGATGCTGACAGGTCATTACCTTTTCCTGGGTATAGTTGTACTAGGAAGTTTAGCTGTGTTTATTTGTGTATGGTGAAAGGGAGTTTTTTCTCAAGTTTGGCTTGGCGTTCCTGGATCGGGCTGATCTGAAACTCCAGATGAACTTCAGAAGCTGCTCCCTCAGGAAACCATAGTCGTGGTCTTAATTTAATCTAAACTGTGGGAACTTGGAGTACTCGGCTCTTGGAGAGCCTTTTGGTTATGTTCAAGTACAGTATTTGCCCTCCTTATGCCTGACTCTGACCTGTCCTCTCAACTTCTCTTCCATGTCAGTCATAGTCCACCTAGTTCTTCCTGGGGCAAGAACTCAGCCTAAGCGCCCGCATCATTTCAGATTTCAGCTCTTTCTCCATGTTGTTTCACTGGCAGCAGTTGTTGAGACTGTGGCATGTTTCACTCAAATTCTGGTTTTCTTTTTTACCAGTTAGAAACCACACCGTTCCCTCGGTTGGCTTGGCAGACTACCACAGTGAGTTAGCGGTCTGAAGCTCTGTGAGGCTGCTCTGGTTTCTCAAATTTTTAACCCTTTTATTACGTGTCAAGGAAGAGTTGCTAGTTTTGAGACTGTAGCAAGATAACTCAACTTTCATCCTCCTAGGCTGATGGACTGGTTTTGCCTGTCTTTGCTTCCTCTAAATTGACAGCACTGAATAACAGTTTTGCAGATAAGGTTTGTGTTTCACCTTGTATTATTCTATTTTTTTCACATACCTCAAGTTCAACATCAAAAAGAAGATAATGAGTTGCTGGTTTAGTTTGGCTGTAGTAAGTCTCTTTTTTCCTTATGCCTCTGCTATTAATAATCTTTGATTGCTTTTGTTTGGAGGGAGCATGTTGTAATGTCCAACAGAACTTGGTGAATATGAGACCAAACACAAGGAAGGTGCTTATCCTCCTACAAAGGAGATATTTGCATAATGGATGTATTTATTAGATGTTACCTTGGGATGAGGCTATAGCTCTTGGAGGCAATAAACAACTCGAGTCTCGTTTCCTGTCAAAGGCCAGCACCATGTGATTGATGGGCAAAGTGAATGCATCAGCACATTTATGTTTTCTGTAAAATCCGGTTCTTATATTCTTAACTTATTCTGATTGTTGTTCCTAAGGAGCGTCATGTCCACATTGAGGCAGAAGGTCATGTGAATTTGGTGGTGAGATTATTACTACTAACATTCATTGTGTCTAAACAGTAGTTGTCGTGATAGCCTGAAACTGTGAGTGAATGTGGATAATTAGAATGTTGCTGTTTGGCAAAAGAAAATATTCTTTAAATGGCTATAATTGTGGTGAGAATGGGCCAGCGTACACTTGTATGTCATCCTGACTTTGCTAAGGTAAACCACCACTTTCCACGGAGAGGGAATAAATTGGAGCTGGGCCTGTTTCTCCAGGCTGTTCATCCTCTTATTCCTTTCCCCCACTCCAGTAAAATGCTACATACAGCAGTACAGCCGCGGGTCTCCAATAGCTCAGTTACTGTGAAATTGCTCGTTCCTGGCTCTGCTTGGTGCAGAGCTGTTTCACACAGCAACCTGGTGTTATTGGCATATCATTCAAAAGGTGCCACAGAAAAGAGAATGCCTTGCTGAAGTTGTCTTGGGAGCCTCGTATTAAGAAGAGAAGTTCCCCTAAAGCTATGGGCTAATACTTTGTTTAGCTGTATTAGGCCTATAAACTGGTATTTCCCTTTCCTACCTCTTTCTGCTTTTTCTAGTTCCTCTTTTTTCCAACTTAGCCTCTAACCTCAGCCTGTCTCAGACATTTCTCTTTCACTTCCTCTTCCATGTCTGCCTTTTCTCTCCGTGCTCATCTATGTCCACATCTCTGCTCTCTGAAAAACAGAGCAAAGTTATACCCTAAGAGATTTCTGCTCCAGCAGCACCGAAGCTAGACCTGAGTCTGCCTTGTCTCCTTCTTTGGTGTAAAATATCTGAAATAAATAGAGATGTGGGAAAGAATAAAAGTTTAGTTTTTCTTTGAATAGTGCTAAAACTGCCTGGCATTGCCTGACATTGCATCTGTGCCCATTCAAGGAGGATGACAAAGTGACTATTATATGGAACACTTTATCATACTTCTGTAATTATATACAGCCTCAGGGTCATCATTCTGGAGATGGGATGGAGGGACTTCCACACTATTTTCGTTCTTCTATTGAACCCTTTTGTACTGGGAATATGTAGTTTTGGATCTTTTTTTCCACTACTGTATTTACTTACGTCTCTCACCTATTAAGGCTGATTAGGGCAGGCTTGTATCTTCCACGTCTTTTTGGAGTCTGAATACTATTTGGATTTTTAGACACTTCGAAAATGCAACTGATATTTTCAAAATTTCCTTAATTGTGTAATCAACTGCATTTCTATTGTCATAAATTTATCTGTTGTCTTACTCAGGAATATCTTTCATGGCGCTCTCATATATTCTATTAATTTTAGAAGAAATAGACTCCCTTTTACATATATCAGATTTGTTTAATGGAATTAACCGTCTTCCTCACCAGAATGATTTTGATGATTTAATCCCTATGGAATTTGGTAGGAAATGTAATCATGTTCTTGTATGTAGCACTTTAGTTATGATCTTCACAGCTGTGAACTGCGTTTCCCGTATGCCTGTGTTACTTCTTCTGTCTCTGTTAATATGAATTTGGCCAAGTGTGGTTTATAGTTCGATTTCACGCTCATTACAGTGTGACATGAACTGGTAGCCTGCTGAAATGGGCATTCAGAGGCTTAAGAGATGGGAAGGCTTGCTAGGGTGTTCAAAAAATAAACACCGTGAGGAAGTTTCTTCATTAGGTGGAGCTGAGAATTGTAAACCCTGGGAATTTGAGAATTATCTATGGACATATATGAGCACTTAGAGCTAAAACACCGAAGGTGTGAGATTTCAGCTTTATGTCAGACCTGTCAAGGGTTAATGGGAGTCGAATCTGGGCTACTTCCTTTGCAGCAGTATCCTTTTACATACATGCTTTTAAAAACCAGCTAACCAAATACAACCTGACCCTTGCGTAAAAACCCATTCTCACTTTCCTTAAGTTTAACTAGGGCTGTCTGTCCAAATCTGCTTGCATACCATTTGATATCACATGGGAGAATCATAAGTACCAGCGGAAAAGGCCACAGATTTATCCTAAAAGCAATGTCTTCTAGGAGCCCATATCCTATGTGGCACCCAAGCTGAGAGCTCAGGATTATACCTGCTTGGAGATGTTTCTTTCCAACTTCAGTTTCCCTTACATTTGGTACTTGTATACGAATGTGCCCAACATTTTATAAATACATTTAAAAGCAATCTTTTCTTGTGTGTTTTCCAGAATTTGCCTTTATCATGTATGTTGCTCTGCTTATTAATTCCTAATGTGGACATCTGATTACTTGCACGTTTGATACAATGAAAGGAAAACTCAAAACAGAAATGCAAAGGCACACACAAGTTGATTAAAAAAATGAATTAAGAATCCAAATTTTTATGAATTTTAATTTAGGAAGATATTTTGCTGAATGGGAGTATAGATCTGTCTGTTATAGCCTTTTTCTATGACCAAATTTGCTAGACGGAACTGTTCCCTTTAAATCAGATCCATGAATGAGTGTTGAGAAGAGCTGTTAAGAAAACTGAGTTGTAAGAGTTCTACAGGTTACTTGATGTGTGTGAGTTCACCCTCATTTTAAAGTTTGAGGTTTCATAATCCTTTCTCTGACTGCTTATGAATCACTGCTCAAGTCAGTTTGAGTGATGTATGTAAAAATCAGACTAGCTGTTTTTAGTTTTTACAGTAAATGGTGGGCTAGCCTCTGAGCTTGCTATCTTACTGCAAGTCCAGGGTGTGGCAGAAAACATGTAGTAGTACCTGAGCGTGTCACTAACCAAATGGGGATAAGACTTGTTTTTTCTTTTTTTTTTGCTTAATTAAAGATTTTCTTCCTAAATAATATAACAATTTTTCAGGCATCTTGTTAGTTCAAAAAAAGTTGTTCAATGTAGGTGAAACAGTGAGAGATAATTTGACTCCTGCCTTTAGTTTAACCACAACAGATGCTGCTAACTATACTCTGCTTCCCAATGAAGTACTTTACCTTGAAGATGAGAAGTGGAAACATGTTGTTAAATAGCTAGCTTGATTGCTCACAAGTGAGGCTGACCAAAATGAGCTGATGACTTGTGCTGTAGGACTAGGCTATTAAAACTAAGCATACAATAATATCAGCAAATGCTGTCTGAAGGAATCAGAACTCATTGCAGTGGAGGTGTTATGAGTCCTTCTTTAAGCAAATAAGCGTGCTGAGTCAAGCAAGAATTAAAGTACTGCTGCGATTTGCCTGTGAAACTGCCATTAGAGGTCAGGATTGAAAAGAAGTGAAAGCCAGCAGAGCACCAAAAAGAGGGTACTGGAGGCATGAATATTTTCTATAACAATGAATAATAAAGACAAACGTGCTGCATATGACATAATGCAGAAAACAATTCTGGATTCATTAAGGGCTTGAGCTATCAAGAATTTTGTCAATTATAACAGTGCTGGAGAAGTTTCAAATGCTCAGCTCAAAGTGGAGGTCAAATTCTGCAGTACTTACTCAGATAAATTGCCATAGTTGTCGTTATTTTAAGCTTTCCAGCTTCTACAAATACAAAGTTCATTACTACTTTGATAATATTTTGTTACCTTATGTAAATAAAATGGGCATAGGAAAGCTTTGAGGTTTTATACTACTCGCATGCAGAATCTGCATTTAATTTTGGTTACCTTTTGTCTTGCTCACACCCCTCATCACAACTGCTCAGGCACTGTGCAAGTACTCTGTACTTTTTACATGTCTTGAGCTTAGTTCATCTTGGCTAACTTCAGATATCCACAAGGTAAATGTTGACATCTGAGCTAGTCATACTGTCTCCTTTCATCAGCAGGTAGAAACAGAAACTTAAGTGAGGTCAGTTTTAACACTTGTGACTGTTTCTGGTAAGCCATGTGAGCAGAAACGTCTGCTTTGCTGTTTGTGTTGCACAGAGCAGAATGCGACCTGACTCCTCCGGGCGGTGCTGTTATATATAGACCATGGGTGAGTGTTGTCTTATAACATTGAGAACGCTGTTATTTTTGAATATATGACAAGAAGTAAGTAAGGCAGGATTAGCTGCTCAATGTCTAGCCGCTTTGAAATTTTACAGTTAGTTGTTCTATTTTAACCAGAGGAGATATATCAGGTTTCCATGGATAGTCTCATGTCCACTGTGTGTGCTGGAAGCCACTGCTGTGTCCAAAACTGTCACCCTCTCCCAGGAAACCGAAAAACGCAACTGTGTGCGGTGGCTGAGAAGGAAGTAACTTACCAAGTGAAACACTGCAATAAAAATCTGGAAGAAGATATGGTTATGTATAAAAACAGAAGAGCAGATGACAGGACAAAAAGAGAAAGGAAAGCTGCCAACAGCTCTGTCTTTATTGGTTGCTGCTTTAAGGAAAGCCATTAAGCTGGAGAGCAAATTGAATGTCAGCAGCAACAGGCAAGCATCAATCTCATGTATCTGAAAAGAGGTAGATTTAGAAACCTTTGACTGTGAAGCTTGGCCTCTGTTGCTCTCTGTTGAGTGTGGGTGTTTAAGGGAGAGTGTGTGCGCGTCAGAGGGAAAACAGGCCTAAGGACTTCTCTTTGCGGACCCACAACATGACACCCACTATCAACAGTGGGTGCATCACCTGTACAGGTAGAGGGGTTTTGCCCATTGACCATATTGTTTTCTGTGGTTTTAGTGTTTGCATGCGTGTCACAGCTTGGATAAGCCCTCATAGTACTTCTCGGCCTTGTGCTAGAACTATGACTTAACTCGTATCTCTTTGTATCTGCTTTTTATATTGAACAGACAGAAAATCCTTGGCTGCTTCCCCAGCACCACAGGTCAAAGTGGTGAGATGTGCACCAGTAGGAAGAAGTGTGTGTGTAAATAACTTGAACATCTTTAAGCTATAAATTTTTTCCCCAGAATGGTTCAAAATACTGAATATCATTTTCACCATTTGTATAACAATCATAAGCAACAAGTAATAACCCTGTAACTCTGCTGCCCAATGGTTACAAACTAGGTGAGGTTAGAAGTCGTCCCAGACTCTTTGACTGGTCCTCTTGAGCTCTTTAACTTGCGTGTGACATGCTTTATCTGCCTTGAAAATATCTTAAACTTTTTCAGCCCCGGTTGCATCCTATACTGTCCTATCACCTGCCACCACTGCTCACTACCACAGCTAGTTCTTGTACTTATTTTACAAAGTTCTGTTAACATTTGTAAAGCAGTTTGTACTTACTTTCAGTCATGGATTTCAATATTTTCTTAATATCTTCTTAATATCTTTCTTAATATCCTTGGAACTCAAGGACAAGATTTTGTCCGTTGAATAACTTTTCACTTGAGAGTGAGTAATACCAGTGCTTGAGACTTGAACAAAAGATGATGTCAGCCTCTCACAGGAAGAAAGAAGCCTTGCCTGTATTTTAGTGACATAGATAAGGGAAGGGGAAAAAAAAAAATCCTTCCCTAAATACTTGTGCTTGAAGTAGGAGGAGCTCCTATCGCTCAGATCTTGAGCTGCTTTATTGTAGACTGGTGGTCTTCTTTGATGCCTTTTTTTCCTTTAGAGCCCTGTAGTTAATTAAGTCGCTTGATTAAAAGCAGAATGTCCAAACTCATGGGCCACTACACTTGGGAAGTTCAGATGTCTTGTTTAAAAATAGGCATCAGCACCTGATATGCCTTTTGAAGACAGTGGGAGCCAGTCCTGCATGAGCTTGCTAAATATAGCAGCAGCCCCACCACTTGCTGTAGAGATTAATAAAGGGAATAGTTTGGACAGGTAGGATGTAGTGGATCCAGAAGAGCTCCAGCTATGCTATCTAGTACCATGGGCTCTTAGGAAGAGGAGATTGCCTTGATTTTTATTTTTTCAGCATAGCAGTGTAGAGAAATTTGCTCTGTCAGATAATGTCAAGTTGTAAACAAGGTCTTTGTATACCTTTTACTCAGTTATTACTTGGACAGAGCAGAAGTACTTGAAAACTGCTTTTTTACTTCACAGCTACTTTCAGAGATCAGCCTTGCATACAACCTTCACTTAGTGAAAAAATGAGAAAATGACATGATCCTAATTGCACAGTGCACCACAACTCTGTATTTCAGATGTCCTTCTTTTTAGTTTTATATTTACTGCCATTCCACACAGGCCTATTTGTTTACTCGTTTGTATTATCGTAAATTATTGGCGTTGGCTGAAAGGGACAACAAAGGGGAAGCTAAAGGAGCTGGACTGGTGAATTATTTAAACTAAAATCTAATTCCACAAATTTATTTCCTGTGTTCCTCAGTTTAGGCATATGTTTGAAGTCTGTGAGATTTGGCCAGTGGGAAGGTTTTGATGTATGTTGACTTCTGTACATAAACATAAGCCACCAAATGTCCAAAAAAGGAGATGCAAATCCAGTGAGAAGGCTAAGATCTGAAATGAGAAATAGAAACAGTGGGCAGGAGGAGAAAGGGGAGAGACCAGCCAAATTAAAGATGCAGGAACAAATTTTGAAGTCTGACAGCTAGCTTTTGGAGTGGTGTTATTCCACACACTTAAAATAAGTAATCCATCCTTGGAATTAAAGCCTGAAAAGTTTTCACTTGCATCGGCCAAAACAAAAAAAGCTTTAACTGAGGCGGGGGAAAAATACTGTTGTGGAATTTTTGATCTGTATGATCAACATAAACTTCTTTTGTCTGACTGCAAAGTCAACCCCACCTTCCAATCTTGGACAGAGTACTGACAGTACTGAGTGTAATGTCCTAATATCTGCCTTAGATCAGAGCTTCTTGTTGCCACAGTACTCTTACATTGCAGAAGTGTGAGCAGTAACTGTCCAGGACAGTTTGGAACAACATCAAACAGTCTTCTACTGCTTAGGAGAAATTTGTAAAGCCTTCATATGTCACTAGAGCTGTAAAGTAAACTTAGTGGTGACCAGATTTTGACACAGAATGCAATATAATAGTCCACTGTCATAATTCGGATTCATCAAAGATCAATCAAATACAGCACATAAATCCAACACAGGAGGCCCAGAAAAACTGCCAGAGACAGTGCACCTCTGGGAGTGTGGCACCTGCAGCAACTGAGAAAGAGAAGACGGATTATTTACCATGATACTATCTCTGTACAGATACAAAAATGTGTTGGTATAGTGCCATTTGACCCTGTACATTGCATTCAGTGTATAGGGAACAGCTTATGGATACCATGTACTCCTTCCAATTATCAAACAAGTTCCTCGGGAAAGAGTTCTAGCTGAAAAGGAACTTTTAAGCCTTGATTTGGTAGAGTTCGTATTTGAAGTACGTAGTATGAATAAATCTTTCACCTTTGTATTTGTAGATTATTTCATTTCTCCTCCAAAAATCTGGTATTTAGAAGCACACCTACTTACTGCATACAGATGTCCTGATCTGGGGACCCTCTTCAGGTAATAATTTGGCCTCTTTGAACATAAGAGCTTTGTTTTCCCCACAGACCACTTGAAGCTGAAACAGATGCCTGCCTGTCCAGGAGGGCATGCTGATGAACATCAGACTGTCTAAATAACAGCAAAAGAAGGAAAAAAAAGTGATATGAAAGACTGGGGGAAAGACATACTCTAAAAAACCTTCTATGGCCTCCGTATACATGGTCAAAATGTGCTGAGAATAGCTCAAAGGCGTGTAACAAAGGTGGTCCTCCTGTTGGTGAGCTTTGTTCTATATTTGCTCCCATTAGATGAGTAATGCAGGCAGGCAGATCCAACATTTCAGCTGAGAATCAGAATTTCTTTGCTTCGGTTTCTGAGCTCGGATTAATAAGCCTCAGTACCAGTTACTGCTGGAAAGTGTTTATCAATGTTGCCTTTTCCCACCATGTTGAAATACTGCTGTTAAATTAATGCCTCTCTAGGAATTAAAAAAAAAAAGAGAGATGGAGTTAATTGTGTTTTGTCAATTTTGTTGCATGGGTGGTTTCAAAAGTTGCAGGAGAGGCTTATGATGCAGATGAATACAGCAACTGAATGGAGAAAAAGCTGAAAGAAGTATGTATTCCTCAGGGACCCATCAAATAATTCTCACCCGTTTCTTAAGAAGGAAAAAGCATATTCCCCAGGCTCTACTTCCATTCTGACCATTCTCTATTTATTCCTTTAGCATGGAAAAAATAGAGAAGCTCTTTCGAACAACCTGTCTGCATTATCAAAAAACAAATGTATTTTCAGTACTTGCACTGCCCCGACAGTGGCTTGTCTCCAGAGCCTGTCATCTCAGAGGGGAGCAGCTCTACATAATCGGGTGTGGTTAAGTCAGGGTGGTGCTGATTTCTGGAGGAAGGCTTTTTGCGTGGGATGACAAGGGGTTGTTTGCGCACAAGGTGGCCAGGAGCCTGGCCAACGCTCACAGGCTCATTTAAGTGGTAGTTCAGTGCTTCAGTGCAAGAGGGTTGCAGCTCATCACCAGGGCATGTAGGCATGGCTGCAGTGCAAATAATTATTATTCCTGGCCTGTCGTATTTCAAGAATAAATAAAGGAAGCTAAAATGCTGTATTTAGTGAAGTTTGAAACAGGGGCAGCAAGGAAGAGCTCTACAGCCAGTACCGAGTAGGGGAGCGCATAAAGGCTGACAAATCTCATCTGTTTTCATGGAGTTTCCCTTTGTGCAACATTTTTATACGGAAGTTAAGTAGGTTTTTACGGAGAGAGTGTTATGTTTGAACCTTCTGAACTCTTTTGTTAAAAGTTTTACTGTTGGGAAGCTTGAAGAGAGGAAAACTCCCTTTGTTTTCAGAGTATATGCTGGTAGCATCTTCTGGAATACTCAGTCTCCTCATTTTTCCTTTGTAGTTACATCCTTTTCCCTTTTGTGGAAGAGGGTTAAATATTTTAAGTATGTTATATTAACCTGTTTAAGAAAAGAACATGTGGTTGACCATGATGACTTCAGTTTTACTCACAGATTATTTAAAACAACAAAATAAAATTACCCTTTTGAATTCCTTCAAACCCTTCTGCCTGTATTTCCCTTAAATGTAGTCACCCAACTCTGCACTCTCATGAAACTGCAGAAAATAAGTTTTTCAAACAACATAATGTCTTAAGAAGATACTTTGTTTATCTGTGCTCTAAAAAACAGTATTTCCCTTTCTGAACTCCTGAGCTGCCTTTGTTTCTGCTGAAAAACTTGACCAAATCAGTTTTAAGAGAAAGATTAACAGAAACAAGAGGATAGAAGATCAAGAAAGAAGGAAAGATTTAGTGGCATCACTAGTTTTAAGAGTGTTGTACAGAGATGCTCTTGTTCCAGTCTTTGTGCAATCTATGCTCCTATGTAGTTTCTTAAATGTGTGTATCATCTCATAACCTTATGGTAAGGAATGTATTAATTACGTCATTTAACAGGAGCTGTTTCTTTGAAGCCTTTCCCAATTTTTCTTTGAGTCCCAAAGAAGGTGGGTAGAAGCTTTTGGAAAATCACAGCATTTGCCTTTGCTGACTGTGGAACAGATAGGTAAATCCTGATAGACCAAGGCATATTACGTGCACTTGTCTGACTATTAGAAATAGTGATATACTGGAAAAATATTTCTTTGCCAGCACCTTTCCCACATTGATTCATCTCGTTCCAGCAGCTTAATCATGGCCATTTGAATGTGCCATTGCAGATATTAATTCAGTTTGACACATCCATTTTCCATACACTTGGGAAGGAAATCTCTTTCTAGTGATCCCTACTTTGACACACAAAGCAAAGCAAAAAACAAAGGAACCTTATGTGATTGGTACCAGCACCAGTTGCTCTGTTTGTTTGTAAGTTCTTGTTCTTTTTGAAATAAGCTTTAGTGGCAAGAGAGGCCTTTAGACAATCTGAAGGGGATATAAAGAATGTGCTTTGTTTATACTGAGCAAAAATAAATGAGCTTTTCTGTTACTGCCTGAAAGCCATGTCTCCTGTTTCTGGGACCTGTTTACTGTGTGCTGTACAGAGCCTGCAGCCTTTCTGCAGCAGATCGGGACTCCCCTAGCCTTTCTACTGTTTCCTTTTTTTCATGGTTGGGCTTTTGAGCAGCACTGGTATGCCCCAAACACCTGCCAGATTTGCATATCATTCTCGCTTGGCTTGAGCATCCACTGCAAAGTTGGCACATGAACTGTGGAGAAGCAGGGCTAGAGTTTTGATTGTACGCCAGAGCCTGATACTGAAATAGGCAGTGGGAAGCAATCCAGTAATTGTTGGCCCCTGATCAATGAAAACTGTCGTTAGGCCAGTAAATCGTCGGTATGTGGGCTTAGTTCTATATATCATCTTTGGGCTGGTGTCACCCTGACTCCAGAACGAGAACATTATCAACATGTCATCAAGTCTGCCAGGAGCTTTTTATTACTTTTTCTCCCTTTGATTTATATCCATTCTCAAATTTCACACAGGTCAGGTTTGACAACATACTGGAGGGATGTTGAGGGGTTTGTTTCTTTGGTGCAGAAATAGATTTGCCAGTCCCATCTATAGCAGGAGCCCCTCTCCATCTCTCTCTCCCCTCACCCCAAATTGCTTCTGGTAGAGTTCTGGCCCGGTGGAGCCTCCTTCACTCATTGCTAATTGCTGTGGCAGGAAGCAGAGCCTTCCATTATCTCTGCTGAGATGGTTCACTGGCGTTGTGGTGAGACAACACCTGATTAACTTTGGCCTTGTCCATGAACCAGAGTGACACAACTTTAGTTTAGATAAACTGCTACTTTAATTTGGATCGAATGGTGAAGACTCTTATTGTGGGCAGTAAAGATTCTGGTTATTTTTTTTTTTGTTCAGCTTAAAGTGATTTGGAATCATTTAAACCAAGGAAAAGTAAACCATGTGTAATAAATTTCCACATAGCTTTTTGCAATTTAGCTCAGCTTAAAGCTAAGCGCCCAGTTTAAATCCAGCAGAGGTTTCTTTTGCAGACAAGCCTGTGCCACCTGAGGTGCTCTGGGAGTAACACTGAAGCGGCTGCTCTGAGCAGCCCAGGTGGGACCAGTTCGGGCAATACTCTCCTCTGTCACCACTGGGAAATATAAGTCTGTACTGGCTACAAAAGCTGCAGCTTCTGTGTCTTTGCTTATATTTTTCTAAACGGGTAAACAAATGGTCATTGCTGTGCATGGATGTGGGATAATATTTCTTCTTTAGGGTAATTTACTGTGAAATAGAGACTTCTTCTGCAGTAGCACCTGCGAGAGGGAGATATATTGCTAAAGCAGTGGCAGAATAATTGTAATTGTAACAAAGACCTAAACCTGCTTTACAGGAAATTATGAATGTTCTTAGTGTAGAATACCATCCTTCTCTTTGAGTTGGAGATAGGGAACTAGGTGGTATTTCCTCAGTAACTTTTTCCTTTATTCCTACCTGTGTACTGCATTTTCAAGGTGAAGTAAGGTTACTTCTCTGTTACTGCTCATGAGAATAATTAGTGTTTAGAAGTATGTGGTGTATACAATTAAAGCCTATTTTAGCGTAAAGGTTTGTATTCAACTCCTTTTGCCTGCAAGTAACAAGTGAGATCTGGAAAAGATCATAGCTGAAAAGAATTTGGCCAGAAAATACAGATGTCGCCTGTTGGATTACAAAAGCAAGACAGCACATCCCGAGTTAAGGCTGAATACACAAGCGGCTGCAGTATACCGAGAGATTATATGCTGCTACCTTCTACATATAGGCACAGCAAGTCTGGATACAGCTAAGAGTCCAGGCCCTAATTTTTGCCACATTTAGCTGGACTTGAAATGTTCTGTTTAAAATGACACTCTATGGATTCCTTCCTTGTATGTAAAGTACCTTTATTTAAGGACAAAGTGAGATAGAAAGTCGCTGGTTAAGGTGAATGGCTAGCTTTTTACAGGCTGAGTGGCCTTTCTGGAGACCTTTTATTCTAATGAGTAAATCCTCATTAAGAGACACTCTGTTTAGATCTGATCATGGCCCCATTTCAGCAAAGCACTTAGCGTGTGCTGAAGTATGCGAGAAGTCAGTGAGATTACTTGGATGCTTGAAGTTAAGCAAGTGCAGTACTGAATTGGGATGTACATGAGCACAAGATTAGTTGCTGCACAAGTACAGACCTTATTACTCAAAGTTACATGTTTTGAATTCTTTTTTAATCTTCTTAATGGGAAAGTGAGTAGGCTGCCTTGAAACTCCTTTCTTGCCAAATTCCATTTCTTAAATCAAACCTCGCATTTGAGTTCCATGACCACAAAAGGCAGTATGAACTAATAAACCTCTGAATTTGTTTACAGTTGTGTAAACTGAAAAACAGACAAACCAGCTTAACGTTGCTTTGTTCTTATTTTTCCTTTTTCTTTTTGTATTTGCTTTCAGGCTTGGGCCTTTGAACTGTGTTCTTTCCTTGGCCACATGGTGCTCTTTCCTAGGTTGAGCAGGCAGGGAGGGCTTGTGACAGCAGCCTGTACCAAACTACACAGTTAGCCTTGTTGCCTCTGTGTGCACAAACTCTCTTCAAAGGAGCTACTGTTTGCTGTCAGTGGAGTTTAATATGTCCAAAGTGACGTACCTACTTGACCCAGGCTGTTATCAGAAGGCCGCACAACCGCTTCTTAATGTCACCATATGGTGACTTACTCTGTGTATAATTAGGAAACTTGTGTTCTCCCTGATTCCCCTTGTGCTACAGTGAGAAGAGCAGAACGCACATTGTAAGCGGAGAGCTAAGGCTCGATGTGCAAGGACACAACAAAAAAACCACACAGTGATAATACATTAGGGGGGAAAAAAAGAGCAGGGATCTCTAAACAAGCTTTTGTGTGTTACCTCCAGCAAGCTTATAAGAGAATTCACAGCATGAATTTGTATATGTGTGTAATCGTTGGCTTGAGCATGTAGGCTTTAAAGTCTAATACAAATTGTATTTGTTAGTATTGCCTCTTGTCCTAAATTCTGTCCAGAAAGAGAGATCTTGAAGCTATGATAGTTTCCTGTTCCATTTATTTATTTATTTCTAAGTAAGTCTTCTAAGTTTGTTACTCTTAAATGGAAAAGACACCAAAGCAGAAGAGAAGGAGCTCTGCCCGTCAAAACAGGCCTATGGAAATATCTCCAGCTAAAATAAATAGAGCTTTATTGGGCACATTTAGGATTCAGTCAGGATGCAAAGGAGTACCCAACCCATAACAGGCTCAGCAGCTTCAAAGTTTGCTTTGCAGGCGTTGTGTAAGAAATTCACAAAATTAATCTTTTAGCAGGGAATCTGCTGCCACATTACAATTAGTAAATATTGAGTATGCATAATTATTTCCCATACAAGCAGAGAAACTTGAAATACAATGATCTTTTAATAGTGCAGTGTTAGCAAATGGAGAATACCTCAGACTCCAGTGCAAAATCTATATACTACCAGCCTATGCGAAAGACCTCAGTCCATCCCAGGCCAGATAATTTTTCAACTGGTGTACTAAAACTATCCCAGCCACTATGTTTTATGATCTAAGCCAGGTTGCATTCATATTTCCTGAAGTCAAAGCCTTGTGCCATGTTAACAGACACTTTCCTCCTAGGCTTCCCTGCAATATATGAGTCTACAGTTACTCATCCATTCAAATGGATCAGAAAGTTGTATGAAATTCTGTTCCTGTGCCCTGCGAAACCCCTCTGTGCCTTATTTGCAGAGGTTGTAAGTCTGAAGTGGGTGGCTTTTAAGGACATTGTCCTCTAACTCAAGCTGCTGGAGCTTCTACTCTGGCCCTGGAGAAACTGTACAAAAAAGGTTTGCAATGAATGTCTGAATGTTGCATCTTTCCATAAACGTGGTGTAACTTTCAGGGCTTTTACTTCTGCTGCAATATGTGTTTTCCTAGCCTAACTCTGTGCATGTTTTCTCACTCCTAGGGGTTTTGTTTTATTGTTTTCTAGCATCCCTGTTACGGATTATTGCCTTTTAGCAAAGACATTAGATGGTTACTCCTTTCTGCCTCATGCAACACATCTGAGAGAGAGGTCTATCCTATAAACTGATGTAAGAGCAGATCGTGTAGAAACTTTGAGGGTGCTGAGGTGGTACAAGCAATGCATGGCAGCACAGGGCAGATTGGTAGTGCTGAGGTACTGCACTGTCAGCTGGCCGCCCTGCTTCATCAGCAAGGTGATACTGTTTGCAGAAATTTAAGATGAATGGAAAAATAATCTGCCTCTTTTTTTTCCAACAGTATACAGTTGAAGAAGAGCTTCACTGAAAGATGTCATCCATGGAATTATCTTCTTCATATATAGTTTTCTTTTGAATTCTTAATTTTTTAAATTTTTTTTTCTTTCAAGGCAGCTCCATGTTTATATTAGGTGCTGATACCTAACATTATTTTATTTATATATGATCTGAGGAAAGTTCATTTATGTGTTAAAGAAACTTTTCTCGCTGGGACAGCATCCTCAGTGCTTTGTGAAGTGTCAGCCAGCAGCCCACATAGTTTCTGTCAGATAAGCGGTAGAATTTAGGCACAATTTCTCAGAAATCATAGTCTCCACTGGATATGTGTCTCTGCATTGCACGCTATTTTGTCACTCTCCCAACAATTCACTCTCATTTGGCTAAGACTGTTGTGGTTGGAGTCATATTGTGAGAAAAATGCAACCCTGAAAGGGCTGTGAGCGAAGGACTAATCCTGCAGATGCAGGTGCATGTGCTCATTCAGAAGGGAAGCCCCTGCAACTCCTAACCCCGGAATGGCTTTAAGAGTTAGACCCAGGTCACTGAAATTCACTGCAATGGCCGTGGCTTTAGTCTTTTCATCAGGTGTTAAATGTTTGCGGGCTGTGGCCCTGAATAGATAGGGGATAAAAGACATCTGGGCATGTTCTTTCTCTACCTCCATCCCATTTTCATTCCTACTATATCCCTTGCTTCTTTGCCTTGTTTTTGCTTCAGTCTTTCTGATTACTTCCTTTTCACTGCATATTCTATTCTATACCTTAGCCTAGTTTCTATAATCACTTTTAAATCCTGCCTATATTACCATACAGGTTTCTTGTCCCACTTTGAAGTTTATTTTTAATGAGGGATAATTAACATTAGTATTCGTGTGATATGATATTTCATGTGCTGATACTCTGCTACAGATACCTTGTATATTTTTTCATTGTTTTTGAACATTCATTTTAGAGGATTGATCCTGCAAACTGTAAAATTTACTCGTTTAAGGAGTCAATTTGGTTTCAAAAGAACTGTTTGAGTAAACTTTAATGTCTGTGTAAAGGTTTCCATGATTGAGTGCGTTTAATTTCTTCTGTGCATCTGTATTCCAGTCTTCTTATGTCATTAAGCCTTGTCTCTAACTTCTCTTTGTCTTTTGTGTTTTTTAAAATAATAATAATAAAAAAATATATGTATATACGTAACTTCCCCTAGGTTTCTTACTTCGTATTCTTCTGTTATTACCGTCCTGGTTCTGCATGAAACTACCTTGCTCCTTCAAAAGAAGTCAGTTGGTATTTACCAGTAATAACCGTAAGACAATTGTTAAAGCAAATAAAAGCAGATTGACAGAAGTTTGTTTGGGTTGGAAGACAATTGTAATCTAAAGTGAGACCTGCAAGCCATGACGTATGGTCTAAGATGTTGATCTGCAGATGGCCTGTGCTGTATGCACTGGAAATAAGATCTCCTTCCTCTTAAATCAACAGCAAAACTTCCGTCTACTTAAATGGGAGACGTAGCAAAGCCACAATGTTTATCTTGTGTAGTTGCACACATTAGAGTGATTCCTACATTCAAACTTCTGTTTTAACCTTTTGAGGAACATAATGTATTTTCCAGTGTAGTGCATAATAAGTGTAAGATTATCAGTGGCTCATCTGGAAAAGCATAGAGAGCAGCAAGATTCCGGGCTGTGATCCTACTTTTCCAAAGTCCTAAAATGTCTTCTTGCTCCACTCAGTCATTCTTTTCCTCCTTCTCCCTCACACAGCTTTCTCTTTTATAAGAGGAAGAGGAAGGCAGCTTTTATACAAAGCAGGTAGATAGAGCAAAGTCAGCAAAACTCTAAGGCTAATTGTGATGAAGAACACTAGCTTTGACAGACACTTCAGGTATTGCTGTCCTCCTTTCTTTTAGGACCTGAAAGTAGAATGTAAGTAAGAAGTGCAGCAGCAGGTTAGGGATCAGCGTTGGTGAGAAGCTGTGTTGGTGCTATGCCTACCTTGCTTCGCTTAGGTCTGTTGAGTCCAGAATAATCCTTCGCGCTTCGTATAACCCTGTGCTCACAAAGTGAACTGTACGGTAGAAGACTTGATTGAAATCAATAATGAGATAATACATCTTTCAGGCAATCTAAGCCTCTTTCAGTCTATGTGGGGAGAATTGACCAGTCCTTGTTCTGGTTTTCCTATAGAACTCTGATGATTATGCATTTGCGATATTGACTCTTAAATTCTGTGTCCCTCTAAGTCAGATCTGCATTTAGTTGAAAATGGCAGTGTACCTTTAATCGCAGAGTAATAACCTTTCAATAACCTTTGTTGGGATTTATGAATGAATTTCTATCTTAAGGCAATACTTTATTTACCTGTTGTACATGGTTGCAGCCCTAGGCTAGGGAACTGTTAGCACTAGTGGCTGGGACAGCTGGAATAAATCTTAATGGCGTTGGTAGGAAAGTGATCAAAGTTTCAGGTCATTTGCAGCATTGTGCTTCTTTCTTGTGTATCAGGAATTTCTTACTCTCTGCCTTTCTTTTTTGTTTGCCATGTTTTTCCTTATGGTCAAAAGGGAACTGTAGCATCCCAAGAAGTAAAGAAAAAATGAGGAAACTCTTCAGTGACTAGCATGAGCAGGCAACTGTTCAGATAATGAGGTTCATTAAATATGGGGCAAATAGTGGTGCAAATGCCTTTGTCAGTCAAGTGGCCCTTTAGGAGACTTTGAAGCCAGGATATTTCCTTTCATCACTGGAGCTTTGTTAAGGTGCAGTGTTGACTAGGAACATGAATGTCAAGCTGTCAGTGTGCTAACTTGGGAAAGAGTGTCCGATTAGGCTCCCAGCAGGGATCATAGAATCATAGAATGCCAGGTTGGAAGGGACCTCAAGGTCCAACCTTTTCAGGAAAAAAAAAATAAATTAATTTTTGTTTAAGTGAGGTGGCCTAGCACCCTCTCAAGTTTAGTCTTATAACTGTCCAGTGTAGGAGAGTCTTGGGCAACTATTCCAATGTTTAATTGTTCTCATTGTAAAGAATATTCTTCTGGAATCCACCCAGAATCTCCCCTGGAGCAATTTGCAGCCTTTCCCCCTTGCTTTCTCCATGTGACTCTGTAAAAAGGGTGTCTCTTGGTGTAGGCACACTTCAAGTACATGATAATAAGGTCTCCCCTGAGCCTTCTTAAGGCTGAAGAGGCTCGGATTTCTCAGCCTGTCTTCATAGGGCAGGTCTTCTAGTCCCCTGATCATCCTTGGGGCCCTTCTCTGGACCCTCTTCAGCCTGTCTGCGTCTTTTTTGTATAGTGGAGACCAAAACCGAACACAGTACTCGAGGTGTGGCCTGACCAGTGCTGAGTAGAGCGGGACAATGACTTCCTTGTCCCTGCTGGTGATGCCCCTGTTGATGCAGCCCAGCGTTCTGCTGGCCTTCCTTGCCGCTGCAGTGCACTGCTCACTCATGGTGAGCCTGCTGTCCACCAAGACCCCCAGGTCCCTCTCCATAGGGCTGCTTTCCAGCCAGGCGGATCCCAATCTGAGCTGCATTCCTGGGTTACGTGTTCCTAGGTGCAAGACCCTACACTTATCCCCATTGAATCTCAAAAGGTTCTTGCTAGCCCACTCCTTCAGACTGTCAGATCTTCCTGGAGGGTGGCTTCTGGAGTGTCAACTACCCCACTTATTTTTGTGTTGTCAGCAAACTTCCTCAGGGTGCCCTTAATCCCAGCATCCAAGTCACTTATAAAGACATTAAAAAGCACTGGGCCCAACACCGACCCCTGGGGGACCCCGGCTTGTGACGGGTTGCCATTTTGAAAATGAGCAATTTACCATCACCATCTGGGTACAGCCCATCAGCCAGTTCCCCACCCACCACACAAACCACTTGTCAAGGTCGTAACATGTCAGTTTTTCAAGAAGGAGTCTGTGGGGCACCATGTCGAAAGCCTTGGAGAAGTCCAGGTGCACTATGTCCACTGCTCGCCCTGCATCAAACCAGTTGGGTCACCTTGTCACAGAAAGCGATCAGGTTCGTTAAGCATGATCTGCCTCTGGTGAATCCACGCTGGATTTTCCCAATCACAGGCTCCATTTTGCTTGTAATAGTTCCCAGAAAGACCCACTCCATGACCTTCCCAGGGATTGATGTGAGACTGATGGGTCTGTAATTACCTGGGTCCTCCTTGGGACCCTTCTTGGGGATAGGAGTGACATTAGCCCTCTTCCAGTCTTCGGGCGTATCTCTGATCTCCATGACTTCTTGAAGATTATGGATAATCACTGAGCTACACTAAACAGGTGAAATAAGGTGGGAACTGAGAGAGGAAACCGTTAATAGCAGCTGACTGAGGAAGAATAGCAGTGAAATTCCTCATTATGATTATTTGTTTCATGATAGATGTCATCTTTTCTTGCTGCATAGTAAGTGTCTGCTGAGGAAATACAGTGTACAGTAAACTGAAAGTTCACTTTTTGCACCTTCGCCGAGACTACATGAGTCACTCTTGCACATGCTTGGAATACTCTAAGAAAGTCTTTTTGTAAGGTGCTTTTCTCCATTATACATTTAGCAGGTAGAGAGTTGTGTCCTTGGAGACAGCAAGTACTACAGATACTGCTGCACCATCTGGCTACTCACTAAACTTACACGTGAGGATGAGTCCTGAACAATCCAAGGTAGTAGGACTTAAAAGTCTTTTAAGGTCAAGTCCGGTAATTGAAAAACAACCAGGTGGCACAATTTTTCTAACACAGGGTGATCAAAATGCAAACCCCAGTACTAAAGCAAGATGGAGTTCCTGGTGTCAGTGTAATTGCTCCTGGTCGTATTCCGGTATACTTAAAGATTATAAGGCTTATCTACCCGTAGCTGGCAGGGCAGAGACTCCCAATCTAATACTCACCTGTGCTGTTACATTCACGGGTTTCTATGTCATTTAGACATATTGGCTTATGCCTAAAAGCGTTTCTGTGCCCTGTAATTCAGTTAGAACTAAAATTTGTCCTTGTGGTTTAGTTAGAAATATGAGCTATTGCAGACCAGACCATGATCAGGTGTTGCTTATACTGAGATCCTTTTATGGGATCTTTAATGCAGGTATCTTTATCTCTGCTTGCTGCTGCTGACTTCTTTGGTTGCGTTGGCCCCTGTGTGCACTTCTGGCCTTGTCAGTTATTAGATTTCTAAATAACAAGACAGACCTCAAGTACAGACAGCTGTTTGAATCTAGAGGCCATGCGCGTGGCAAGGCAACGGCTACGGCGCACTTGAAGTGGAAGTGACTCTACAGTCTTTGTAAGATACTGAGGACATGATGGCTGAGAAATCCTTGTTTAAATCACCCTCTACCATCTGTGACAATCAGGGCAGCTAAAGTGCTTCGCAATGACTTCCTACATTGTCCCGGTGCATGTTTTGGGTTACATAGGACGAGGCAGAAGCACAGAAGAGGGTGTAAAAGGTCTGGCTGTGGCAGGTGTGCTGTGCTGTGGTGTCACCGTGTTGTTGACAGTTGTGGCAGTACCAGTAGGGTGGGCTCTTCAAAAGGATGAGGGCTTATAAAGCAGCTGGGTTTGGAGCAATATAAAGGTGTCGTCTTTGTGCATGTTTAATGGAACAACTTCTTCAAACCGCTCCTAGCCCTTATTTTAGTGATTTTTAAATAAAAGTTTTAAGGAAGGATGTTACTGGTTCTTTTGAGTGCATGTATTTGCAGAAATGGTTTTCATTCTGATCTGCTTCCCCCTGCCCTTTTGTGCTGTGTGGTTTGTTTGGGGTTTTGTTTGTTTGTTTGTGCTGAGACCTTTTTTCCTTCGCAATTTGATTGATCCTCCTTCTTTCAATTCTGTATTGGCTGACTGTGTATGGAACCCCGCCTGGCTTCAGCTGAGACAAAAATCGACTGCACACAGTTTCCTTCTGACAGCTTGTACAAGAGCAAATATTTCCGAAGAGCTGAAAGTCTAGAAATTCAATCAGCGGAAAACCTACTGTGTGGAACAGCTTTGCTAGTGCTACAGCTCCCTGCTGGGTAGAAAAGCAATCCAGTTACAATAAATCCTTAAGAGTGGAGTCATTTGGGTAAAAGGAAAAACAAAAGCTGGTTTATACAAACTGATTGAAGTCAGACGGTTTGACTTCCCATTGAAAAAGGAGTCAAGGCCCTGGCTTGCTTGGTAATTTAGAGAGGAGATTGGCTCCTTTTATCTTTCTCTAGGTCAGGGTTCTTAATATTTTGCTTGTGGAAGAAATATAAAGAGTTTTCAACTTAAGTTAAAATATCTGCTTTGATATCAATATTGATGCTATAGTTGACTATAAGGTCCTGAATGCTCCAGCAAGAGGTGAAAGCATTGTTTTGTTTCCAGCTACTCCGATTTTGTTCCACTGCAGTTACAGAAATGTGAAACTAGGGTAAAACTGGGATCAAAACCAAGGCTTGCATGTCTTGCCAGGACAGCTTGGACAACATTTTGTGCTATGTTGCTGGTGTGTTATGAGCTTATGAAGCTGTTGATGCAATCTGGGCTGCCTGACAGACTCTTCTGACTGAAGTTAAGAGTTGTGTCTAGTGAGAGACCTGTTCTCTGTGTATTAATTTCGTTTCATTCTTTAAATAGCAACAATTAAAATTTAGCAGTATTAAAAATCATTTGACATTAAAATAACAATGTTAACTGAGATGCCAGTAATAACTGTGATGAAACATTTCTCCTAGTTTATATTTAAAAATTTGAGTGAAGGTAGCTTGGGGTGATAAAGTCTCCTTTTCATATTCCTTTATTTTAATTAACTATTTGCACCACTCCTCTTTGTGGGTCTTTCGTACTGGAGCACATTAAATGGACCAAGACGCTTGAATTGAAAAACTAAGAAAGCAGTCTTCATAAAGTCAAGTGAGCAAAGTAAACTGACTGGAAATATTGAGGTTTCCTTCCTCCTTGAATGCGTTTAGGTGTTTGCATAAGAGTAGGTAAAACTTTTCTGGACAATGTGAATTTTAGGATACTGTTGTCCCTTTATTAGCTGCATGGGGTCAGCCAAGCCTGCATATCATCTGAATTCAGTAGTCCTCCCTCCTCCCTCCCCACCCAAACATGTCTGGTCCTCATGGAAGATATTAAAATATTGTATAACCGTTGTAAAGGATTTCCCCTGGCCCTTCTGTTGAAAGGAGGTGTTATAAATCATACCAAATGAGTAGAAAACCTTGCAACAAAGATGGAGTTAAGTTGGTTTAAAAAAGAAAGACAGGATGGTAACCTGGTAAGACTCTTAAAACTCCAGTTTGTGTTGCTTGCTAGTCACAACAGGAAGACTTTGTGGACCTGTGATGAACTTGAAGTACCCGAAGTATCTCTTCTAGCTTTCTCCCATCGTCTATGGGAAGAGAAATGACTGTTGATCCCAAGTGATGCCACTTTTGTTGAAGTGTTTTGTGCTAGTTGTGGAGTTGTGTTTTCTATGCCACCTGTTCAAAAGGGGGCTGTGCCTTTCCAAAGGGAGCAACCTGAGGACTTGCTAGCCCTAGTTATGTGCTCAGAACATGGAAATGGTGCTCTTACAGCTTTTGACAACATCCAGTATCCTTGGTGTGATTGACTTCTCACAGTGCTGGTTTTGAGCTCTCCTGTTGTCAGATGCACATGCTGTATCTGAAATCGTGTATAACATCGTGCCTGGAGATGCATCCATGGCATTCAGGGTTGATCTTGAACTACCTGTGCACCTCGGAAACCTGGACCAAAAGACCCGGTTTGGTTGCCTAAGACGTGTGCACTCATCTTTCTCTAGGTTTGGTCACTGCAAGAAGTGAAGAAGAGAGCTGCTCCAGATAGCAGTGCTTGGTGGGGTCTTCTCTACTGCAAGCGCTCACAGGTGGCAAGAAATCAATCCTCATATACCTTTTGGAGTGCATCCTCCTGGGCCAGGAAAGGCTTTGTCAGTTTTCATAGCACTGGGAGGCACAGGTGGTGATTTCTGCTAGAGTATACTGCAGAAGACTAATAAATAACAGTAATACTTGTTAAACAGAAATAGTCAAATAAAGGAAAAAAGACATTGAAAGAGGTCCTACAAATACTAGCTACCAAAGTGCTTCAGAAAGCCGGGTGTGGCTTTGTCACTGCAAGATAAATTCCTTTGTTTCAGGCTAAGGAACTACATTCTGTGAGACTGGATTATATTTTTCTATCAGTGTTATTTAAAAGGAAACTGTTTGACAAAATTAATCTTTTTCTTTTCTTAAAGTTTCTGTTCTCCTTGCAGTGTAACAAACAAGCATTCACACTTTGACGTGCACACACACGCACACACCCCATCAGAAAAACAAACACGTCCCCTAAAATGGTGAAAACCAGCCATAAAAGCCCATCCAGGATCTTTGTATGCCTTTGGGTATCTTCTGCCCAGTTCAGGATGCAAAATCATACCAGTGGCCCAATATTCACAGTTTTGCATATCTAGAATGTCAGAGTTGCATCAAAATGAGGATCTGCTCCATCATGACAGACTGAAATAGTTAGTTGGTTTTTTTCCTCCTATCTGTGTGTATCAGCAAAGTCCTATTCAAGGTAGGTAAGTCTGAAAGCTTTTTGTCTAGACTTTTAGTGTTCAGGGGGACACAGTTGAAAATACATTGATGGTAACTTTGACAGTTTAAAAAAAAAAGTGTTTGGGGAAAATATTCAAGAATTTTAATTGCTTTTAATTTGTCTGTTTGAGACTAGAAAGGAATTACGAGTTTCTGAGAGTAATTAATGCTGCTGGGCCCATACTCCTGAGACCATTTGAAGGAGATACACTTGAGAGGTTCTGTGCTCTGGCTTGTCTATAGGTTGGATATTTTCTTTAACAAATTTCAGCAAAAGTAACTTAGCCTGTTGAATGTAAATTCTCAATGTATAGGAACACTTGAGAGCCAGCTGTATCGGTTCCTTGGCAGGAAGCAGAAACGTGTTACAAAGTCTTGCTATAGGTGCAGATTTCTTTATTTAGGCAAAGCGTTTAGGAGGAACCTCAGCTTGTAGTCGTATTATTTTTTAACGTAAAGTCTCAATTGTGGTGCTGCTGCAGTTACGCTTCAACTTATGCTGGGGAAACTTCAGCTCTTGTTGCCAACAGTCACTTCAAGTAATAGTTACTAAGTTGCTCTTTTTTTTTTTGGTTTTGTTCTAATTACCATTTGCTATTTTCTTCATCCTAAAGGGCAAACTATTTTGCTGTCACAGAAGAGTCCCAATAGGGCTCAGCTGAAACTAAACCCAAACCATTGCCTTTATTTTATATCATGTATTTCACAATTCTCCTTTTTTTTTTTTCCTCACTCTTTTCTGGTATATGTGAGACAGAAGGAGTGTGTAATTAGCCCAGACTGGAATATGCTATTTGACAGTTGTAAACAACATGGCAAAGCACAGTGTACTCTGAAGGGGGTTCCCAGGCTGAGCGCTGCAGCCCTGGAGCTCAGAACCTGTTGTGTGTGTCGCCGTGGTGCAGCCACCACAGACACCAGTGGTTCTGGTAGGACTTCACAGCCCTTCCGTGCACTGACCGGTCCTCATAGTCCGGAAGCGTTAGGGGGGCTGGGGAGACTTAGAACCCAGATCTTACAGGTGCACTGTTTGAAGAGTTTGGTAAGCTTTTGAATTTATGGAATAGAATTTTAAACCTTCTGATTCTGTGCTTTTGGAGATAAGGGCTTGGTAATGTTTCTTATTTCCATGTTGTCTCCTGTCTCTTCTGACTTTTTCTGTCTTGGCCCTGCTCTGCCACTGTGGAAATCTTCAAGTCCGGAGACTAGATTTGAGTTACCTGAGCAGCTCTGTTGTCTGCTCTCCTGCTGAAGTTTCCTGCCACCCTAAAATGTGGTGGATGACCTCAGTAATATATTTTACTTGCAAAGCCACAAGGCTTGAGGATGCCTTCCTTGTTGTTCCCTAGAGGAAATGATCCATTCCTAAACAGTGAGTGAGGCAGGAGAGATGATAAGGAATCATTTTATGAGGAACCACATTTTATCCTGAACAAATCTGATAGAAAATTTTAGTTCTGGCTTTCCTAGGCTGCTTACCAGTGTGTTTGAAGGATAATTATTCTGGAAAGGTGTGCGTGGGAGTGGCAACAGCTGGAGTGAGGAGACTGTTGAGCTGCTACAGTGAAAGTGACTGTAAAGTGTGGTGCTTGGAAATGAGCAGCAGTGAAAACCTAAGACTTCTGCATGTTGTGCTACAGTACTGTGGTTTGTATTTGAACCATTCAGAAAAAGAGGCTCTGCATTGTTGCTGCTGCAGAAATAGAGCTGACTGGTTTAGTTTCTCCTCTTCCATCTCAACCATTGGAAAAGAAAAAAAAAAACAAACACAACAAGCAGGAGAACACACCTCTTTGTCTAGAACCCTAAAACCTCTACATTTTCATTGTTACACGGGAGATGCCAATGATTGTGTAGTGGGATAGATTCTACGCCCCTCCCTAGTATTTGCAGTTCGCTGGTGTAGGAACTTTATACAGACTTTTATACAATAACTGCAGTGGTGGATTTTTAGGATTTTATATGTGTAGGGGGGAAGGAATTTGACATTGTTGTTATATTTTCATTTGTTTTGATTTGATATCCATCCCAATGGAGGGCAGGTGCTACTGAGAGAGGTGCTGCCAGGTGTGGCTTCCTACTGCTTTCTAATTCTGTGATCACAGAATACCCGATTCTGCAGTCCTTGCACAGACATGTCTCCCACTGATTTCAATGGGAAATTTGCCGGCATCAGGGATAAAAGAGCGGGCCCCAAGTTGTGTACAATGATGCAATCTGATCCTCCTGCTGTGGAAATTGATGTAATCGCATTCTCGCCCTCCCCCCTTTTCTCAACCCATCTCCCTACCAGCCTCTGGTAAGTCCTGGGGGGCTTCTCACCAAACGGAGAGGAGGATGCAGCTGTGTGCTGAAGCAGCAGGGGAGGGGAGGAGACCTACTAGAAAAATTTATGAAGAGTTGCATCCTAGATGTAACCCTAGAAAACGGCTAAGAACGTGGACCTGCCTGCCTTGAAAAATGCGGTCGCCTGCTTTTACTAAATTTTGCAAATGTTTCTTCTCTATAATTGTGACATTTGCGACTGTCCTCCTGCATATGTTGTAAGGCCGAATTAAAGTGCTGTGTGAATTGAGCAATCTCCTTGCTGCCTGCGTTAGTTCTGTGCAGAGAGACGGGGTTAGCTTTTCTCGGGGCCTTCTGCGTTGTTATTGTTGACAGCCTCTGCTTTTCAGTGGGGCTTTTGTGCCTTGGCACAGCGCAGGTTGCTTGGGAATATCAAACCTTGAGAATGCTGCGCTTTGTTGCTGAGCGAGACGGGCGACCTCTCGGATGCTTCGCTCTGCTTTGCCATTTACATGGGGTTTGGGTTTATTTTTTCCCTTTGGGAATTCTAGGCTCAGCTGAATTTGTTCTGTGTTTTGCGGAAGAAAGGGCTTGTTAAAGAATTCCTTGATGACTTTGAAGTGAACTATTTATTTTCTCTCAAGGCTTATTCAGCGTAGCCATTTGCCCCCTCTTCTCTGTTTTTTCACCCCAGTGTTTCCTGAGCTACAAGCATTCTTGGAATATATTAGTTGTAATGAGTTATGTGGGCATCAAAAGTTTTCTTTGAAACTATATGGCATCAACATCTGTTAGCTCTTAGAGAACAGAGACGCAGACAAAGGGGCTGATGGGGGGGAGGGAGGAAAAAGATATTAAATTCTGGAGTATGAAGTCTCCGTCTCAAAAACTCAGGGGGAGGGGAAGGGGAAATCTGCTAAACTGCTGCTTTGATGTGGTCCTCTGGCCCTGGGATTCCTTTTATGGGAATGTGCGTGGCAGACGGTACCGCACGGCCCCTTGCCTGCCCGCTCTGCCCTGCCTGCTTACCCACTCTACCCGCCCTGCCTGCCCACCCTGCCCACTCTGCCCTGCCAGCTTACCCACTCTACCCACGCTGCCTGCCTGTCCTGCCTACCCTGCCTTCCTCCCCAAGCGCTCCCTCCTAGCAGCCTGCCCAGCCTGCAGCATAAAACCTGCCACAGCCCTTGTTGCTACAGTAACATTCTCAAGGAAAATGCCGTGTGCTCAGTTTTCGACTGAGATGGGGAATCGAAATTCCTAACAATAGAGGTAACTCTTAAGTGAAAAATAAAGTGAAATAAATGTTCAGGAGTGAACTTTTTATTTGCTTGTAATCCTCCTGACCCTGTGGATCAACATGCAACTGTTCATCTAAATCAAGTTTTTAAATGATGTGTCTGTGGTTTTTTTATTGCCTGTAATTAAAAAGTGTGTGTCTGTTCCCATGTATGCAGCATCAATCAGCATTCAGGCACGATCACTGATGCTGTACTACTTACAGGAATGTGTGGGGACGGGTTCTGCTTTTTCTTTTATCTTTTTCTGCAGAGCCTCACAGTGTTTGTCCTACGTGCCAGGGAGCAGACAAGAAGGGTAAAAGAAACCTCTATGTCTTTCTTTTCCTCTTGCTGGCTCTGGTTTTAGCCATAATGCTGGTGGCATTGTGCTTCACTGTGACTTCCTGGCCATTAAAACCCTGACCAGTTATAGAATGATTAGTTGACATACCTGGGCTTTGGGGACAAAGAGGTAGTTTAAAAAGGAATGTGAACCATCTGTTTTGCCAGCACCTCCTGTTGACAGATTTATGGCTCAACATTAGCATATGTGTCCAGGGTCACACACCTGTGCTTCCTAACAAGGTAATATTATTTAGCAGGGTATGTTTTCGTGCTGAAGATTCAGAGCTCTTTGCAAAGGTGGGCATCAAGAATTCCGTTTTACAGTTGAAAAATGAAGGCACAGAGAGATTTAAGTGACTTACCCTACACCACACAGGGAGTCTGTGGTGGAGCAGTTATTGAATCCAGGTTTCCTCCAGCTGCATAAATATACGTCATCCACTAGCAGGAAAAGACTTGAGCTATAAACATAATAGAGGAGCATTGATTATCATTTTAGGGGAGATTTAAGCCCTTGTGCTGTTTGAAAACCTGGGCCCTGTAGGAAGACATAGGCTATTATCACAAGAAGGGTTCAAAATGCTAAAGCTGGAATCAGTGGAAAGAGTACGCTTGAATTCAGTGATCACATCTTAAATGAGCAAGTTATTCTGGAGTCGAGCTCTGTAGCTGTTTTCTGCGTTTCCCAGCGTATGGCTGGGTAAAATAACCGCAGTACACTTAATTCTGTTTGTTAAAGAGTTTCTTGGTAGCTGAATCTATCATAAAAGGAAGTTGAACAGAAAGTCAGATTTATTACGTAGCTGTCTGTCTGCTGTGGTGAAGAAGCTCAAGATAAGCTTAGTGGGGATAAGCTTAGGAGGAGTTAGTGAGCTTCTCCAGGCTGGAAGGTGAGTGAAGATCTGTCCTCTTTCATTCATGTCCTTAGACTTGTTTATCAGTATAATCTATGTTGAAGATAAGATCTTAGGGGACATGGGACAATTGATTTTGCAATCAGCAAGGAGATTAGAGGATAGCTAGAAGAACAAAGGTAAATAGCTGAATCTGTAGAGTGAGTTAATTTATCCTTTTGAAGTAGCTTCAAAGTGAATTTAAATATAGCAAAAACCAGTCATTTCTTGTTTCAATCCTGTTTCAGTTGTTCAATCTCAAAGACTGATGATCTTCTTTAGTTAGAGATGGTTGGACCCTTCCATTGGAAAGTAACTGCTGAATCCATACGTTTATTTATACAGTTGCATTTTGTATCTGGCAAAAGTCCTTGAAAAACTGTGTCTCACCCTACCACCTTAAAAAGTAGAAGCCATAATAGTTCCGGAATTCTAATAATAGTATTAGTGGAAGATGTCACTTTACCACACCTAGCAAGAGTTTTTAAAGATCCATGAACTCCAAGGTGAAACCATTATGGAAACAGTAATGTTGTCTTGAAACTGGAATGATCTAAATAAAACTGTCCCCTAAATGGATCTTCTATCTACAAGTCTTAATGTACACTGGATAATTTTTTTTGTTAACAATTTTTTTTTTTTGCTACCTGTAAGTAGTATTAAACAAGTCTACAGTATTTTAAGCTATTATTGCTGTTTGTACTTCTACAGAAATTTTGTGTGTGTGTATACAGGATATTAATAGATACATATGAGCATGCTTATCTTCCACAGCACATACAGGAATCTTATGATCCATCAAGTAAAATGAGGAGCTTGGTAGCTTTTGTTGAATGCACATTACAGTGACTGTCTACTAAAAAACGATTCTCCTTTACCAACTGCAGCAGAAGGAAAAAAAAGCTACCTGCAAAGAGCAGCTTTTAGTCTTGCCACTATCTGATTTTCATAGGCTGGAGAAAAGAAATATATCAGAAGAAAGAAGAAAGGATTTGTATTTTATCCTTCTGGGAAGCCTGGTCAGGTGTTGGTTTGGGACTGGGGAGATGCAGCTGTGTGTTGCAAGCAAGCTGGAGCAAAAAGTACCACATTTGTTATTCGTGTGTCCATCAACAAAGGCTCTTGTTTAAGTGTTCATCTGCTTCGCACCTTCATTTCCTCAACAGTCTCACAGTTATTTGCCTATGGATAGGGTATCCTTAAAAGTATATCATAGAACTGCTCCTTGTACCCATTTGAGGATCTGTAACAGGGATATAAAGATATTTGGGATATTTTTTGCGTCATAAGCCTCTAATAGTCTACGAACCTTTGTGACTGGAGATTAAGCAGTTGAGTTTTTTTGGTTGTCCTGTCTTTGTCTTCATAGTATTTTACCAGCAGCTGGAATTGCTCTACAGTCACTTTCTGTGAGATGAGACTTCAGGGGCTTCATTTCTGTCAAACTGGTGGATATAGATGGAGTAATTTTAAACTCTATGAAGTAATTTCAGACTCTATTACCATAATATTATGGCTGGAGTTATTACCCCTAGAGCAGAAGCAACCAAAGTGAATGTATTTGTGCACTTCACCATCATAGTTTTTGAGCTGTTGTATTAATGTGAACTTTGTGCAAAGGTACCAAAGGATGAATTTCAGTATCTGGTGTGCTACACCCATTGTGTTCTCCTATCTCTAGTAGTAAGACCATAACTTCGGACACAGAGGCCATCGTGGCAGATAAAGGCAGTAAAATTCTAAACCAAAGCACCTAAACTCATCCAAGATCATCTATCAGATGTCTTAAAGAAATCGTTTTCTTAACAACTCTACCTGCTTTGATTGTATCAGGAAGAAATTTTGTCTGAGAGAAGCTTCCATGCATGGTGGAGGAAGAAAACCCCATCTGTAATGGATCAAAGAGCACCAGGTTCTTGTTTCAGAGAAAGAACACATAGAAGCTGACCTTGCTGCTTCTGCTTAACAAAATGCATTATTGCGGCTGTAGTATATATTTTAACGCTGGTCTAAAAGATAAAGTCACCTTGACTCCTCCTCCGAGTGTGAGCTTCTTTATGTATTCTTTGCAGAAAGTTGAATTCTGGTGAGTTATCTTTATTATTAAATTGCTCAGGATGATAAAGCAAAAAGTAAAACCTCATGGTTGCAGAAGAAAAGGTAAAATATGCTGTAGGAGAGACAACATTAGGTTTAAAACGAGGCATAAATGTATTGCTCTGTAGTATTCTTCTGTATGCTGTATGCTTTAATTCTTAATTGTGTTTGCTTGATTTCAATTTTCATCCAAGGCTTGGAATATATACTTTATCTGTTTAAGACCCTGCGTCTATAGATTACTTAGGAACAGGGAACGAAAGGAAGCTCTTGTCTTATATAGGACACTGTGATACAGAAGCATGTGGTTTATTTGAAAAGGCTTATGAGGGAGATCTTCAGTTTTGAAAGAGAATGATATGAAGGCTTCATTTCATTTCATTCTTTGGCCTGTAAGCAGTGATCACACCAAACTATGTGCTCAAAGGTCCACTTCTATGTATATTTGACTGCGAGGGTTTGTATGCCTGGACATCACTAACCTAGCAAAATGTTATTTCCAAGTATGTCTGACTACAAGCAGTTTAAGTATTTCTTTGTTGTTTTTTTTTAATTTAGTTTTCATGGTTTAAGCCTGGCTGTGAAGCTGTATTTATAAAGAATGATGATCACTTCAGATAACTGAGTATCCATTTTCATCTGCATTATCCTAAAATAAATGATACTATTTTTTGACTGTCATGGTTTAGGGTCAGGGCAGTCTGCTAGACCTATAACAGATGTTCTCCGTTAACCCCCCTCTCTCCCTGAAGGGACAGAGACTTAGAAAAGGAAACTAGAGCAGCTTTAATTAAAATAATGAAAATGGAATCTATACAAGTATATACAAAACCAGTATGGAACCCAACTCTCTGCCCCCAATGGCAATGACATGAGTGTCGCCACTGATGCTGTGGAGCAGGCACTGGGGTCCCAGGCTGAGCCCAGAGGCAGGTTGGAATGGGATTAAGGAGCTGGATGCTGGTACTGGATTCAGGAACTCACTGGTTGGGGTCAAAGGCAGAACGGACAGAGTTCTCCTTGAATTCCGGCCATCGAAGAAGAGAAGAAGCCAAGCAAGAACCGAGAACTTGACCCTCATGATCCCTCAGCTTTATGCCGAATATGACGTATATGGGATGGAATGCGTCATTGGGCAGTTTAGGGTTACCTGTCCTCTCCATTCCTCCCTACAAGTGCGACCTTTTACTTTCTGCACAAGATCCAGCAGTGGCCGTAGTCTGCACACCAATCCTTGGTACTAACTCTACCCATGGAGCTTTATCACTGCTAGGAGCAGGTACTGCCTGCAAAAACGTGCTGCTGACTTCAGAATGTGCAGTTAGTTAGAAAAACCTAGCTGAAAAGTAAAATCACTGAACAGAATTAGTTCTGTTCTCACTCAAACCAGGACATTGAGGTGTGACTGGGTTTCCTAACAGTGAAGATAAGGCTTAAGCTGCTCATAGTTACACAGGGCTGTTTCCAATCCATGGGAAAATTCAGATACTGGAAAGGAAGCTAAATTCCTCTTATCAATTGTTTTCTGATAGAAGTCATTCACCTTTTTAAATTTGGTAAGATTAAAAATAAAGTAAAACAATAATAATGACTTCTTCAGGGTTTGGATGGGTTTCCTTAAAGCATCTTTAAGAGAGAAGGTTTTCAAAATCTGCTAAGGACTCGCTTAGTTTGGAAGCTTGTTTCCTACAAGTGAGACTAAAGCGTTCAGAGTAGCTACTTAGCAGTTGACAGAACCCTAAGTCGTTTGGTTGAAAAGCCAAAGGCATTGTCATTCTCTTGAACCTCTATTTCTTGGGATTGGTTTTTTTACTTAGAACAAGAATGAGAGTTTGTGCATAGGCAACATGGCATTCTTATTGGCAGCTACTTTAAAATCATTGTAAAATCTATTCCACAAGATGTTAGAGTTACCACATATCTTCTCCCTTGCAGCCTGTTGTGAAACATGTTTCTTCAACTTTGTTCTTTCCAAAAGTACTGAAACTTTATTGCATCAATATGAGAATAAAGAGAGAAAAAATTACATGTTTCAGTCAGATAGTTAAAAATAGGGAAGAAAATGTTCTTGGTTGACAGTTTGTCATTTCGCATGTGTTTTACTTGGGGAAAGTGGTGGATATGATACTTTGATAAGAACTTCACTAAAACAGGAAACGTGTGCATATTTTCTGCCAAAAATGTGGAAAATTGAGTATCTTAAGGCTAAATCAAAGAATTTTAATGAGATGTTTGGAGAAGGAGAGGTAAATCAACTTGTTTCTACTTGAGAAGAGCAACACCTTTCAGAAAAATGTTAATTAACACAATATTGACTGTGATGTAATACAGGGAGTGAGAGGCTCCAGACTTTAAAAATATGTTTGTTATCATGATAACCTATGTAAATCAAGGGTTATCCTTTGATATATCTAATACATCTGTGAATGTAGCTCTCTCCTTACACCAAAAGCAAAGCTGTTTTTAACACCCTGTTAGTCCGTAGGTAGGTTGCACACTGCAGTCTGTAGCTTTGGCTCTTGCGTGTTATGGAGAGCAGCACGAAAAGGCAGAGCAGGGACAGATAGAAAGTAAGTGCCATATTCGTGGCCAGGATTCAAGGAATCAGTGAACGTAGAGGCGAGGAGTTAGGCCTAGGAGATGTGAATGCAAATACAACTATGTAGAGCCTGGAAGGGGGAAGACAAGGAACTTAACCTCAGTGTAGAAGCAGAAAAGGAGGCAGCAGAGGCATGGGAGGAATGAAGTGCTGTAGGCAGAACAATGGATAAGGATTTGGGTGGCAGCATTTTCAGATAGCTGGTGAGAAGGAAGTCAATAGCTGGAAACCCCAGAGTGAGTGCCTGGCCTTTAGTCTCCAGAGACTTGTATCAGAAAGAAAACTGCACAGGGTGGTTAGGGCTAACGTTGGGGTTAAAAAAATAAAATTCTGAGTTAGAATTCATTTGAATCTGATTGCATGGCAAAGGTGGGAAACAAGTTATGGTTGCCTGACTTGTAATGAGCTGAATAGAAGCCCTGGAGTGTGGGAGCTTTTACAGATTTTTCTTCCTCATGTATGCATCTACCAGCAGCATTTCTGAGGGAGTTGCACTAATTAACTCTTCCTCCACTCCCACTCTCTTAAATCTGAGATGAGTACAGTGGCATCCATCAGAACGGCATATATGGGACAGAAGGTCCTTTCTACCCAGGCCAGGCAGCCAGCTGTTCCGAGTTTTGAAACAGATGTTTGAGCCTGTATCTTAGTCTTTCTGTGCGATTTGTGTTGGTAGCTGATAGAGGCCAACTTACTTATCTGGGAAACTCCTGGTGAGGTAGAGACACTTACTTTTGATGGGTTCCTGTTTAGCAACCTATAGAAATGGCATACTGGAATAATCCTTCTATGTAAACGTTTCTTCTCTTTATTCTTTCAAGTGCTTGCTGACCTCATTTAGGTAATATTTCACAGAGTACATCTGTTTTTGGTTGTTTCATGACTCAGTGTTCCAGTTTGAAAATGTAGTGCTGTGATTTAAAACATCGTGTCAGGACAGTGATATACAACTACCTATGACCTAAATGTTGTTGCTTTTGCTGTCTCGAGCACCGCTCCTGCTGCGGACCGGGCTCCTGCAGCCGCAAGGGGAGGCCCAGGCTGCAGAGCCCGGCCAAACGGCAGAGCTGTTGCTGTTTTTTTCATCCCCTTGAGCCCGTGTTTCCTTTGTGCTCCAACACGCTCCTCCCCAGTGTCAAATATTTCTACCTGGCTATAGTGTTTGGTTCTCATTAGAATTTCTTGAGCTGCGAGTTATGTTTTAGACATTTACTCTTTTCTTTCTGTCAAGTCCATTTTCTGAATTTGGGCTGCTGAGGGCAGATGCGCATTAAGGCGGCTTGTACAGGTTACTGGGAGAATACTCCATTATGCAGTATGAGCTCTGGTCAGAGTTGTTTTCTCTGATGCTTACCCAGCTTTTGTATTTTCCTGTTGAGTGTGAGTTGAGAGTATGCAAATATGCTGTCCAGAATCCTTTTCTCGAGCAGATGCATTTTGGTATTTATCCAGGTTGTGACATCTCTGTTTCTGTGATTCTGTCCGTCTCAGTGGTGCTAAAAATATTCAGGTAAATCTCTTGCAGTTGTTTTGACAGAAGAATTTATAATAAGAAGATGAATGAAATAGTTTCTGGTTTATCCCCTTCATTTTTTTTTTTAATTTTTTTTTTTACCTTGTAAAATCTTAGAGTTGCCCACACCTTTTGCAGGTACATATCTATCAATCAAAGATAATATATGTCATAGTCTTAGGGGAACACACTTGAATGGGAGCTGAGGAATTCTGCTTAAATGTGTCACTAAAATGTTCAAATGATACTCTGAGCAGTTCCAGGATGGATTTTCAATTTATGTGCTATTTATCAGTTATATTATGGTTCCACATCATAAAAACTCTTCCTTAGAATTTCATAATTTATAATAATTTGGTTTAAGGCAGAAACACTTACTGGAAATTTGCTTGCATTAAGTTACTACTTTAACTTAAATAACTAGGAGCTAGAGAAGGAGTAAAACTAGACTAGAATATAAAACATATTTACTTAAGACCCATGTAATGATTAAAAGTGAGAAAATAAGGAGCTTAATGAATATTAATGCTTCATTCCACTGTTTTACACTTCTGTCTTCCACTTGTTTCCATTGATTTACTCAATGGTGCATTTTGCATCCTCTAATGTGTGCTCATTTTTAAGTGACATCTTCTGAAAAATCATAAAAATTAATGACTTGTGGATTTTGAAGAGGGTGACATTAATGACATCATCTTAACAGACATTTGATACCCAGATGCACTGCTTGCTTTGCTAAAGTTTTGAGAGATGAAGTCTACCAGCTAGATAGTATTCATCTCAGAGGTACATCACAAGTGAGATCATATCTACTCGTTGCATATTTGCTGATTAGGTTAGCAGAAAATATGTTTCCTTCCAAGAGGTCAGGAGCAGAGATGCCATATATGTCTATGGAGTCACTTCTGTGTATCTCATTATGTGTGAGAACAGTTAGAGGTGTGCTCTCAGAGCTTCATGGAGAATGACATGGGGGAATTTGGTCACATAAAAGTATATTTGATCCAATAAAAGCCCTGGAAAGAACATCTTCTTGCAGAAAAGTAGTAAGTTATGCCAACATTTAATAGCTTCTTTTTGTTCACTGTCCATTTCTTCCATAATTTTTAAGGTAATGGGTGATATTAATCAGCACATGCTCAAAAAAAGACCTTTTTTTACTGGAACAAAATCTCAAGGAAACAAAATAGGTTTTGTGATTTATTTCTTGGAAAGCTAAGTCCAGAATGACAGCTTTTATACCAACATTGTGTATACAGAGTCCTAGCGCTCCAGGCCAGGTTGCCAGAATTTCTCAGAGCTATTTGGTGTGTGAGTTCTAGCTTTATTTCAGAGTATCTGCTCATGAACAGAAAATTTCCAGGCTCTCTGGACTAGCTATCCACTAATGTTTGTGAAAGCTAATTAAAAAAATGCTGTTGCAGAAATTGATACCGAAGAATTCCTAAGACGTGCTTTTGTGGCTTAGTTACTTTCTGATAACTAATCTCGAAGGATAACATTTGGGCATGTGGAAGGCAGAAGAGAACCTCTGTCAGCTTTTTCAAGAAAAAGAGGTATACTACTTTTATCATGATAAAATTGCTTAACAATGAAGCTAATGAATAAAACCAGGCATTAATTTTCACAGGTCATTCTTTTAGTCTTATTTTATGCAAAAAGCTCTGTACTGTCAACTTCTAGTTCACAGGTTAATGCTGAGAACGCTGGCGCTGTGCTACTGGTATGTTTTGGCAGCTGAAGTTAAAATGCACCACACCAGCTTTTTAGGACCATTTTCTTCTTGATCACCATAACCGTATATCCAGGGCAGAGAATGTTTGTGGGGAATCTAGGGAGGCAGACTATAATGCAAGGTCAGTGACGTGATGGTGATGCTAGAGCCTTTGGAAAGAATGGCAGAAGACAAACATGAGGATAGTTGTCATTGCGTGTGGTTTAGCTGGGGTGGGGGGATAGAGCTGGAAGTGTCTGCTAGTAAGAGAGTAACAATGGTCTTTAGCGTCATTATAAGTGAGATTGGCTCCAAATGCTGCTGATGCCCCTCATTACTACTTCAGCGCCATTAGAGAAATGTTTCTTGTGTCTGAGATAAGATCATCTGTGTATCTTATGACATCTGCTTCTGTATTGCTCTAGATGTACTGGGGCTGACAAAATTTCATTAATTTCAGGACTGAAGGATCAGGCAGCTCTTTAGCGTCTGGTATCTGCTTTTCTTGGGTGACCTCTGGCATATGAAAGTTTTCTGTTTGTTGGTGGAACCAAGTGATAACATTCTTTTGCGGGTAGTGAAGGGCTTATTTCTCCTTCATCTTTTCTATTTGGAGTTTTTTTTTATCTTGCTTGATTGACATAATGTTGAAATGCTAAATATTAATCTACTTTGTAAAAGGATTTAAATACGGACGCTTCTTTTTTCTTTCCCCTCTACCATATATTTGTCTCATTAAATTTTTGTCCTGAAATATGTTCAGAGCATTGTAAAATAGCACCAGAATGCATTGACTGCCACTAGTAAAGTGATTGACTTCTTTCCTGCTGAACAACTTCTGTGCTCTTGTTAGTGTTTTAAATTAATCTTGTCCATAATAAAAACATTTTCTTAACACCTCCACACTTCATATATAGTATATTTGCCATTAATTATTTTTTTTTATTTTTTTTAAACAGGATTTATCTGGGGAAGGCTACAGAGACACTATTGGTGATGAACACTTTCATCTAGAAGGTACTTTAAGAACAAAATTTCTTAGTTAATGTTAAGGAATATTGGAGTAAGTCAGTGACCGAGTCAGTGTGAGAATGCATATAAGAGATTGTAGTTCTTGTTATATTGGTATGTTGTTTGCCTGGCAAAACTGTTAAGATGGTAATAGGGTATTACTTTGGTATCTCCTATCACTGTCCTCCTAGTACTGAAAAAAATTACACAGTTATATCATAGGGACCAAGAATGCAAGGTCTCATAATTTTTTTTCCAGGTACTCCTCTTGGCAATGGTAGCAGTAGTGAATATCACTGTCCCCGGCAGAGGTGGTAAATGCAGTCACTGAAAATGTTAGCATTGGGTTTTGTGATATGCTGCACACCCTTCTGCGTTACCCAAACCAGACTTGGAAATTTCTGCATTAAATACTAATAAAGACCAGAGAGTCTTATGCAGTACATTTTTCTTGAATAGGAATGGAGTCGTTACTGCCTCAGGTAGCTTCATCTCATCTCTTCCTCTGTGATCAGGCCTCTCTTTGCAGTGGAGATGGAATCACTGTTGTGGTGGGGAGGGCCTTTGTGAACCTTGAGTGTGGACACTGTATTCTGTGTGCCAGAGAACTAGTCTGAGGTACCTTGAACTTGAGTTGGGCAAGTAGGGGTTGATGAATGGAAGAGATTAATTTGAGGACATTGTTGCATGTTCTTTTAAAAAACCATAAAGCAATGAGACTTGAGAAACAGTCTGGGAAACCCTAGTTTAACAAGTGGTTGCATGGGCTGTGTGCTAGATTTACATTATAGGCTAGTGGAAACAATAAGCCAAATTTATTTAGAGCAATGAACCGTGTCAAGCTTAACTTGAAAATTTCTGTCCTTTTGTAATCCAGTCATTTATTTGTAGTGGTAGAGACTGCTGTCTCAACAGAACTCAAACATTCTCTATGTTAAGAATCTCTGTCTTCCCATTCCTTACCTGTGGGATGTATTAATATACTGGGTTTCTTGGATCCCATGTTTCTGTCATGACTGTAGTTTTACAAAGACTGTTGCCTCGCATGTGCCTGTAACACTGGAGCTCAATTTCAGCTGGTGCTTGTAGGCTACTATTAAACACAAAAGCTAGACGTATGTGCCATGATGGAGTCAGTGTTTGTTAAAAGTGTTCCAGTATTTAACTTCTCCAGGATTTCCCTTTCCACTCATAGTAGAACATAACTCTAATAAAGGGTAGCTTTTTAATTTTCAGAATTATAGGAGAATCTACTTAATGTAGGATAATAAATGTCAGTGAGGTGGATAATTTCATTTTTCTGTGTCTCATTCTACCTTTCCTTGCCTCTAATTATTCCTTTATTGTGTAGCAAACGCATATGGCACTTATCTCACATAGCGAATATAATATCCAATATGTAAGGTTTCCAAACTAGTCAGCAGCAGAATTGTTTTTATTAGAGTGTAAAACCTTGTAGGCTACTGCAATTTCAGTCTTTCAGCAGTTTTACATTATTACTTCTGATGCGTCTCATTTCTCGTGAATTAGCTGAATAGTGAAGAGAAGATTTAAATACCAGCAGATGGTCCTTTCTTCATGTGCTGCCACTGGGGAAGAGCTGTTCTGCAGCATCTTTCCAGTTGGGAGGCAGGTAACTCTTCCCACCCAGCGCTCGGGAAAAATGCGTGCAGATTGCCAAGGCTGGGTTCTCATCCCTTCTGCTCTCATATCTCCAGGCTATGCTTTCCATGCTGGGAAAAGTTAGCCACTTGCCTCTTGAGTGGGATATTGAAAATCTTCTTATAATTAATAGAAACATTGTGTTTAAAGCAGGATGCTTTCGTCCTTTTTACATGACTTCCTGCTATTTACTGGCACGTTTTGGGGTGATTGTGATAGTATTAGCATAAAATTGTGGTATTGGCATAAAGTGAAGCTGAAACATGATTTGAGACCTTTCTTAGAACACAGCTTGATTTCTGTGTGGCTAAGGTTCAAGGTGACCACTGTTATAGCTCTTTCCTGCACAGGACTGTTTTGTGTGAAACTGTAATTAAAATTCTAGAAATATATTTATATTTCCATCTAAAATAGCTGTTCTGCCTTTATTTTGCTACCTCACAATCTTTACATATGTAATGGTATAACACATACACGTCGCGTGATCGTACATTCCTGTGTCATAAGGTAACATCAACACCACTGATAACTACAGGGAGCTGTAAGACACTGAAACGTGGTTGGTTGGGCTAAGGTCACAAAGCACATATATGGCAAAACAAAGACTCGAACCCAACTCTACCATGTACCAGGCAAGTGTCTAATCAATGAACTACGTTCTATCTTCATAAATACTGCGAGAAATGGAAAATAATGAACAAGAAGCATTTCTGAGGTTTGCAAAAAAGCACAGCAGGTGCCACAGTTGTCCTGGATTAGGGGAAAGTGGTAGCCTTCACACTCTGAGACTTTATTGGAGAATAAATGAGTTCTTTAGAAGACTGTCACTGAAAAGACAAAGTGGCAATAAGAAAAATAATTGAATTCCTTATTTTGTTTTACATAGCCAAGTTCATTACCTTTTTTTTTCCCTCCGTCTCTTTTTTCCCCCCTCTTAGTCGTCTGAGCCGTACAGATAAAAAGAACTCTCTTTGCTGGATTTAACTTCTGTGTTGTTATGTAAAGCTTGATCAAATCCTTTCGTCTTAACAGACTTAACTGGCCAACAGCAAAAGGCTGGGGATTCTGGGATTAAGATTGTATTTGGTAAGAGGACTGGTGCATTAGTGCTTTCTTTTGAACTATAGAAAGAACAAAGTAAACATCAAAAGCATTAAGCCATGAGAGCGGATTGTTGACTCAATGTTGCTGCATGACAAGAGGTTAGAACTCAATACTGGTGACTCTGTTTACTGAGTGCTGTGCAGAAAGAAACAGTTTGACCAGTATTGTCTATTATATCCAGCACCTGCCTTTGATTTTGAGGCTAAGTCACTAAATTGAAATTTTTGAATTTTCTCTTACGTATGGTCAGTGACTTCCCTAGATAAGAGACATCAGTGGAAACCTCAGTCACTTATATTACTCTCACTCTGTTTCTCTTCTTCCTCTTTCATTATTAACTCGACAATTGGGCATGCTGGATACAGGCTTTGTACTAGATTCATTTGCAACTTTCATTCCAAGTATATTTATTCCATTCCAAGTTATCTCTGCATTTCAGAAACTCGCAGAACCTCAAGTACTTGTGCAATCTGCTGTGGCTGTATACAAACTTCTTGTGCTTGAGCTTTCTTGTCCAGCAGTTTCTGCACAGGAAGCATGTGCTTCATCAATCTTTGTATCTAGAATAAAAGAACTTGCGTTTTCTCTTCCTAGTCCCGACATGAAATAGTAAGTTGCCAGAACTGAATGACTGGAGGTGGCTCTGGAAGAAGTCACGAAAACTACCATAGACATTGGGAGATATTTTTTATTTCATTTCACTGGGGAAGCTAAAATTGCAGACAGAAGCTAAATGTAGCATCAAACAGCAAGTCAGTCTTCCATCACGTAGACATGCAGGTGGCTCAGAAAGATATCTGCTATTAGTGTGTTCAATAATGACATCTAAGGTCTCTCTTTGCACTTCAAGGCATAAGTAAGCTTTTTAATACATCATTCAAGAGTCCCACTTTTGTTTTCCGAAACTTTTTTTCACCTCCTTTCCATGGACCTTTTGGGAAGTTTTCGCAGCTAAAGCCTGGAGACCAGGGGAGCATTCTTATTTTAACCACTTCTGTGTCTTTTATGAAGTAAACTGGGGTTCCTTCATCTTATCACTTGAACGTTTAGAAGCTTTTCAGAGCAGTCTGTTTTCTCCCTGCTTGTGTTGTATGAACCAGAAGCAAGACAATCTCCCTCAAACACAGACTGGTTGCTGAAAAGAGGCAATTTCCTGCTTGTCTCAATACAAACTCTTTAGAGACCAGTGGGATATAGCTATCGGTCTACTTCAGCTGCCTTTTGGAGTTCAAGGTGAAGTCCTTGAGTTCAGGAGACACCTAACCTATCACCCCAGTTAGTTATGTGATAACACCATTTCTCATGTCACTGTCCTCCTGGAAGGTGTGACTTAAGTGGTTCTACTAACCAGAGATCTTGTGTCTCTGTGAGATCAATCTAGTCCTATACCTGTCAGAGAAGCTGTCTCTTATGCTGATACCAGTCTGTTCCCTGTTTCATTTCTCAGCTGAGGGTGATGTCTTGATTATTATTCTCTCAAGAGAGGACTTGGTGGCTTATCTGAAGAACATGATACCCAAAATCCTGCTGAAAGTAGTGAAAGAGCTTGACCTGAATCAACAAACCCATTTTTTGGTAGTGTTTCCCAAACCAGATGTATCCAAATCCCTAAATGTAAGATGTTCCCTTATCTGGTACCAGAAAGGACAAAACCTTTCAGGTCATCTTCTTGCCCATAAATATTAGAGAGCCCTCCAGCAGAGTTCAAAGCACATGTTGTTGCTGAACAAAAATCTGTCATATCTGTAAGCAGTAGTTGTAGCTACTTGTAGCATTTTTCATGCATTTACAAAACATTATGGAATTTCTAAACCTGTGAGTCAGGCATACTGTATTCAACGAAGCAGAAAAATAATTTGTTATATTCTTTATATTATTATATGTTCTTCAGAATGTTACTAGTATGTTCAGTTAGTCCTTCATCTCTTTTCCCTCCACCTGTTGTCCAGGGAATCTATGGTCAAGTTGGAGCCTAGGTGTGGTTGACAGAGAGCCACCACAAAGAGCTGTGTTGTTATTTTTTTACTTTAATAAGAACTCATAAGCAAACAAGGAACTAATAATACAATATAAATCAGTGGTTTAAGGCTGCTGATCTTATGCCCGATGCTGCCGACCTTCCCAGACGCCCACAGAGCGGCACATGCTTCTCCCACCGTACGCGTCCCAGAGAGCCCAGTGAAGAGAACATGCTGGTTCTATGTGAGTGCTGCTGAGGTGCCTGTGCTTCCCCCTTACCGAGGCTGCAGCTGCACTGGAGAGCATGAGGTAGAGCATGCCTCCCCCACAGCACCCTGCAGCAAGGCTGCTCTCATGCACTGCAAGATAATTCCCTCTCCCCTGTCTTTCCATTCAGGAAAAATTCAATAAATACTTTAGTTCCTGGAATTATTTCTAACGTTGAATTGGGAGAATATCGTTTGGGTTGTCAGCTCAGAGGAAGGGTGACAGGGTAAGGTACTTGGGCCCAAGTTGTTTATATATGCATGTGAGAGACTTTTTGCCATTCATTGATAATCTCTTAGCTGTAATAAATTAATTTATTGTACTAGGCTGACCATGAATGGGTAATAAAAGGCAGTTATTTCAAACTGCATGCTCCTTTCTAGTTAATACCTTCAGTTATGACGGGTATTTATTTTCTAAAGCTTAAATAATTGTCTGTGTATTATGGACGTGGAATTCCAGTGTATTTGTAGAAAAGACATATATGGAATCTTGCACACAGGCAAAGTTGCTTTATCTCAGCACCGTTGTTATTCCCTACTTAGTACTAATGGTATAGGCTTGGTGCTTTGCAGAAAATGAAGGTCCCTTCTCTGTCATGTTGTTAAACCAAATAACTATTCATCACTGGCAGTGCGAACAGAATGCTAATAATTCCACCTTAAAAGTGCTCTTGTGATCAGCCTTTTAGGTTGTTGTATGGGAACTCTGCATTTTAATGACTTGTTGCTAATCCTATGCACTTACCCTAGATTTGCTAAACATGAGTATATGCTATGTGATCACCTCAGACTGGTGATCACTTGCTCACTGGCTGTATTTGTTTTGACTGTCAAGAGGTTTCTGCTGTACCCTTTCCTTCTACTCATTATGACATGAAACAGCTCTGAGAAATATCTTCAGCTTTGGGGTGACCCAGCGGCACCAGCCACCATTATCTGACAAGCAGCTAGTCCCTGCCTAGGCTGGAAGCTGATAAGCTGGTTGCTGTGAATTGGACGGAGTACCAAAGAACATGAGGGAAGGGGGAAGGAGCAGTGGAGAGTGCCAAGAGAAAACTGCTTAGTTTGGCGTTTAGTATAAAAGTCACCAAAGAACATGAGACTGGTAGGATTAGCAGAAGTTTTCCTGTGGTCATGCACAGATCCAGGAAATTGTAAGAAGCAGGTAGGCTGTTTGCCATGAGTGGGAGGAAAATCTTATGGTATAAGGCACTTTAAAAAAATAAAATAAAATTGTACAAGTGTTTCTTAACATTAGCTGTTCTAGTTGAGGGGGGCTGGTGTTTGAATCAGAAGCTTTTACTTCTATAGCTGCTGTTTCAAGTGCAGCCAGGTCAGCAGTGATGAAAGATTTGCCATCCAATGGTTGTCCATGGCCTGTATCTAATGACTTAGTAGTCTCCAGGTGTTTCCAAATGGCCCTTTACGGTGTCTAACATCTCCCACCCATGTTGGCAAGCAGAGCACGGAAAGGCAGTGAAAAGTGGGCTGTTATGTCACCTTAGAGGGTGAGCTTTCCTTCTCACACTGAGCCACTGCTGTGCGGAGGGTACGTGCTCTGCTGCCTCTGCTGTGCATGTTCCCTGCATGCAGGGTATTGCTCTGGTTAGGTGACAACCCACCAGCTCCTTTGGTGCTGCCTAACAGTTTCTGATAGATTAAGTGTTTTATCTAGGGTTTGAGAGTTTTGTTCTGGGTTATTCATCTTCTGCATTAGACTGGGAGGATCACACCTGCTATAAGTAAGAGTTTCATCTTCATCTCTGTATTCAGATGATTCTATGCTGCTGGAAAGTTGTTATTCCTAACACAGACAAGTTGCATGTGTGGTTCAGGGGCACAATAGCAAAGCTCAGAACAGAGCCTGGGATTTCCTGCATCCATGTCTGTCCCTTGTAATATGACAGAGAGAGGATTTCAAAGTATAGTGCACAAGAAACCTTCCAAACTTTTGAATGGTCTCTATTCTTTCTGGTGGCTGAAGAAAGCCAAATGTTCATATTAATTTGTGTGTAGTGTATAAAAAATATTTCAGGAGAAAACTGAGGTGAGGGATGTGAACCAGCACCTCATAAAAGCAAGGAGTTGATCCTTAGTGAACACCTTTAACATGGAAAGCTTTAAAATAATATTCTATGCCTGCTTGATATTTGCAACAGTATTAGTTTTCCATACTCTTTCCTTCTACCTAAGTCTGGTGACTTTTTCTTCTTTTACAAAAAAGGTAATGCTCTTTCTGAGTGGTCATTAAAAAAAGAGTCAATTAACAGTAAGAATATTCATTTACTCTCAGCTCGGGGGTAGTTATGAGCTAGTTTACTAGGAGGCAGAAAGTCACCTCTGGGTATAGCTGTTGAAAAACCTGTGTCTACGAATCTCTCAAGCTGCTTCTCTTGTAGTGTGTGAGAGCCAGACCATCAGGGTACCTCCTGCAGAAAGCATGAGAGTCAAAGATCAAAAGGTCGTAAGTTAGCAGGATCTCATCAAAGACAGGAGGGCTCTTGCATTTGCCTTCCACATCCCAAAGTTGAGCGAAGCATCATGGCAGAGCTTAGGCAGCAGACGGTGGGCACCCAGCTGGTTGCTGACATCAGTGAGTGAAGCTTGAGGGAAGCTACCATGTAGTGAGACTGAGAAATGGGTGCAAATGGCAAGAGGCTCATGCTCTGTGCAAGAAGTTTGAAAGGGCTGAGCCTCAGTAATCTGGACTCACCGAATCAGTCTTGATCACTGGTGTTTCCCTTGGGCTGTCAGTGTTGTGATTCAGAGGAGGAAGGAACTACAGCATGCAGAGGCATATCTGGGCGAGTTGTTCATCTAGTTTAGGCTGAGTAACAACCACACAGTACACAGGACTGCAGGGTGGTGCACAGCTCTGCCCTAGCTGCCCACACGTGGGTACACATGTCAAACCATTACCACCACCCAGGGATGGCTGGGTTACAGCTAGCCACGACTGGCTGTACGTCTGCTCTCCTGCCTCTGCAGTGGTGACTAATCTGGAAGGCAGGGTCTGCCATCGGATGGATGGCCAATTGATGGACGTGAGCGTATCTGTCAGAGGCGGCTGACCTAGTGTGTATGGTACAGAGATAAAGCTGCATTGCTCTACATGTGCAGCAGTATAAAAATGTACTTGAACTTTGCCCCAGGACATCCACCACCAAGAACAAAGAATGAAATACGGGAACAAAAATGGGAACAGGAGTTTGAAAACAATCTCTCTGGAAACATGATGAATACCAGTGGTTTCATTTATTCTACTTGAAGAACAAAGGTCCTTTTCTACTTTTAATTTCCCAGCAACAATTATTACCAGCTATTTTTCCTGTAGCTTTGACTACAGTTCATAGAGGTTTTATTAAACATGTTTTTGAAAAGTGAGTCGAAATGCCATTTTTCTCTGACTCTCTTGTGACTCTCTCTGTTTTTGGTTTTTGTTTTTGTTTTTTAATCCCATGTGAAACTAGGGCATATTTCCCGGCAAAGATTTGGGGTCAGATAATACTCTCATGCTGGTGTTCATGCATTTATTTCAGATTTGTGCTCCTGTAACTGAAAGAAGTTTTGGCCCTCGATATTTCAGAAGACAATATATATTTATTTCAAATCCCTTGCTTTTACATTCATTTTTAGGAGTCTTGGATACTGCATTTAATAGACGCTTTGTCCTACTGCAACTCCCGGATATTCCTCAAGTTGCCAGTTTTCTTGTGTTTGACTTGACCTTGACACAGCTAGGCAACTACAGTTCAGAGTACTCCCTTCCCTGGGTTTTCGGTAGCTTTCTACTTAGGTCCCATGTACATGTTCCTGTAAGGCCCTTCTCTCCTCTCCATGGGGATTTCATATCCCAGAGTGTCTCATGTGAGGTCAAATTTATGGCAGGATTAAATAGTTCTTGCATTTCTGAGATCGAATGTAGGAACCATTGTTTTATATAGACAGCTAGACAGATGTAAAGCTCGATAGATGCCTAAACCTTCGGGCTGGATAGTTCAGACACAACAACCTGTCATCCTGCTGAACCTTACAAGTACACCAGCATATACGTGCAGATTTAGAGAGGCAATTTCAGTGAAAAGCATATTGCTTTTGCCAGTTGCTTTTCCAAATTCAAAGTGTGTATCAGTCAGGGTGCTTTTGTGTGCTTCAACTCCACTTCTGCTGCAGTAGCTACAGAAACCCAAAGTTTTACCTCACCAGGCAGAACAAGTGCCCTTTGTTACCTAGACAGATTACAGCTTTTTCTAAAGTCTGCTCTTCATAAAAGCCCAGCTTGAACAGTGGAAATTCTGACTTGCCTCAGATACTGAGGAGACTTTTATAGTTTCAAGTAGCTCCAGGGTTATATTTTAAAAGTTGAATTTCATCACATGTTTCAAGTTTGGTGGAAAAAAAAAAAAAAAAAAGGCATGATATTTTTAGCAGAAAAAAGTCCCCCACACACCTTTTTTTCTTAACAGATGTTTCATCTCAATCATATCCAAACCTCAAAGCACAAGTAGCAGTCAACCTTATTCTCCTGTGGAGAAAAAGATAAAATGTCATTTGTTTGGAAGAGAGTTTTTTGTTCTGTTTTGTTTTTTTTGTTTTTTTGTTTGGTCTTTTTTTGTAACCACAACAAGTTTGTGAGTAAAAGTAAATAATAAATGCAGCACTATGGGGTTGTGGAAATGAACCTGGAGCAACATTTCTGCTCTTGAAAGAGTTTGGAGTCCAGCTGCTCTTGTTAGATGGAAAGTCCCAACCCCCAGCCTACCAAAAAAATAAAAATACCAGTAATCAGGTGTTTCTTGCTTTATAAATCTGATCCAGCAATCCAGGTCCTTTCACCAGTAAACTATGTCATACAAAGTGGCCAACTTTGTACCAAAAGGATTAAAATCAGCAAAGATAACAAAAAGAGAGGAAAGGAATAATAGTTGTAAAACAAAATATCCAAAAGTCAAAGAGGTGCTACCCAAGGAATTTTCACAGGGCTCTGGAGGAGCAGAGAGCTGAGCTGTGCCTTACAGCTGGAGCTGCACACAAAGTTTGACGCCGGCGTGGGGGTAGCTGAGGGAAGGAAGCCAAGGCAGCCCTGAGCTCTGTGTGCAAAAGATTTATTTAGATGAGAGTTATAGTCCTTCTCAAGGATTTGGAGTCATGAAGCTCGTGTGGTGCTGCAGACCTTTTGTTGTTGTTATTGTTACTTGAACGAGCCTTTACAGAGAGTGGAGCCATCCAGGTGTGGAAGGATGTTCTTGGCAAATCCATGTTCAGGTGAAGACTGTTCTCTGTGCCTGCTGCAGGGCCCTCTGGGAGCTGCCCTGAGCACCTACTCACCCGCCTGCCCTGTCCCAGGCCACCCATGCCCCTGCAGGGCCAGATGCTCAGGTCCTACTAACAAGTAGTGATTGCTGCCCAGATGTCAAGACACTACGTCTGGATGAAAATTCATGGTGACACTGTCTAGGAGGATATTGCAGGGTTTTCCACCAAAGAGGTAGCTCAAAGTGGGAAGATGAGTCTTCAGCTGTGAAACATATGGACTGTCTAAGGCAATAGGAAGGACTGGATATTCCCATAAGGAGGGATGCTCCAAACCTTCTCCTCTCCTGCATTTTGAGCAGTACATAACACAGCAGGCTTCCATCTCTGATTGTGGTGAGCAGTTACCTGCATTTGCTCTGTGGGAATCATTTCTTGTGATAAGCTTGTGTGTGCTCTCTAGACTTTAAATAAGGAGATTGAATCAAGCCTTGATGAGGAGTATTTCTCTGCATGTTTTGCAGTATATGATGCATCACCTCAGTACCATTCCTCACCCATGAATAAAGATGAGAAGGGAAAGAGATATGTGCTTGTATGGGCACATGCATATGCTGGGCTGTTAGTCAGTATATTGCTTTTCAGTTGTGTTGTGGATCAACCTCCATTCTCCCCCACCTCTCAGAGTAAGATGTAGGGCTCGAGGATGAAACCACTGAAACTGCTAGTTAGTATTAACTATGAAAGAGTTGTCAAATGTACAACTGATTCATCACAGCCAAAATAATGTTACAGTACAGGTCCACAACGTTGCCTTCTCTCAAGAGCTAGTTTTGTGCAAGTCAGGGTGACGTTCTTCCTCATGGGAAGCAATTCTGATGGAATGAATAAAACAGTTCGGATACCTTTAGAGGCCGGGTTATCATAGCAAAGGTGATGGAAATGCGATTTTCCTATTGAATATCTAAGTTAGATGGAAGCGTGTTGATACCGAAGCCTGCATTATCAATAACATTACCCACTCAGCCTTCATTTGAATAAAGGCTTATGTAGTGGCTGGGCTTTTTTTCTTCTTTTTCTTCTCTTGTGAATCTCAGAGGGGGAAAAAAATCCAGAGACAAAGAAAATTTAAGAGGGAAAAATCTTATGTGAACATGCATAGCTGCAACTTACACTGAGAAGGGATTTTTAAAACGCAAAATTGTAACCAGTTACTAACCAAAACCAGTGTATGGCCATCTTTAGAGAAGAGAAGTCTTTCTTCTTTTGCTTTAAGTCACAAATGATCAGTTGGTGTCCCCATCTGTCACTGTTTAGTAAAAGAATTCAACACTTTGCAAGCCCGTTCAGAGCTCCAGGGACACATAATGCTGTTAGAAAGTAGCAAGTGGTCCATATGACAGTGACAGTTTTCACTTAAGAAGTATTTACCCATGTTAAATGATACAGATAGTTATAGCAGATTGCATTCTGTTAATGTGGCTTTTGATATGCCCACTGATCAAACACAAATCTTGCTGCTACAGGTATCACCCTGAACTATTCTGACCAAAGCATATGGAGAATCTTCCCCTCGTTTCCCTCCCCCCTCTTTTTCTTTCTTTTTTTTTTAAGAAAAAAAAAAAGATAGGGTAGGGGAGGGTGAAATGATCTCCTTTGATCTCTGATGAGGAAGGGGAAAAAAAGACTGTTCTGTTCAGGCTTTTGGCTAACACAACAAACAGTGTTTAAAATTTAACTTTGCTTAATTAATTAGTAATTCTGTTTAGTGCTGTCTGATCTTCATCCAAAAGGTATTTTGAAGCTTGAGAACTGAACATCAAAGTGTATTGGGTGAAGATGGTCAAGTAATCTGGCAGTTGCTGTTGAGGAAATACAGCCAGTTAGGGAACTAATTGGAAAAGGGAATCATAATCTGGCAAAATTCAGCAAGCTACCTCCCTTCAGAAAACTCACTCCAGAGAGAGTGTGAGAAATCTAGGTTTAGTGTTTAAGCATGTATGAGTTGCAACCTATCTAGCAGAGAGAGGCTGTATAGTAGTCCTTTGTATATTTAGTACACTTTTTTTTTTAAGGAAATAATAATAAATTTTTCCCCTGACCCCACAGCCAAAAAAAGAGACACTAGACCTAGGTGGAAACCTGTGATTCTGTATCAAGGCTTGGAAATACTTCTGCTTCAATATGTCAAATTACTGGAGATGACAAAATGAATTGAAGCTTTAAGAGAGATGGTGTTGCACAGACCTGTAAGTTTTACTGGTTTTTATTCAGGAGAGAAAGTGTTCCTGAACATTTGATCGAATTACAGTGTAGTAATTCCCCAGTGTCCTAGTGGTGACTTGTCAGAGTCATTATCTGATGGATGAATGATTAACGCGTATTTTGGTTGTCTGTTTTTGTTGGGGTTTTTTTTTGCAAAGCATCACATGGTCTGAGTCACCTCACCCCTGTTCTGGGCTTAACTGTCTCCACCTGGTTGGGTGGACATCTTGAGTCCTTTTTTTTTTTTCCGACACCATGGTGTGCTGTTGAGCCTTTAATTTGTGTTGTCACCATCAAAAGGAAACAGTGAAATAGAAAAGCATTCTCTACGTATTTTCAGGCTGAAATACCCATCCCAGACTATTACAAAGCAGTACTAGTACAGCTCTTGCTAAATTGTTTTTGACTTGTCCCACCGGACTTAAAATGGACAATTAATTTCCCTAAGTTAAGTTTCAGAGAAGGCAGCTTGATCTTTGTTGCTTTGAAGGGTGTGTCTAAGTCATCAGCTTCAGCTTTCAGCCAGAGAAAGTTGAATACGTGCATTTGGTACTGACCTAGGATGAGCCTGTTTTTCTATGAGCTTAATCTGGTGGCTGTGGAACTTGAATGTTACTCCCTTCCTGTTCCTATTCTGCCTATGTTCGTTTGCCACTGGAGAAGAGGACCTTTGTTCAAGCATAGTTATCTCCGTTGGGGATATATTTCAATCAACTCTGTGGAATAAAACCAAAATGTGTGCTTAATGGGGGTGATATTTCTCAATCCATGGCCTCCAGGAGAACTTAAAAGTGAAATCTGAATGTGAATGTAATTGTTAATTAAAGTTTAGACTTTCAAACATAATTGTTATTGTTCTGGTTGTCGTGCAGTCAGTGAAGAATGTCAGTTATGTTTGTCAAAGCTGATTTGCAATGAAGAAAATGTTGACAGAATGAGATAATTTAGACATCAGAGACTTCAGGAAAAACAATACTATTAGTTCTTTTTCTGTGCCCTTGGTCCTCATAATCTCTAAGTTCTGCTGCATGTACTAGATCTGTAAATTGGAAGTGAAACTCTTACCCTATTGACGTCAATAGGAATTTTACTACCGAGCTCATCTGGACTAGCTTTTTAGCGCTCAATTCCATTAGTCAAATACTGCTACTGAGGCTCAATTTGAGCTGTTACAGAAGTGCTTATGACTTCATCTCCTTGTCTTGATATGTCCACACGTTTTTTAAGTTTTCCTCATATCCTACTCCCCCACAAGTCTCAGATTCTAGTGTGTAGTTTGCTGGTTTTCCCCACGTACAGATAATTCTGTCCCTTTGTTTCTGGTAGTAGTTTTAAAGAATTGCCATGGAATCCAGTCTCTCTGACTTGAGAGAAAGACTAATAATATTTCACTTCAAGGGGTTTGGTTTCGTGTATGCCACATGCTGACTCTCATAGATGGCGTTTTTGTCAGTTCTCCACGTTTACCTTCATTCTGCTTTCTCTCAAAAATTACACAGAAATGACCCTGCCATAAGATAATAGTCATTGGTAAATCATAATTTATCACTGTGGAATTGCATAGCTTCTCCCATGGTTCTGCTTGCTGAGTTAAGGCCCTGTGATCCATCACATACCTTTCAGAATGGCCGTCATCCCAAAGAGGCTCTAAAGTAGTTCATCTTTAGCCTGAGTTCTTCTAACTGCTGTGCAAATTTGGACTTGGTAGCTGTAATTTAGACCTAATGTTCATCAGCGTTGCATCCTTTTATCTTTCTGGCCACAAGATCCTATTAATCCATCTGGCTAAAATGCCGTTGAAAAACAGTGAAAGTGTCCTTACTTTGAGAAGGAGGATCATTTGTTATAGAGCATGGTGCTCTGCTTCAACGAGACTTTAACAAATTTGAAATGACAAGCCACTTGAATGAGGGTGAAAGTTTAAACAGTCACTTTTCCACCTGACTACAGCTCTGTTTCGATTCTCTCTGCTTCCCCCCTTATTCTCAGGAGCAGGATGGAGGTGACCAAAGAACGGCTTGGCTCTCTGAAGCTTAGTATTCTATGCTTGTTCAATACACACAGCACAGCCATCAGTTTTACATAATTTTGGGGATTTTTTGGTAATTCCTAAGGAGGAGTTGGAATTATTACCTCCTTCTTTTCTTAGGAATGAATAAACTCCTGAAAAAAAGACTTAATTCTTCAGGGATGAGTCTTAATACCTTTAAACTGGTGTTCTCCCATTCTTCCTCCCCCATCTCTATTACGAGCAGTGGTAGTAATTAACAATCTTAGAGAGAAACATCTGCTAGTACACTTAAGCCAGTCAGTTTGTTTTTCATGAAAGAATGGTATTTCACAATTTTTCCAAGTTAATATTTTTCCTTTATTGTCTTTCCAATTTCAAATATTGTCCAGACGCATTTTTATAGTGTCTTAAGGTTATAGAAGTGAATACAAGACCATTAATAACGAACAAGAAAAGAGAACATCATAAAGAAAACGTATGCAATATTTCAATTCATGAAGCATTCTGTTAGAGAACATTGCTTTTGAGAGCATATGGTTTTTCCCATGAGAAGCAATAAATATACTTTTTTTTTTTTCTTCCTCCAGTTGTGGTTTCCCATAACAAGGGTAGGTTTCTCTGTGTATTCATCTATATAGCGCATTCTCTTTGTCAGGACTTATTATCTGAGTGGGGAGGTAAGTAAGTATTTTTGCACAGATGATGTATTGTACAGGGACCTATTTCTGATGGCCTAGACTTTAGAAACACAAGTCTATTAATTCTCTGCGCTCCTTTGAGATAGCTATCTTGTCTGGTCTAGTTTAGTATCATTGGCAGAGCTGAAAGGAAGTTCACATTGTGAATATATCTGAACCTTGGCATGCAGCTCGCTTGTGGATCTCTGTTTACAGGCTGCCAATTTTAACTGTCCCGAGCAGACATTCTCATTTTATTTATAAGTAGGCTCAGCATGTGTTTGTATCCTTCATGAAATTGAGCACGTCAATAGTCAACACTAAGTATAGAAACAAAATACCAAACACTTATCCTTTGCTTCTCAGACAAAACAGTCCTACTCCAGTATGTATTTTTAAATGTTCATTGGGTTTGTGTGAGGCACACAAGGATATATGCACAGGCACATTATTTGATAACTTGTAAATATTATTTTAATACCTCCATATTCCCCTTTAAAGTTTCCTCATTTAATTTTCATTTTTCTTTGCTGAATGAAACTTGACATCAGGATGAGATCACCAGATTTCCCCATTTCATCTGAGCTCCAAAATGAGTAACTGATTTCAAAGGATAATTCCCCAGAGCAGCAAGGCCAATGTGTTCTTCAGATCAAAGGTCAGCAAAGCTCAAAGAGGATGATTTCTGGCATACAGTATTTAAACTCTCTCAAGAAGCGTACTGCAAGATGTTTCTCCTCCTTCCCCAATAGTTGAACTCTTGTTTTTTGAGAAGACTAATTTGTCAGAGCACATTTTTTCCTCTGTTACATAAATTATACATTAAAGTGAAAGCTTCCTATCTGAACGCACAAACTGTACATCCAGAAAAGTTATCAAACGTGTCAGGGGAAGCACTGTTCCTGAAACCAGAAGGTAACTCTATGCGGTTCCTCTCTGAAGCGCCCTGTGGACTGGGGAATTCTGGTGCTCTTTGCATGTGCTGGCAGCTTTCAGCACAGTGCAAGAGCACGGTGGTGGAAAGGAGAGAATGCTCTGTAAGATGCTTCATTTTGACAGAAAACCCCAAATCGGAGCATTGGGGTGGAGAATAGTGACCTTGTGCATGATCTGTCCTTAATACTCTCAGCCTGATGTTGCTCACCGTGCCAATGGCATTTGAGATGTGTTCCTTGAACAGATAACAGACCACTGTAGAAGTCTTTTGGCCGTTATGTGCCTTTATACATTTAAAAGTATGTGCGATAACAGGGGTGGATTTTTTTTTTTAATCACTAGGTTGTCCACTGTTCCAATGAAACTGGGGATCATACCAGCCCGGCTTTCATTTATTTCACATTCCCTACAGTAAGACTGTGAGGGATTGAAAAGCCCCTCACACAAATGTTTCGATCAGCTCAATTAGAACTGTTGAGAGAAACTGATTGCTGGTACAAATGAGCCACGGAAAATCTGGGGACATGTTTAATAGTTAAAAAGAACCACTGTCAATGTAACTGCCCTTGTTCTGAAGGCCTATTTTCATTTCTTGAGTTTTAGAAGAAAACAATTAAGATGAGACTAAGGTAGACAACTGAATGTTGTCTTTTGTTTTACTGTGGTCTTTTTGCAGCCTTAGCTGCAAAACTTCCAGGCAAACAAATAGCCCTTCTTCAGATATACTTCAAAGTTCTGTATTATAAGTAATATTTATTTTAATATGTGCTTCCATTATGATAAACACTGTACAAAACCCTCTGAAGAAACAGTCCCTGCTTGTCTGAGAACACCGGATTAAAAGGACAAGGGAAAAAACTGCCATGAAGCAAGCTTTCTTTTCCTCCAGGTGACCTTCCTGCTTAGCTTATGTTTGGTGTGGGAAATCCTGTCATGACTTGGAGCAGAAATCCAAGTCTATCAGCATGTCAGTATGTGTTTGCTTGCATTTGTACAATGCAAATTACATGTGTATGATGGGAAAAGTATAACATCAAAACTGCAAATAAGTATCACAGTCAGGAAATTCCAAAGGTGAGAGTTTCTACCTCATTCCCATTTTCTTTAGTGCACATGCAGAATCTTTTATAGTATATCACAGTTTTGAAAAAAAAGCAAAAAAAAAAAAAAAGGCAATACGGTAGTGTTAAATTTAAACAAAGAAACAAGACTAGAAGTCTTATTCTAGTTTCACTTTGGAGTGGAACATCTCCCTTACGAGGAAAGGCTGAGGCAGCTGGGTCTCTTTAACTTGGAGAAGAGGAGATCGAGGGGTGACCACATTAATGTCTGATAGATGTTAATATTGATGTTCTTTATGAGTGCTATTGAATCAGGAGAGTGAATAATGTTTTAAAACTGAAACTTAGGTGAAATATGCTTTTTTGTATAGTCTTGAAAAAAGGCAACTCAACCTTTTTGGCAGGTAGTGTTACCTTTTTGGAAGGTAGTAAGGTTTGTACATATTTGAAGAGGGAAATTGGAACAGAATGAGGACTTCATTTCAGCTTCATTACTTCATTCACTGCTGGTGAATGCAATGGGTCTTTGCAATATGTCACAAAATCTCAATATTTTGCAAATTATTCAACCTATTTACAGTAACAGTTCTGCTGATTTATATTCTTACAATACTGTGTTTGAACTTCCTGTGACTCTAGCAATGTTTGTAGGAGAGACTGTGTACCAAAAGCTGTCGGTAGATTGTCTGTTGAAATTATCCCAGATGTGTAGTGAACACAAAAGCAAATCAAGTATAATGATCCTCTCATACAAGTTTGCTGAAATCAATTTCACCCTAAATATAAAAACAGATTTGCAAATATAAGACTTGCTTTGACATTTCCTTATAAGCGTTTTTTGTTAAATATACTTTTGCAGTGGCTTTGCCTCCAGAGAAGACAGATGGAGTTTGCAGTGGAGATGAAAAGAAAGCAGAAAAAGAAAGTGACACACGCACAGGCTCCAAGAAGCAACTGAAATTTGAAGTAAGTCTTCTGTATTTAAAAGTTTCACTGTACTGACATAATCATGTTAGAAAAATAACCTGTGGACCAAATAGCATCCTCTGATGCATGTATATAGCTCCCAATGATTGTACGGTACAGGAGGAAGCAGAATTGGTACATCAGTGTCTTACTATTGATGTTGCTTATGAGGTGGTTAATAAGATTTGTTTCCAGGTTTGGAGAGGATCAAGTGGTGATCTCTCTGTAGGATCTGAAATGTGTAGGAAGAAGTGACATTTAGTTTAACCATACATCTGTGATCCTTTCATTAGTAATTTATTATGGCAGCTAACATGTCAGCAAATCTTTAGATTAACTTTCGTGGACTATTGCACTTGGTTAAATCTGCCTCATGTAAAGGAGTTTGTGAAAGCTTCCTTAACCATCTGTCTTCTGTGCCTCCAAAGTGAAATAACCCTCACCTGCTACATGGGAAATCCATCTGATCACATGGCAAGAGGAAAAGGATCCTGGAGGGCAATGAGTCTGATCATCTATTTCCTTGTAGACTTAAAAACATCAAAAAATGGACAGACATTGTATGCAGTTGACAGGTTTTGTTTATTTAGGGGGGTATTTAATAAGTATGAATATTGAAGCATGGTGTCATCTAGCTAGAGGGTTGTCTGTGTTGGTGAGGAGGAAGATACTCTGGTACTGGCAAGAAACAGCATGAATTTTCAGCTCTCTGCACTCTAGCAGATATGGCAAACTTCTACCTCTCAGTGCTGTCAGCCTGTCACAGTAATGAGCTTTGGGTACCTCAATTGTTACTTAAAAGACAATGAAGCCGCCTTGCAGCGTGGTTCAAGTGTTCATTTCCTTCTTTAGAGCAGATTTGGTAATCTGGTGCAATTTATTTTTTACTGGTTTAAGGCTGATTAAAAGGAAGTAGCTTTCCCATAGGCAATTCAGGTGTTGCTAGGTGGTTGTGTGCCTTCTCGGGGGAGGTGACTTTTCCTGGCTTTTTTTTTTTTTTTCCATAGCAATAACTCTTTTTCTAGGCACATTTTATGTTCTACCTTGAGTAGCAGACATTTGCAGACAGGAAAGGAATGATAAATTGCAATTAACAGTGCCTTGATATTTGAACGTTGGAGGACACCTGTCAACATGGTTGGTGCCAGAGTAGCTGGAACGCCACCGTACCGGCAAAGGCCGTGTTTGTTCCCAAGTAGTTCTTGGCATGCCATAAAGGTTAGCACTTGGTACTAGGCACCATGACTAATGCAGGGAACATTGCCATGGCTCTTAACTAAGCAGAGCACATCCTCACATAAAGATGTTATGTTAGGCAGCGTGGGACAGGGAAGTATTAATATGTGGCAAGAAACCAAGTATTGATATTTCTTCCCTTGTTCTACGAATGGAAGTTTTCCAGCTATGTCAGCTAGGAGCTAAGAGATTGTAAATGTTTCAAAGGTATAAAAGAATCAGAAGCACAAGTGTTGAGACAAGAGGTCTAAATCTGAGGTGGATGTGAGTTGGCTTCTAAAGGTGTCGGGAATGTTTATGTAATACGAAACGGTGTTTCCACAGTAGAGTGTGGGGCACTTGGCAGCTTTCAGCTGGGCTTGTTACAACTGAGAGAAGATTGCCTTTGAACTCGGCAGGGGACAGGGGGTACCGGTAACTGCTGTAGGGAATCGGTTTCAAGTCAGAAGATCAACCAGGTATTTTGAGCTCTATCATGCTGAAGCTATTTGGAGATGTTTATTTTACTTGCATACGGTGGCTTTCATTTTAATTGCACTGTAACTTTTCTGCCTTGTTGTGGCTCTGGGTAATTCTGATTGCAGAGGCCTTGAGAGAAAGCAAATGATTTGCACCCAGGTGACTGGAGTCAGTCAAAGTGCATCCTTTGTTCTTGACTGAAGTCTTGGGTTTGTTCAGGGGATTTTATTTTTTTTTCTTCTTTAACAAATTGAGTCTTTCAGGCTTTCCACAGATTACGCTCTCACTAACAGCAGCACAGTTGAAATAAATACCAGGCATTACACACTGGTCATTCTTACCTGCCAGTTCTTAGGCAGGCTCCAGCCCAGGAGCTTCAGTGGCACGATGCTGTACCGCGCTAACTCTGACAAACTTGGCGTATCAAGTGTCTGTCAAGGCCAGGTCTCACTGGTGGGGATCTGTGACGTATGTCCACTTTGTATTAACGACTACTCCTGGTCCTGTGGTGTGCCACCTCTTCTGTGAGTCTGTTTCTGTTGTCTTTCTCTTCCTGAGCTACGCAGAGTTTTCTTTCTCACTCGTTAGTGGGAAATCTTATGATATTTTAAGAGCTTCAGGGAGTAGTTTTCTTGTACCTTTTTGTATATTCCGCAATGAAGTAGAAAGCGTCTTGCATATTCCCCGAAATCTAGCCCAAAGGAGTTAGGATTATCACATGGCTGTCATACGACTCCATCATTGTGGTGGACACAGGCCTCCCTGGGACGTATCCTGAAAGCTTCCTCCCATGAGGGAGGAAGGAAAGAAGCAAGCAAGCGGCCTCCTTCTACAGAAAGTGTCCTCTGCAAATAGGCCTTTTGCTTTAGGTAATCAGATGCTCTTTGCATGTTTCTTAGGAATTGCAATGTGATGTGTCTGTAGAGGAAGATAACAGGCAAGAATGGACCTTCACACTGTATGACTTTGATAACAACGGAAGAGTCACACGCGAGGTAAGCAAAGTCCAGCTGCCCCTTTGTGTGCAGCGTTTGCTAACAAGAGAAGTGTTTTATAACAGGAACATTTTTTCTTCTATGAAATAGAGCTGTTCTGCCAACTTAAACTGCAGTTTCCATGGACCTTTACCTCCTAGAAACAAACCTACCAGTAGTTTACTGTTTTCAGATGTACTGTACCACTTTTTAAGCTGGTTGTTGTTTAATATCTGGGATTAGCCTTTAAAAAAATAGTACCGGCATTTGAGGAGGAAAAGTATCTGAAACAACTGAACAACTAAACATATTGTGAAAATAAACCCCTGCAAATGTATATTATTCTGGCTTCTATCCTGCTTTTCAGAGTTAATCTAACCAAATAGCAAGGTTGCTGTCTGACATTCTTACCAGTAGGACTAACTATACTATTCTGTTGTTTTCATGAATATTAGGGTAATCTCTGCTTTCTCCCTCCAAGTATAAATAACATTGATGATATTTGCTGGAGGACTGTAGTGACTGTCTGTTAAAGCATACCTGTGTGTGATTTTTTTATTGTCGGATTGTCTTCAAGTTGTATTTTCCTGTGCAAATAAGAAGCCAAATAAGATGATGTATAGATTTGAATACAGTCTTTTTTTTCCAGCACTGTCTCTATACAAACTGAATGCTACTTCTTCTAGTCTACTGTCTTTTACTGAGATTTACTGCAGTGTGCTGTCATTGATTTTTTTTTTAAAATTTTTTTTTTGAAGTGTGTTTACAGGCTCCCATGCCTTCAGATAATAAGCTGAAAATTGCCAGGTTTTGTCTCCCTTGGCTCTTATGCTGGTGTCTGAAAATTACTAAGAACTGATTAAAAGGAATAAGGTAAAAACTGAAAGTGTAGTGGCCTTAAACTAAATGAGGGCAGAATTTTTTTCCTAGAAGACTGAGGCAAATCTCTTTTGACATTTGTGAACAAATTGCCAAATGTAGTGGCAGTTCTGGGTCTTTAACATGTATGTGAACATCACTACAAGAGTTTTTATGTTGTCTCTACTCTGATAGTGCTTTGAATAGTCAAAATCTGTCCCTCATGGAAGAGAATGAGGAGGTGAAAAGTTACAGGCCAAATCCAGGCTTTCAGATAGGAAGACAAGATGTATATAAAGCAAGCAAAGAGGAGTGGAGGGGTGGTGTGAGGAAGTAGTATTGTGTTTGTTAGTACTTGGGGAGCAGAGACCAGAAAAAATGAAGTATCTTGCCTCAAGTCTCACAAGAACTTAGTGACAGACTGAACCCAGATCTTTTGAGACCAAAGGCTAAGTCTTCATTACAAGATTATCGTGACTCTGGAAGAATAAGGGAAAAACCCAGAAACCCCAAATCCACACGCATGGGTGTCCTTTACATTCAGGCATGGAATTCTTACTAATGTCAGTGGGAGTTCCATGTGCTGTCCCTAACAAGAATATGTTTTTAAATATGTATACAGTAATTATTTGTGATTATGTGGTACACCAAAGAGCTTAATTTGGCTCTACTTAGGGAATATGTTACAGCCATATTCTACCTCTCCCTGCTACAAGAGCAGGCTGCAGTTTAAGTGAAACCAAATCTGTGCAGGGACTGAAAATTATGCTACTCTGAGGTTTGGAGGTTGCTACACTCAGGCTTGAACCAGTGCCAAAAAAAATTCTTTTAACCAAGGAACCAAATAGGTCGGTAATTTTCAGTTCTTTACATGTGACCAAGGCTAGAAACAAACAGTATGCACCATTGCAAGACTTGCCCAGTTATCTTACACACTTCTTTCGCAAGCTGTTGCAGTGCCATTTGTATAATCCATCTTCTTGGTTGTCTTCTGTGGAATCCAGATGCAATTTAAGAGCTGTTTGTGTAAGAATGACTAATGATAGCAACTCCTAGATAATCTTGGCCACAAAAGAGGAATTTCAGTCTCTTCATATGACACAGAATTTCTTGTTCCATTAGCCCCTGAGACACTGGCAATGTACATAGTAAGTCTGATACTGTCATTTTTTAAGCAGCTCTGCTCCTGACCCAGCAAAGGACTTAATGATGGTGACTGTTAAACATGTGGATAATTTCAATTAAAATGAATGGGACACATTCTTTTCCTGAAAACTCTGTAAAGCACTGGATCAGGGGCAGAATGGACAGTCTGAGGAAGAGGGCTGATCTATACCAGTGCCATTTGGTGACCTGATGAAAATGCTTTCAGAACTGGCCTGCTTTTCTAAACAAAGGTCCATCGATCTGATGAGAAAAGCTTAGTGTGGACCTTTTCTCCTTCTTTGAAAATTGCACTTCAACGTCTCTCCTGGATTTAACAGAGAGATTAAATTTCTTAAGTCAGATTTCTATCTGTAGATCCTGAGGTGCTTTACAAAAAGAAGTCAGCCTTATCATTCTTGGTTTTCATGTTGGAAAAGTGAGATACTGGAAAAGGAAATGTCTTGCCCACCCACATCCATTTCATTTGATTCAAAGTCATCATGTTTGAAACAATGGACTTTATGTCCAGGGAGTTTCCGAGGGAATACACGGTGTTAAGTTTGTAAGAAAGAGACATGTAGGTGGGGTGCAATTTTACAAGTGCACTAAATAGGTTTTTTTGTATTACAGTGTTTGAAAATGGTAAATAAGAGATGGATTTAGTTACTGGATAAAATTTTCCTTGGATTTTGCGCAGTGACAGATCACCACAAGAGCATTCAAATTCCATGTTAGTGACATTTCTTCTGGATCCTAACAACATCTTCAGAACTTAACGCTGCTTTGATTTCCTCCTAAAATCTGTATGACTTATTCCCTAGTCCTTATAATTTAGAAATTCAGATCTAGTCATGCTTCTTGAAGAGATACACCCATTATGAAAAGCATAATTATTGAGATGGCAAATTAAAACATTAGCATTACTGTATGTTAAATTGTTGCTTTTTCTGTCATAGGAGACAGCCATTTTTCAGTCCTTTTGGTGGAGGGGAGATAACTTCTCCTGCTCTAATATGTATATTACAAAACTTGGCTAATAATGTTGCCCTTCATTCCATAAGCCATAAGAGGACAATTGATTATGCACTGCAGGCCTTTTCAGAACTGACAGCTGCACTGTAATTATCTTCACACAGATATTTGTAATCGGACTTAAAACTTGGTAATTGAACAAATGTGTTTTGATTCATGAGGTTTTATATTGAGCTCTCTAAATGTAATTATGCTTCATAAACACTAGCTTCTTTTTTTTTGTTTGTTTGGTTTGTTTTGTTTTTTGTTGTTGCAATCAGTTCTTCTGTGAAAAATTGAGTGTCTTTGTTGAGTAGCTGCACAGGAATAAGCACACAAGAAAATTGCTTGTCAGGAGTAAAAAAAGGGAATTTCTTCTAGAGTAGTTGTTGAGTAGACAGCAAGTGAAGTTCCTTTCAGGTACCAAAAAAAATGATTCAAAACCAGACATAATCAAACAAAGCTGATGTTGCAATAAAAACATCCTGCTGTATGTAAAAATCAGACTACAAATAAAGTACAAATGAGACATTTGTACTTTTCTTTTTCTGAGGGAAAGGTAATGAACTGATATTGATGTATCTCTTCATGCATTTTTAATGATAAAAATGTTCTTTGTATCTTACATTAAATTTTTCCTCTTATGTTTCCTTTCTTTTCTTTCTTTTTTTTTTTTTAGTTATTTTTGCTTATATCCTCTGTAATGAGTGTAAAGGATTGAGGTTATTTCTGCACTCAGAACGCAGCAGCAAATCTTTGACATGGGGAAGGATGCTGGCTTTTGTGGGGCTACAGTTTATCAACCTGACCCTTATCTTGAAATTTGCTGGTTTTCACTGTGTTTATCAACACTGTATTAACTCATAATCTAGAAAGAGGTATAGAACCAGTGGAGAGAGGAGTAGTGTCTGTATCAGAGGGGCCATTAGATTTGGTGGATTTGTATGAGAAATATAAGAAATAGGGTTTTTTCTTTTGCTTTTGAGGGGAGCCAATGACATCTCTTCCAGATAAATTACAAAGAATCAAACTCAATATTTTCTTTCAGTGTTGTTAAACTAATTGGGGGGGGTTGCTGTTTTTTTTTCCTCTGGGTTGTTTTTTTGACTTGGTTTTTTTTTAGTTTCTTTTTGTGGGAGGGTTTTGATTTGGTTTTGGGTTTGGATTTTTTTCTGTGCAAATATCTCATTCTGTTAAATTAATTCTGCTGGAAAAGCCTCTTAGTTTCCTTTACAGAATCTCTAGTTCATTAATTCTTCCTATGGTAATAAGGTATGCTAATACTAGACAAGTAGGGTTTTCCCTGTACCACTGATATTCCTTGGAAGTAAGAAATGTATACCTGAAATAGGGACTTTCCCCATCACATGAGTTCTGTAAGGAATGAGGAATACTTCAATGTCATGTACTCTTGTTCTTTTTTGCAGACCCATTAGTTTCTCTAAATGTTCTAAATTCCTGCTAATCTCCTACTGCAGGTCTGTGAAGTATTCTGTGGTTACATGTGCGAGTGCAGTGTACATGTGTGGCCGTAACTGTTCCCTTCTTAGTATTTCTAATGCAAGTATTTCTGGCAGGCTGTTAGAGTTGCTCTTTTTAATATACTTTGTTTTTTTAGCTGCTTGATAAAATAGGATGTGAAAAACATAGTGATTAACATCGTTAAATGCTTCAGCCCTGGAAAAACCTACTGTAGTGTTCAATAAGCAAGACACAAATAAATGTGGATACGGCATGTGCTGGCTGTTTGGATACTACCCAGCAGGCATTTGTTTTTCTCTTTGAGGAAAAATATCATAGTTTCAGTTTTCTTACTTGATTAAACTAGCTATACTAGCAGAAATTCTGCACACTAGAAGCCCTTCAGAAGTTAGATTCATGCAGCCTCGTTTCCCTCTAAATACCCAGTTGCTATAAAGGAGATAATTTTAATTTTTTTTTTTCTTAGTTCTCTTTATCCATTTAATATACTAGTTTCAAAACCCACTATTATTTTTAACTAGAAATGGTTTACAGAAACATTTCAGTTAAAAAAAAAAAATTGTTCTTGAAAAATACTGAAAAATTCATTTCTGTTTATTTTTCATGTAAAAAGGGAGGAAGTTTGAGAAATGTGGGATGAACCTTTTTGTGTGGGAAGCACCAAGCAGTCTTAAGCAAAGCAGTTGCAAAATCATGTAACTAGTAAAAATCATGCTCCCCTGCGTAGAAAAGTTTGGTTCTTTGGTAGGTGGTCTCTGAATATGCTGATTGGTGTACTAAAAGAGAGAAAAATTTAACTGGCTTTTATTCTTGATATTTGATGCTTAATTTCTTGAGGACAGTGAAATGCTTAAGCTGGTGTGTAGAAACTAAACCCATCTCAATGGCTTTAGGCAGTTCTTTAAGGAATTTAAATACAGATAATGTTTAGTGGGACAGCTTTCAAGGGGAACATTAGCTGCCTCAGTTTCCTGACAGACTACTGGCAGATAAAATTTCTTTTGAGGTAAATATAGAGATAACTATAAAATACAATTTTTTTAAAAAAAAAAAACATGTATTTTAATACTCTAGTGCTACTAATTTGACAAGAAGCTGTTACTGTATTGGCTGCCAAAAGTCTACGAGAAGGTAGTTTTAGTCACGGTTCTAAATTGTTGATGAAGACCATTCCTACCAGATCAATGCCTCAGGAATTTGTATGTTATAATTGTGAAACTTCATGACAACTGGAAAGCTGCATGAGGTTCGAGCTGCCTTGTAGCTGGTACCTACTCTGCCAGGACCTTGGTAGATGACAGAGTAGCAAATGACCAAATCAGAACTGTCAGTTTGCTACAATTCTCAACCCCAAATCTGAACCACAAGTAAATGAATCCTATAATAAAAATGTTGTTGTTGGTATTTAAAGATCAACATAAGCATTAAATGATTACTTATGGATATCCCTAACCTCAATGTTAGAATATATCATAGAATCATAAAATGGCTTCAGTTGGAAGGGGCCTTAAAGATCATGTAGTTCCAACCCCCCTGCCATGGACAGGGACACTTTCCACTAGACCAGGTTGCTCAGAGCCTCATCCAGCCTGATCTTAAACATTTCCAGGGATGAGGCGTCCACAACTTCTCTGGGCAACCCGTTCCTGTGTCTCACCACCCTCATAGTAAAGAGCTTCTTCCTAATGTCTAATCTAAGTCTACCCTCCTCTGGTTTAAAACCATTGCCCCTTGTCCTATCACCACACACCCTTACAAAAAGTCCTTCCCCACCTTTCCTGTAGGCCCCCTTCAGATACTGGAAGGGCCGCTATAAGGTGTCCTCAGAGCCTCCTCTTCTCCAGGCTGAACAGACCCAACTCCCTCAGCCTGTCCCCAAAGCAGAGGTGCTCCAGCCCTCTAATCATCTTTGTGACCCTCCTCTGGACCCTCTCCAACAGATCCTTGTCCTTCTTGTGCTGTGGGCTCCAGAGCTGGACGCAGTGCTGCAGGTGGGGTTTCACAAGAGCAGGGTAGAGGGGCAGAATCACTTCCCTTGACCTGTTAGCCAGGCATCTTTTGATTGCAGCCCAGGATATGGTTGGGTTTTTGGGCTGCCAGCGCAGTTTGCCAGCTCATGTTCAATGCTTCATCAACCAGCACCTCCAAATCCTCAGTAGGTCTGCTCTCAATCCACTCATCACCCAGCCTGTATTTGTGTTTGGGATTGCTCTGCCCCAGGAGCAGGTCCTTGTGTTTGGCCTTGTTGAACTTCATGAGGTTGGCATGGGCCCACCTCTGCAGCCTGTCCAGGGCCCTCTGGATGGCATCCCTTCCCTCCAGCGTGTTGACCGCACAACACAGCTTGGTGTTTTTAGCAAATTTTCTGAGGGTGCACTCAACAAGTCTGACTCAACCAGTCTGACAACCATATTCATTCAGTGCCAGAATGCAGAGCAATTTAGATCGTTGTGGAGGAAGCTGGCTATTAAACATATAATGGAATGCAAAGGCAGCAGAATGTAAGGCCACAAGGTGTCCTGACACTTCTGCATAGCCTCTTAAACTGCATGGAGCCTGGGCGTTAATTTGGGTTAATTCAAGTCTGCTTGGCTGAGAGTTGTTAATTGTCTTGATGTGATGTGTGTGCACATATTTCTAACTTGCCAAGTATGACACACAAATGCTGCATCTGGCCTTCCTTGACAGTGTTTGGGAGTACTTTTTAAACTGCTGACTCAGGTGGCTTGTTGAGAAAGACCTCACAGAATGCAAGGGGCAGATTGTACGCCAGTGGGAGTAAAGACTTTTTGTCTTTGCCTATTGAAGTTAAAATAGACTAGACGATCAGCTTGAACAAACTTCTGGCATAGCTCAAAAAAGGAAGCAGGACATATTATTGTGAATGAAAGAGTTGATAATAACCTCTTGATAGTAGCCTTGTGTGGAAAGATGCCATGTTGGCTAACCAACACTTGTTAAGGAATGTATGGGAAAGGCTTCATTCACCAAAGTGCTGAGTGTATGAAGCCCTGTTCAGGATAAATATGATGCTTAAGTATTCTGCTGAAGGGGAAGGTCTGGCTTATCAAGGTGTAGGATTGTAGCACAATGCTTCTAGAGCATAATCTATGGAGGACATATGAAAAAACAAGTATATTTTGTTTGTCTGTGTTCTTACTTGGCTGGATTTTTCTCATAGATGAAATAAAAGTTCAACCCTCTGTCAAAGGTTCAAGCTCTCTGTCGGATATCACTGTGTCTATTTAAAGTTCTGACTAGGTTTCAAATTAGGGTGGAAGTGTGAGACGTGAGATGTGTGAAAGACCTGTGTGGTGTCTACCAGATTGTCACCGAGTGGTCTTTCCCTCATTCAAGTTTTAGACAGTGCTCTTGTCAAGAGGATGGAAAGCAGCTACTGACATAGTAGTAACAGCCCATATAAAGAGACTCTTATGGCAACAGCAGAAAAAAATATGTCATTAGGGAAAAAAACGGAGAGACTGCAAATTCTGCTCTCTTTTTTTTTTTGAATATGTTGTTTCGAACTCAAAAGTCTGAGAGAAATTCCACTGAGTGCAGAAAAGTTAGAGAGGGTACATGTTAGAACAAAGTCTGGACCCTCTAGGATTTAGTTATTCGTTCTGTCTGTTGAGCTAGTAACTCATTGCTGTTAAATCATTTGTCCTCGCCATAAGGTCAGTATTGCCCAAAATTCTGTGTGAGCAGAAATTAGTATATCTATGTCACCTTTAAAGCTTGTTGGGTAACGAAAACTGTGTAGTATATTGACTACTAAAGTGGTGGGACCCATTAATTAGGGCATACTAAACTTTCAGCTGCCATTGTTACGGGTGTGACCCCTGGGCAAGGGAAAAATTGTAGAGGTTTTAAAATTGTATAGACCTGACAATCCTCAGAACCAGTTTTACTTAAAAGATGATTTAGATACTTCCTTTGTGCTCATGGGCATCTCGAAAGAGCTTAGGTACTAGGGTAGGTCAAGGAAGAGGAAGGACCAGCACGGAAACATTCTCAAATATACATTGAATGAGATCTTTATAGCCTACAATGATCAGTATGCTTTGGCCTTAGGTTGGTGCCCAAGACCAATTCGGGTGAAAACCCTTTGAGGAAAAGCAGTGTGCCAAGAGATCTCCTTTTCATCCTGGCAATTTAAGGTAGCACCCTACTTGAACTTGGCTGGATTAGATCAACCTGAGAGACCTTTGAGCATCGCCAGCTTCTAAACAGTATTTCTGCTGTTTGAAACAGTTGGCTTAATAAAATTGGCTATTGTTCTTTCTGATCAGCCAGACATGCAAGCATTTGTTCATGTCCCACTGCCTTCAAAGAGATGGGTGAAGAACGTTCTGTAATAAGCCTGACTGGATAATCTCTGCTGTTCAAAAATGTAAATTGAGAACTGTTTTGAATTCTGAAAAATAAGGCTGACCTCAAAATGGATATGGTAGAGTGACATTCAGATGTCATTTATTTCCAAACCTGAGATTTACAGTTCTGCCATTTCTCTTACCGAGAAGAGAATCAATCATTTAAGTATACCAAGAAATAACTCCAAGAAGTAGTAAGACTGTAATGTCTGAGTTTCTCTTCAATTGCTGTGTTTGTTTTGGTCATGTGAACTTCTTTTTTCAGTGCAATATGAATGGCTATTCCTGGGTTCTGTTGAAATCAAAGAAAAGGAAAGACAGGACATAATTTTGCTGCTTCATAGTTTGGGAAACCTGAATACCTTGTGCTGTTGTTATTGTTTTAATCTGGTTTGCCCCATTTCATAAATCTTATGCCATTTGATGAAGATTATAAGTTTCTGTGCAAATTCAGCTCTTTTAAATTCAGTCATTTCTGAGGATATTTCAGCATTTGATAGTCACAAGTCCAAAATAGCTATAAGCATCAAAGCTGTGGGTTTCTTACCATTTTCACAATAATGTGTCTTTTTGTGTTTCAATCCGACTATAGGATATTACCAGCTTGCTTCATACCATCTATGAGGTAGTTGATGCATCAGTAAACCATTCTCCCAGTTCCAGCAAAACTCTGCGAGTGAAACTTACTGTGGCGCCAGATGGCAGCCAGAAGAAAAAGAGTATCTTGTTAAATCATACCGGTAAGGACGTGCAATCAGCCTTTGGAAAAATTACTGAAAACATCAAGAATCCCTTAAAAATCCATCTTCATATTTTGTTAATGAAAATAAATGTATGCTTAAAAGGCAGATAATTATGTGGGTATTTTAAACCCCGTGAACCTGCTTTATGATCTTGGGTGCAAAACTGCGTACACTCCTTTCAGTGTCTCATAAGCAAATTAGGGTTCTCTCTCCTGACTCTTTCTTTTAAGAAGCAGCAATAACCTCTATGTTCTGTAGTTGTCTTTGTGTACTGCAGGGCAGCTTTAAGGGCCTTCTCAACTTATACCACTTTAACTCTGCTGATATTACAGTGCTCAGTTTGTGTGAAAACAGGTAGTGGTATAAAATGTTGGGGTTTTTTGCCAGTGTGTAGCTATCGCTGCTATTGGATAAGAATAAACAATAACATAAGTAACCTTTATGAATCTATACATAAAAATCACACCGTTTTCTGTACTGGCAGAGTCTGCCATTGTAAAATGGCTTAGATTTTGGTGGCTTATTCATCTTATATTCACTCTAATAACCGTAGTATAATCGCAATTCCTTCAGGAGTACTAAATTAAAATACTGTAAAGTATTTAAAGTAATACTTCAGTAGAAAATGAGGACACCCTATCCAACAGGAGAGCCTTGTTACCTCAGTTTTAATATATACATCCACTCAGTCAGGTGCAGACATAAGCAAATCTGCCGTGCTTGTGAGCTGTGTGATGCATTAGCACAGCATTGAGCTTCAAACTACTGAGCCCTCCTGCGGTACAAGTGTATCCGTATGAATGTGGCTCCATTTAGCCTGACACATGGCTTGCAGCCTAACCCTGCCTGATGTCCTACGGTCAAGGTTATGTCTGCCTAAAATCTGTCATGCGGACAAAAGCACTTTTGAGAAGGTTGCGTGAAACGATACGTTATGTCTTGGTCTACGGACAAGAAAAAAAATGTATTTTCAATGTAGCATGTCAGTTACGCTGGTCGGCCAGGGCAGTAATGTGAGAAAAATGTACTTTCTTGTGTTGGCAGATTTGCAGAGTGCCAGGCATAGAGCTGAAAGCAAAGTTAATGAAGAAGTAAGAAGCTCTGAGAAGAAGCAGCGGGCTTCTCTCAGGTAAGGAGAAAGAACCTTGGCCCCTAAGAGGCTCTGGGTACCTCTGAGGAAACCTCAGCCACTGATTTCTTGCTTGCTTGCTTTATTTTTTAAAATTATGTTAAAATAGAGGAATTACAGAATTCTTCACTGTTGAACCATCAGCAGATTCCATGGGTGGATAGTTTGTATCTTAACACAAAAATCCCAAGAGCAAATCTCTAGTACCCCTTACTCAAATTTTTATCTTCTGTTGGCATTTTTTTGCAGGATATACAGTGTTTTTTTCAATGCTGTCTGCAAATATTGTGCCTACTAGTGGAGTTTATAGCACAGCCTTTTGGCTAAAAGTGTCCTAAAAGCTTCTCATCTTCTTAGAGGCCAGCTCCTGCCATTCTCTCTCCTCCTTCCAGCCCATCTTTTTCACTGGTCAACTCAGTTAGCTCCAAACTTTATTAAGTCAGTCTTGTTTACCAAGTCATAACCAGACCTGCTGCTTCTTGCCACCTTGCCTTCTAAAGCAAGCAGCTCTGAACTGGCACTGGATGTACATAGAATCATAGAATCACTAGGGTTGGAAATGACCTCCAGGATCATCTAGTCCAACCTTCGTCCCAGCATCCCTAACCCCTAGACCATAGCCTCAAGTGGTATACCTACTTGTTTTTTAAACACCTCCAGGGATGGTGACTCCACCACCTCCCTGGGCAGCCTGTTCCAGTGCCTAATCACTCTCTCAATAAAGAATTTCTTTCTAATATCCAATCTAAACCTCCCCTGGCACAACTCGAGGCCATTTCCTCTCATCCTATCATTAGTAATTTGGGAAAAGAGACCAGCACCAGCCTCGCTACAACCTCCTTTTAGGTAGTTGTACAGAACCAAGCTGAAGGAGGAAAGAAGGGAGCTCACAGCGCAGCAGCAGACCATCAGCTTTACAGCAAGGAGTCTGCATCGGCTATGTCTAGCAAAGTGAGCGACAAGGCTGACTCCCACCTGCCAGGAGTCATGCTCCCCTGCTGCTGCATCAGCTTTAGGTGGACTTACAGAATTAGATATTAAGTAGTCCTCATGTAGGAATTACCCTGCTTGCTTGGACCCATTATATTTAATGTAATCTTGCAGGAAAATTCGGATAATTTAATTTTTTTTTCTGTTTTTTTTTTTTTTTCCATACATTACACCACTTGAAAAACATACCTGTCTGGAATCCAGTCTGTGTGACTCGGGGTGCATCCATTTCCAGTCAAACACAAGCATAGTGGTTTCTTTTATGGAGAGCTGCAGGTACACTTGCAGCCACCTACAGATGAGATAAAAAGATTTTTAGTTCTTCACTAACAGAATGTACAACATTCTTTTGGATGCCAGGCAAGAACAGGCTGTTTTCCTGTAAAAAATATAGAATCGTTTATCTATCTGGTTATCATGAGTTCTGCCTATCTGATAGGGATTACCTACCCTGAACTTCAGAGTAGGTGGTAATCATTTGGAATGTGTTTTTCAAGTACAGCTAAGAAGGTTACTCTCTCAGTCACGTGTAGGTGTGCTGTTCCTTTTCTGAATTCGATATTTTAATGGAGAGAAAACCAAATCAAACCCAGATAATTCTGATGCATTTTAATGTAGATCAGTTGCTTCAAACATGTTTTTTTGGTGTATAGTTTCATTTCTTCTAGGATTTTATGTTTCCCTCTAAGGCAGAGGGAAGTGTTTGATGAAATGCTACAGTAATGACATTGAATCATAAGTTGCATTTGTTTCTTCAGCTGCAAATTTAAAACAGATAACCCACTTTTGGCTTTTCTTGGATTTAGATATATTTGTCCAAATACATAATAAATTTATCGAGAGAAGAAGCATTCAGTCTTATTGAAAATGAGAACAAAACAGTGCCTCTCTTTTTTAAAATAGGGTAAAAATGCTATTGAGTTATCCCGGTGAGTAAATCCCAGTACAATCAAATTTCAGATTAAAATAAGACTAAAATTACTTCTAATCTTCTGTTAGCAACTCTGTGCAAAATCTTCTGTGAACTAAAGAATACTCTGTGTTTTTGCTTTCTGGCCTAGATGTAGTATTTAGATTCTCTCTGCCCATTAGCCAAGGTTTGTCCTGGGTGAATTTAATGGGCTGGTTTTGTTTGATAATCTGTTTCAAAACTCCTCTCCCATCTGCGTTAAAGTCCTGGTTTCAGAAATGTAGTGAGTTTGTGAACAGCAACCATTTCCACTGAAATCCACAGTCATAGATGCATCAAATGGTGGGGTACCGTCTTGGCTCTGCTTCTCATCTCTTTGGTTAGAGGCTTCCTAGACAGCCCGAATCTGTATCTTGAGCTGAGCAGATCAGCATCAGACAACTGCCAGCACCTGATAGTTCTTGTTGCATCTCATTAAGTGTGGACAGGACCAAGAATGTCCTGTTCACACTGTATGTTGTAGGGGTGTTTGTGCACCCTGGCCACGTTGCTAACCCTCAGGAAAGCTCCCTGAGGGACATGCCAGAATCTCATGATATTAATGCAGAGAGTTCCTCTTTGAAAGCAGCAGTGAGGACTCATGAGAAGTGCACACGTTTCAGAAATTCAGTCATTTAGGAATTCTAGGCAAGATGTGATTAATATGCAAGATAAAATGGATAGAAATGTTTTTATCCTGAAGGTGGGAGATAGATGGCTTAGATTTTTTATCTGCTGGAAGCTACAGGCAGGAGTTTTCACCGGTAGGGCTAATACAAGTATCAAGATCAAGTAGCTAGATTCACAGCTAGCTTGCCTGGCTCGTGTGGTACATACTAGGAGATGGAAGAGCACTGGCAGGCAACTTTGTGGATTGGGTATCTTCATGCCATTCTAGTTTAGATTTTGTTTAGTGTAACCAGGAAAATATGATGCACACCAGCCTCTAAAACATCTTCCTTTTACCTAGAGATTCTCTCTCTTTCAGTCCTGTGTCCTGTGTAAATGATTGTTCCCTGACTGGCTTAAATTCAGTGAATATAGCTTTCAGGAAATGTCCTTGCATTTTTCTACCCTGTGCTTTGACACTGCTCCTTACCCACTACACTACTGGGTGCTTATTACTACCAGGGTGACACTCCAGCGTGGGAATTTTAGAAAGGGCTTTCATACACTCCACAAACACTTAAGCAGATACCTTTTTAAATTAAAAACAATAGCAACACCTTATATTTTTTTTACACACTGTGCTTGATGCATGGTTGGTGCGTGCCTATGTCTTCCCGTGTGTATGGAGGAGAGCATCGTGGGGCTGGACGCCAGTTCTCGGAAGTACTTCAAGTTCTCTCTGACAGTGGACCACATCTCTCATCAGTATATAATTGCTTCACTGTGTATATTTGCATGAATGTCATTGAACGTCATCTTACATGTAAGAAAGCTATTAGAATGCAGGGCTGCCATAGTTTTTCTTCACTGTCTTGATGAGAGATGGAATTTATTACAGTAACAAAGAAACAGGTTCCCTGTTAACTTAGTTTTCAACAGATAGTGCTGTACAGTGTTGCTTAATTGTGTTGGATCAAACCCAATGATGGTTTTTCTGGTTTAACTATGCATTGTCTTCAGCACGTGTGTGCAAGTCCCAAGGTTTTTGTAGGCAGTTCATGCCTGACAACTTCAGTTAGCCTTGTTCTAGTCCCAGAGATCATTTATGTTGACCCACTAAAGTGTATCAACCTATAACGGTGTATCTGAGGCAGGAAAGGTAGCAGGTTGGCTATATATTCAAAATATAAAGAATATCTGGACATTCCCTCTTATTTGACAGTACCCCATGTCACTTCTGGAGTTCAAAGCTGACTCAGAGTCTTTAAAGCTTACCTGCTTTCCAGGCAGACTCTCCTCCATTCAGGAGACTCTACCTCTATCAAAGTAGTGCAAAAATGATCTTCCAGGTAGGTCAAGTCTTGCGACTTTATCAAAGAAACTGTAGCCCTGTGTCTGACGGAGACACAGGGGACTCTCTTCTGTAATGTCCCTGAACAGTACTATGCTAGGCCAGGAAAGCAGTTTGTGCCAAACTCAACGGGATCAGCAGCCTCTGGAAACCTGGAAATGTGTTAATGGATTAAAAGCCAAGTACTGGGCACCATACGGTACAGAGCCCACGTTTAGCAACTGGTATAGTGTACAAGGCCAAGTTCTGGTCTTAGGTTGACATCAGTGCAATTGCATAAAGAAAGAGGAAAGTCCATCTTGCAGTCTTGGAGACTGAACTATCTGAATGACAGGCAATGACTTAATCAAGAGTTTTCTACTTTTGCCGTTTGTTATATTGAAAATACTGTTCATATCTTCAGACATCCATTTAAATTGCTGAATTAAATTCTTCAGCATTATGGGCTACAATACTGTAAACCTCTGCCTGATCTTTTTTTCTGCCTCATAAATGAATGGTATTTCAGTTATTCATTCTCAGGAAATAGTTCTGCTATAAATAAAATTGCAAAGCTGAGCAGGAAAAGGAGTTGAGATTCTGAAGCCAGTGGCTGATCTGACCTTATTAATTGTATTTTGGAGAGCAGCAGTTATCTCTGGGTGTCCTACCAACACCTTCTCTTCTCCGGCTCTCTAGTTACTACACCTGTGCTGTTGCCTGCCTTTCTGAAGCAGACACACATGAATGTTTATCTGACATGAGGCTTACCTCAGCACTTCCTCACAACAGTGGGAACAGTCATGAATCAAACAGCAGGTTTTCTTTGGCGTATCCCAGTTGGAGAATCAGTTGAACGGTTTGGCCCTAAGACAGAATGTAATAAACCCTGGGAGCATTTTTATTTGTTTTTGCATGTGTGATGCAATGTGAAAGCCTTCTTCGCTTTGCAGCATCAGGGTCGATTTATGTAAGGGGAAAGAACAGTCAGTTCAGGCCTATCAATTTAGCAAATCCGGTCATACAGAATCTCAAATGTTTGTTATTTCTTTGTGAGCAACTCCTGTCACTTCAAAGGGGCCATTAGTTGTTGGTTTGCAGATGGTGATAACAACTTTAAAGAAGTTCTGCTGAATTGTAATTTTGGTTCCTGCTGACAGATATCACCAGAGTGAGAACAATCCAGAGCAAAATGGGTGCTATCGTCATTGTGTTGATGAGAACATTGAAAGGAGAAACCACTATTTGGATCTTGCAGGAATAGAAAACTACACATCAAAGTTTGGGCCAGGTAATTTGGTGATTTATGTTGCAACCTTTTCATCTTTTTTCTCTTCAGTTGCCTGTTCCACATCGGGGCAGTGAATTGTGAACCTGTGTCTATAGTGACTTACTAGAAGGAACAGGACTGTGTGAAAACTGCATGATATTTACTGGTGGAGGTGGTATCACAACGGAGTGGCTAATGTGCTGCCAGACTGCTTTGAAGTACTTGTTTGTGTAGCTAAACTTGGAGGTGAGCCTAGGAGAACAATCTTTACATCTAAATTAAGTTTAGTCTACGGGTGAGGTGAGGACTTAGTTTTGGATGTTGGAGCTTGTTCCCAAGATGATACCAGCACATGTTGTCTATTCACTACTGACCCAAAATTGGAGGATACCTAGAATTTTGGCATCTGTGCCCAAATTAAGGTGATTTTGATTTCCTCCCTTTCCCTGACCTCTGCCAAGATTCTACTATTCCACTCACAGTTACTTTGGTGAATTTCAGATAGATCAGGACCAACAGAAGGTAACATAGACTCGTATACATGTGCACACACTTACATATTCACTCTCTTGTAGATAGGTACATATATTTGTGTGTTTATTATTTAATAGTCAGAATTAGTATTAAATGTAATTAAACTAGACAGCTATAACTACCTTCACTTCCTTAGGAAAAATTCACTCTGCCGACAATGCTATCCCTGCCAACTGCATGCTACTAATTAAAACTTTGAAATACTAGATGACTAACTCAGCTTGTTATTTCCTAGGATCTCCTCCAGCAGCTCAAAAGCATGACTCACCAAGCAGAGTTGTGAATCAGGCTAGATCCCGTTCTCATGAACCTGAAACCTTCCATGCTCACCATAGGAAATCTCAAGTGGTGGATCCAAGCCACATCAATCTGGCTGAAAGTTCATATGCCAAGATTGCAGAAATCCAACAGAGGCTCCGGAACCAGGACTCAAACAAGCACTTTGTGAGGTCTCCCAAGGCACAGGGCAAAAATGTTGCCCCTGTGCATTCTGGAAGGGCGGTTAGAAATAAACCTTTCCAAGGGGCACCCATGCCAATGGCTTCCCCAAGTGCACGGGTGGGCCAGAATCTTCCTTACCTCCCCTTACAGTCTCAACAGGTTCACAAGAAGCATAAGCAGAGGGCAAAGGAGAATCACCAAATGTGCAAAACCTTCCAGTCTCCAGGGACAGTTGTGGAAAAGGAACATGTGAGAGACCTGCCCACAGTCATTTTATATGAAGGCCAAGTTGGACAAATGATACAAAGACATGAACACCACCACCACCATGAGCACCACCACCACTACCATCACTTCTACCAGACATAGAAGAAATCCCACCAACATCCTCCAAAAATCATGCCACATGAAGGAAATGCGTTCTTGTGATACCAGAACTAAGGCATTACTATGATTAACATTATTGTTACTCCATTAATATTCAGCTAGCATATATTTTAAAGGTTATATGGAACTATTAAAACTTACCCTATTTATATGTTGTGGAACTGCATAGCTTACTTAAACCCCTTGTGGATTTTTATATTTTTTTTTTTCAAAGTGGCTTGTAAAACAGCAAACAGCCGTAGCTTTTTGAGCTGTGACTTAATACAGGTCGTCAACGCACTTCTTTACAAGTACTACTTCCATTGTAGTAGGAAAGATACTTCAAACACTATTGCAGACATCTAGCTTACCACTCTGCTGTATGTCGGCTGAGCACACACAAGCCTTTTATCAGGGGAGCAATGTTCGAAGGGTTGGACTCCAGAGATACTCAGAATAATGGAAAATACAAACAGCTGCTACCTCTAGTATTATTCAGATTTTATTTTCTTTTTATTGATTGTAATGTGCTGGGAGGGGGGGGGGGGNAAATATATATAAAATATAAATATAAATATATATATAAATATGCACACTCTCAGGTACATGTTGTTGTGTTTTAGAAATCTGTGGTTTGAATATTAACATTATAAATTTTTTTTTCCACAACAGTGACTTCTTAGAATTTTATACCATGGCATTATTTTAGGTGCCTCAAGGTTAAATTTCCCCAGCACCTACCAATTTGTGCTTCTCCTATTTTGGAGACAGTTCAACATGTAAAAAAAATGTCATTCACAACTATTCTGGCCTCTTCTACTTTTTCGTATCAAAGGGCTTCCATTTCATGAAGGAGAATGAGACCATACTCACAAGACCTTACTGGCTGCTGAGAAATGTGAAGGTCAAAGCAAATTGGAAAAGTGAAAAAAAGGGTCAGTACATTCAAGTTTTCCTTTCTGTGGAGCCCAGATTTATAATATACTCAGTTGGGTTTTGTACAGATCACCATTTTGCAGGTAGAAAGTAACTGAAAAACACCTACGTTGCTTTTGGAATGTTAAAGTAGAGAATTCCTCACATAAAACCCATAGTTGTTCTATAAACATATTTGCTTTTGGTTTTAATTATTTTAAATGTTGTGGTATTTTGTCTATAGTATATATTGTAAAATGTAACTATTCCACATCGTTATAAAGTGGGATATACCCTTTATGATTAGGGTATTTTTTTTCTGACTAGAGTTTTGATCAGTCCAAAATAGAGTGTTACCTTACTCTGCTGACCAGTTTTAGAGGGATGTTGTCCTTTCTAAGAACATGGAGACATCAACTTTTAAAGAAAAGTGGAAGGTCTTGTCTTCTTGTGGAATCGGAACAGAATCACTGCTTCGTGGTAATTAGGTCCACCTCTTTTCTCCCTGGATCAGCAGTTTTTTAGATTTATTGTCCTCTTTAAAAAAGCTGGTTTATTTTATTTTATTTTTTTTAGCTGTCAACAGCCTGTTCTCTTAAAGCTAACAAAATGTTTTAAAAACTTGTTTGATCTGTGTGACAACTATACTGTTCTGTTTATTTTTAAAATTCCTAAAGTCCAAAAATATTTATATGCAGAATTTTCTGTATGGAAAATATGAAAAGGCCACAAATTTGGTTAGTTACCACTGAGTTGTTCTAGTCTAAGCCTTTTTTGCTGCTTCTGTATCATTCTTTTTCAATGTATATATAATTATGGACTGCAAAAAAAAAAAAAAAAGGCATTTATATGTCTAGTAGAAGGAATAAGCTTANAGCAAACAGCCGTAGCTTTTTGAGCTGTGACTTAATACAGGTCGTCAACGCACTTCTTTACAAGTACTACTTCCATTGTAGTAGGAAAGATACTTCAAACACTATTGCAGACATCTAGCTTACCACTCTGCTGTATGTCGGCTGAGCACACACAAGCCTTTTATCAGGGGAGCAATGTTCGAAGGGTTGGACTCCAGAGATACTCAGAATAATGGAAAATACAAACAGCTGCTACCTCTAGTATTATTCAGATTTTATTTTCTTTTTATTGATTGTAATGTGCTGGGAGGGGAGGGGGGGGGGTAATATACTGCGTTCATGTAGCCTGTTTGTGTTCACATCCTTACAACTTATAATTACAAGGAAATATTAGCTATAATTGTCAACAGAGCTACATTTGTACAAATTACACTTTATTTTCTTGGAGATTCTTCACTGACACAAGTACAGTCTGTTACATACTGGGTAATATTTAAATATACTTCCTTTACTTTTGTTTTTTCTTTTGCTTACTCTCCATTCTGTTTGGGGTAACCATTTGAAAAGAGGAGGATGTGAAATGGGGGTTTCAGAAGCATCACTAGACTTTAGTGCTTGGGCCATAAGTATCATTCATGGGGTTATGAGAAGAAGAGGGATTCTTTGGAGTTTTTGTTTTGTTTAAATCCACAGTTCTTTGTTTTGAGAAAGAATTGAGGAAAATANAGTAGAAGGAATAAGCTTATTTATATTATAGTGTTAACAAAGTCTGATGTATTCAAGTGACTTATGTTATATCGCATGCAAACACACAAATGTACATTCCATCTAAGAAGGGATGCCATGCTATTTGTTTTGAATATGTAATTAAAGCAGTTCTCTTTCCAGTAGAGCGTATGCCAGAAACACTGGGAGGTGGGATTCTTTCCTTATTGCATTTCTTTTTAATGCAGATTTTTGCTGGAAACCAGATCACATTCTGGAAAGCTAGAGCGCTTTCAGAACTCTGGGGTATTCTATGAAAGGGCAGCAAAGGGGCATAAATGCTCTTTCACCCAAAGATAGTTTGCTGGAAAAGATAACTGCAGCAATAACAAGATCCCATCTGACTGAGAAGTGTGCAGTACTAGCTGTGCCAAGCGAACGCGGAAACATAACACAACGGACCATTGGTTACAACCCGTGCATTGATTTGGTTTGGTTTACGTAGAATTTATTTGGTAGAATTTAGACAAATTCTACCTTCCTCAGATTCTGTGAAATACAAATCCATTTTAATAACGTGGCATCCCCATATGAAAACTTTACACCAGCCCTGTATGAACGTACAGTATCTAAATACTGTGTTGCAGTTGTGTTACGTGCATTAAGTGTGAATAACATGTAGCACAGTTTCCTTTCACAGAACCTTAAATTTCTCTATCTTTTAAAATGTTTGCTTTTCAGTATTTTGTATAGTAAATATAGGTGGTTTTGACTAAATGCTTTATTTATTTAACAGCAAAAACTGTGCCAAGAGAACCCCCTGTTAATTAAAGTTTTACTAGTTCAGAAAGTGTATTTCCTTCTTCTTTTTGTGGATTTCAGGGGCTTATTGCAATTGCTATCAGTGCTTGCAGATCCCACTGGTGAAAGAGCTTGCATTAACATTTTTGGGAATAGGATCAGGCCAAAAGGTCTGGACTGGACATGCTTTGGGTTTATATTTAAACTATCGAGTTTCAAAGTTGAATTTCTTGTCTCCTACTCTTAGACCTGTAAGTAACTGATTTTTCAGCTTGTTATTAATTCTGAAAACCTTTAAAATAAAATTATATATGTATTGGTTTATGTTGTTCAAAACTGTGGCTGAATCAAAATTTTAAATGGATTAGTTTCAGGTTAAACAAAACATTTCATTTCGAATTCAGTTGAGTATATTATTGCTATTTAAAAGGAAAATGGAGTGGCATGCAGTCATTTCAGATGAAAATTCCAGCCTTTTCACTTACATTTTCTGTTTTTTTTACACAAAGCAATTCAGCAAAACAAAGCCAATACCAAAATGTGCACTATTTGCTGAAAAAATATCAACTGAAAAATTCTGCTCGCCTCTACCAGCTGCAGTGTTTGGGAAGCCGGGTTTTTGAAAAGAAGGTTTGCTAAGCTCTTTTCACAACTTCATGACCACCTATAAAATAAACTAAGCTAAAGATAGTGAAGCAAAATCTCTGTCCCAGCCAACCCTCTGGCAAGATTGGCTTCAGGGTACCTACAGTTTCATTCCAGGAATGTAGGTTTGATATCTACATAATGTGCAGACAGTGATTTCGGTATTTACTTTTTATGCTTCTTACTGCTGATGGTTTTGTATTAAATGGAAGTTTTACTGTAAGAGATAAAGCTGGTAAGTTAGTTCCAGACGTCTTTGAAACATCCACACATCATTTAGTCATTGTTAAAAATTAAGACCTAGTTCTGCCCTTGGATGACAGAGTACAGATTCGCCTGGCAAATTGACAGACCTGCCCCTTAAGGCCATACCAAATTAAAAAGCCACATATATGACCTTTATAACTGCCTTCCTACTCTAGTCGTCATGAGCACAGAACAGCAAAGTATAGCTGGAGAAGTACCTTAAAGGTGTATATGTGTGTGTATATATATATGTATATATATGTATGTGTATATCTGTGTGTGTCCTTTGGCAGAAGTTAGTGAATGGCACAAGGTAGATTCTGACAGAAGTGATATTTTATAAAGGGCTAAGTACTGTGTATGCTCAACAGGCTACAAGTTGCCACATAAATATAGAGATGTGATGAATGCTTACTGTTCTCCATATGTCATTGTGTACCTCAGTTATTGAATGACAGATTTCACTTGTATTCCAATTAGCAGGAAAGTTAGGCCCTTTGGGGCCTAGATTATACTTGAGAAAAATTCATCACGCTAGAAAATTTGCAAAAACATTCACCATAATTTTTGCCTGGAGTACAGGCAGGAATGTTCATGTTTGGAAATGTGTCAACAAATCAAGTCTCACCTTTAATTACCTTGATGCAATTCATCAAGATCTGAAAATATGTTTTCAAATATGATTTATTCATGGCTTCACTGGGAACCAAATCGCATGCAGCACCCTCTTAGTTGTCAGACTTCTTTTTCTTTTTCAAATGTACCAGGCAGAAACATGTTTGAAAATCCATGAAATAAAAATGGAACTTAATGTGTTTTCTAAATAGCTTCTGAAAAAATATTTCTTATTTTCTAATGCACTTAGTAGCAAAGCCAGCCTCAATTTATCACACAGTAATTTATTTTCTTTGCATATTTGACAGATGTTCCGTTGATTTGACTTGGAAGGGGCTGGTTTGAGATTTTTTTGGGGCTTGTGTACATTTAAAATGTGCTCAAAATGGCATGAAAGGAACAGATGTAGAAAAGTAAATAAGTTTATATTGCAGTTATTCAATAGAGATTGAACTGCATCTTATTTGAAGTTTGAATTATAGTTATTAAATAAATGAAGTTTGCAATGATGCTTTACTTTTATTCTTCTGTATAATTCTAGATAATTCAATCCTACTGAGCTAAAATGATAGAAATCATATGGATGAGGTCTTCTAATTTCCTTGTTTTAAAATAGCGGGACTTAAGGACTCTTCAGAGTGATTATTGTGAGGGTTAGAGCTGTGAAGAAAGAACGACTGGCAAAGGAAGGATGGAAAGATTTGAGAAGTGTAGGGATAGCATAGAACTGCCTGAAAGAGGGGTAGGGGGAGACAGCAAGAGGCAGGAAAATACTGTATGGAGGAGCTATATTCATACTACTGGTTTGAATCTCTTATGGCACATTTATTGCTCATAAAACAGCAACGGTATTTCATAGCAGGTTTTTAACTGGGAAAGCTTGAAAGACTTTGTAGAAGAGGTCAATCTCCAGGGTGCAGCAGGAGGCACAAGGAAGGAAAGCTGCAGATAATCACCGCTAGGGCTGTGGCAGAATGAGAAATGGTGCCCTGGTTTCCTGAGTCTCTGTCCAAGCTGATGAAATTTTTTTCAGAAGCGGAGGTGTTTCTAAAGATGTTTTCAATATTCTTTAGAACATGTTTTGAATAGTAGCATCAGTTCTTCTTCTGTTTGATTCCAAACACACATAAGTTGTTCAAATGTTGCCCAGAGCTTCAATGTCTGTCCTGATTTTTCTAAACACTAAGCACTAACTGTGCTTGTGAAATACACTGACACAAAGTATAATCTTTATATCACAAGAAATAGAAGAGTGAACTTACTGGTTGTCTTGTCAGCCTAGTATTTTGGCGTCAGAGTAGGAAGCTTCTGAAGTTTCCTAAGAATGTTGAAGATGTAAAGTTAAGGGGCTTCATAAATTTGGCAATGGGCAAACATTGACAATACCAGGCACACTGATAATTATGTGCACTGTGCTTTCTATTTTTTATGACATGCCTATGAACTGGGGTTTGTGTCTTCCTTTGAATGCCTAGTCCATACAAACAAAGCAATCTGTGATTGCTACCAATTAAGAGATGTACTCTTTTGGTGAGCCTATACTTGGTGGATGAAGATATGGGTTTCAGATCTTTCTGGTGCTGAGTGCTTATTCTTCCATTTAATCCTTCTCGTTCTGTTCCATTCACAAAGTGTAGCATGTTGAGGCTTTGTGAATTTTCTAATGAAACACCTGACAAACTGGGCCAGATTTGTCTTCAGCTTCAGAAATGGAAGCCAGAAGAACCCCATGCATGTCTTGGAATTTGCACCTTCAAATGCAGTTTGCTATATGAGTCATCGTTTTTTCTTGTAATGATTTCAGATATTTGATAAGCTCTTTTTATGGTTTACAAGTTTAAAAAGACAAATAAAACTTTGTAGATTAAAATGTTGGTTTGGAGGTTGTATTTTGTCTGGAGTTCTGTGAATGGTCTTTTTCTGTGGGCTTTAGCTTAAACCTACAAAGTGACTTTGGAGTGGGTGTTTATAGTTCTTCACTTGCTTGTTCACAGGATAAGAGTGTTGATAGATGAATAAAGTGCCACTTGAGGTTGTTAACAACTGGGACTGGTAGCTAGTTCAACTAAGATAAACAATGAAATGCTATGACAATTAGCATTAGGGTCTCACTTGGCCAGTGCTGATTTTTAAAGTCGTAGATGTGGTGCTTTATAGATACCCATGGCCGTGGTGTCTGGAGCTATTTATTCCATCCTTGCTCTGAGTGTTGTGTGGACTCCTGTGCACTGCTTGCCCAGGGCATCCTTGCATACTCAACGTGACATTAGGAAGCAGAAGTATGAAAATTGTAATGTTTCAGTCCAAAGCAATTAACCCTCTTACCCTGAAAGGAGTGAAGGGGAGGAGAAGCTCAGTTAAAGAGACTTGGAATTTCCAGTAAGTGGAAAAGTATGAGGCGAAGCAAAAAGCAGCACTGTGTGTCTCAAATTCCTCCTGTCTCTTTACAGCCTTCTCAGGGAATATTTTTTACTTTTGATGTCTATGATCACAACTTCTTGCCATTTGAGTATGCCATCTGTTAAGGCCATAGCCCTCAATGTCTCTGCACATGTGACTTCCATGGGTTTCAGTGAAAACTTTTTGCAGCTTTACTGAACCGGCAGATGTGAACAGAGGTACTTCAATTCACACTTGTTTGGAGTCAGGGCTGGGGGCACTCATAGCTTGCACTGATCAGGCACATGTTTTTATAAGAATTTTCCTGGTCTAATAAGTGGATGCTAAAATCAATTAATTGGAAGATTACAATCTTGACATCTCAGGATTCTGAAATACAGAGACATTTTAGCTAGTGACTGAATTAAAGGAGTAAGTCACGTTGTGAGGAGCGGGGCAAGACTTTCATACCTCACTCTGCTACACATCATCATGGCAACCCTGTCCTTTAAATTCAACATCCACAGGATATTATGTGTCTTCTGACTTTTCTAACAATAATTAATGATGTTATTTTACTTGGAGCCTTTGTTCATGTGGATACTGCTTTTATTTCCCACAAATGTAAAGGAAGTCCTCTGAACAGCAGACCTCACCGTGAGCATCCTGTGTACCCTGTTACCCACCTCCCTAAGGATGTGCAGAACGGAGTCACTCCAAAGAAATGGTCTGAAATGTCTGCTCCCAGGTATACAAGAGGTATGTTCACTATGTCTGTAACCTCAAAGTGATTCTGAGGCAAGTAACTGTTCCTTTTCCTCAAGAGGGGCATCAGTGTCTTATACTGCCTAATCGTTCCCCCCAACACCAGTACGCTGAATTTCTGCAGATGTTGTAGGACGTGGGACAAGTAGGTGCTCATACTTAGTAAATCCTTAGATTCCAAAATGCTCTTCTGTCCCTTCTGTGAGTGATAGGAAATGTTTGAAAAGATGTCACCATGAAAAGCACAAGACAATTTTTTGCAATTGACTCTCTGCTGTGCCCTGTCATGGGTTTAAAAATCCACTTATCTGAAAGTGTGCAGTTACATTTTGTCCCTTTTCATCATTTAAATGCATCTTCTTGATCTGAAGAAATAAAAGCAATTTAAAAAATTAGAGATTTTGTTTTCATATGCTCTGCCAAGTCTGATACTGCAAAGTAACTGCTGAATTGGCACAAGCAGTCTGAGAGAGCCAGCAGATTTAGGAAGGGAGAAGATAAACCTTATTATGTTTCTTTGCCAAAGGAGAAAAGAAACGATATTGACTTAAATGTGGGAAATTTAAAAGGGGCCATATGTTCTCACTTTGTGCTTTGTTTCTAATAGATAGACAGAAATCTTTGAAGTGTGGATTGGCACAGTAGGGTGCATGCTTCTGTAGAGAAAAGATGCTAAATGGGGAGGATGTGAGGGGGCACATGAAACTCTATTAGCCATGCAACAGCAAAGAGAGAAAGGCAAATCCAATGATAATGTACATCTGTTTCAGGGAATTTATAAGCTTTGAACATTTTTTATGTGCAGATAAGTGGATCCTTTTCTTACCATAACTTAGAACTTCAAAGCAGATTGTGTGGATAATGCAAATTGCTGAAATATGAGATTTTCCTACAAAGAGGTTTCCAAAAAAAAAAAAAAAAAAAAAAAAAGAATTAAGGCTAATTGATGCCACAGTCTTTTATGTACAGTGTAAAAACTCTACAAAAATTGATTTTTATGAACTAAGAAATTGATGAAAAAATATTAAAGTCTGCTGTTTGCATTCAGGGACTGTAGTTTGAAACTGAGGTTCTGTGAATTAAACATTTGTCTCCAATATCACTACAGTAATATTGAAACATAAATTAAGCTATCTAGCCAAGCTGTAATAGTATCAAAGTCTGCCACATCGTAGGAATGTAAAACTTGTGAGTGTGGCAGGATGTACAGCAGCTGACGTTAACATCACTGTCAAGGTAGTGAAACAGAAATTTCTAGGATGCAAGAAAAAAATGATTACAAGAGACAAAAACTAACAGGGGGGACAGGAGGAGGCAGGGAGTGGAGGGTACTGATATGGTAAATCCTGTGAGTTGATGAATGTGTAACTTCTTAACTGCTCAGAAAAAATGAGTTGCTTTCTGAACTGGGGGGTTATGGCCAGGCTTGGGGGTGCTGGCTGCATGTTCCAGCTGGGAGATAGGAATGTCCCAGCTGAAAGCGCAAGGCTGTGATTATCATAGGCAAGAAGTGACAAAAGTGAAGGGGTTTTGAAGAGCCTCATTTATTGCATGTGATGCAGAGGTGCATTCCCTTCCTTTCAGACTACAAAGCCAGCTTTGTCTTGCTCCCTGCGCTGTAGCTGCCGGGCATAGGGGTACCCTATGCTCATCTCGATGCTAAACACATAGGCAACCAGAAGTGGGAGCTCACGCCTCATTGTTGAGTCTTTCCTCAAGTTTGGCTTCCACTGCCAGCTTGGCATCTCCTGTAGATGTTTGTTTCGCCAGTTCAGTCTAAACAGACCATCACAACCTCCGTCCTGAATCTTTCTTTTAAGCCTAAATCCTTGCATATTTTTGGTCCCTGTCTGCCATGGCAGGAAATTTTCTGGGCAAAGTACCTTGATACTCTAAAATAAGATATATTCTTCCATGCGTTGCGATGTGTTTTCACATCCAGAGCTTGTTCCTCTGCTGCAAACCTACCTCAGCTGAGGTGGCCACTGTAGAACCTTCTGGAAAGGCACCTGCAGGCAGCTCCTGTCAGGGGCCACTTCGGCTCCGACCAGAAGGGGCAGCTGCAGCCACCACAGCCCCTGGGCAGCGCCAGCTTTGTCCCCTGGCAGTGGCGGTGATGGAAGGTGCCACCCAGTGACAGGTATGATCACCCTCCAAAGGATCTATTTGGGCTTTGAGGGGCAGCTCTGTGATGGGATGAAGGCTCTGAGGCTGCTGGATCCCGCCACTTGTGGCAGAGTTTTCCTAACTGCAATTAAACAAAACTCCTGCAAGGTACTGAAATAATTTACCTTATGGTTTGGGCCAAAACTTACTGGTTGAGTCTTTCAGCAAGGGCCCTGCCTGTTAGACACCTTTACTAGGTGCTCTTTGGGTTAATTAATCAGGCAAGAGGCTGGCCTGCAGCAGCAATGCCTGCCTCCTTCCCCGGCCCACGCCATCTTCCCCAGGCAGGGGCAGGCCCTCTCCCAGCACTGCTCCATCTCTCTGGGCTCACAGTTGATGGGAAGCCCAGGCCATGCAGACAGACGGTTACACTTGAGGTACTCTCGTCTGGTCTATTTACAATCACACCCCAACAGCAGGGGAAGGGCAGGAGGCAGCGATGTTGAAAAGAACAGCTGTATGCCATCAGACTAAAGATAGAAACACGAAGCATGTGGACTAATTAGGATCCCAAGTGGCAGTGTACAAAGCGTACAGACCAAACAGAACAGTGCCTTCTGCTTGTTTTGATCAACTCTGTTTCTATCACTTTGATGAAAATAACCGCTTGATTTGTTGCTCGCTGTGGCTGCGGGGGGATCCCTCACATCCTGCGATCTGATGCTTTCACTCTGTCCATGCAGCCAAGCGGAGCCATTTCACAACCGGGGTCGCTCCCGGTTGTGCCTTCTGCTGTCTGCAAGTGGGGCTAGTCAGCAGCACTGAGTGTCAACAAAAAAGAAGAGTTAAAAATGTTCAGAACATTGGAATTTACTTTTCTGCATTTTTTTTCCAGCCAGATATATTAGATGTAGATGCTTTCCCCCTAAATAGGCCACGCTCTGACCGGTTCAGTACAACAGTGCAGACTTGACTTCTTTATTTTTCTTTTCAGATGTCTTTCAGTCATTCTTTTTTCCTTTGGGAGCCTCAGCTAGGCCAGTCAGTTTGGGCTTAGCCAGCTTTGTTCCCAACTGGTTTGTAGCTCTGGTGACTTTTGATGTAAACTGCATATGAGCCAAAACACCTCTTTTTTTATTTCTTCAGAGACCTAAGCAGGAAATTACCTTAAGAATAAACACGAAGGAAAAAAAATGAGTCTGAGAATCATCTTCCACATGAAATATGAATTTGTGGTGCTTCAAAGTCTCTTATGCTTCAACAGGAAGCAGAAAGGACACTTTGGGGCAGTAATCCCATAAACTGCTCTAGCAAGCTCAAGAGAGAAGGGCCTGGCTCAATTGTAGTTCTGCAGCAGAACTGTAAGATGTAAAGCTGAAGGGCTGTGACAGACATGAATTCTGTGCTTGTAGTGATGCCCAGATAGAAACTGAAAGATGAAAATGCTCAGTGTGAAGAGATGCTCGCTCTTTCTTTGAAGTATAATAGTTGGTTTTAAGTTTGTATTGCTAAGCTGCTTCAATTAGAAGCACAGGACTAACTTCAAATTTTCTTTTATTCCAGTACAGCTTCCAGTGAACTCTGGAATTTAAATTTAACTCTATTTTAATTCCAGACTTAATCTCTCATCTGAAACCTTGAGTTTTCAAAAGGTAGTGTCATTGATGGCTATTTTATTCCTGATCACCTGTAATTAAGTTCTGATGATACACACACACACTTACTTTTTTTTTTATTATTGTAACCTTTCATTCTGAAGTGTTCCTGCTTTAATCTTTTAACAGTCCCGTGTTTTTATTCTTTGAGATCTCGGTGCTCAGGCTACACTTGTTTAACTGCAGTCCACAAGAACGAACTACTTGAGGGAATTATGACTCAACAAAGCCACATCTTCATGTGCAGGAGACCTGAAGTCCTATAAGCTGTCAGGCCTCGCTGTAGCATACAGAACATATTGCCAAGGCTGCTGTGCTGTTGATGAATCAAGTAAAATGACTGCTATTCTTTACAGTAAGAGCCTAAATTGCTCATGTATTTTATCACGATTGAATTTCATATCTCTACTGATAGAGGGTTAGAACCAGTTAAGTCCTTAATCATCTTTTTTGATATAGTATTACTTCAGTTAGCAATAAGAGTGTCAGCTGTAGTTTGCTGTATTGGCCACATGCAGCAGATTGATTTTTTTTTTCCTTAATATTTTTTTTTCTCTTCCTTTTTGGTTTACTACTGAAGGAGTTTACACATCTAGTACACATTTCTAAGCGCCTCAGATAAGGAGACTGGTGTGTAGATAATATTTTTACATTGAGGGGCGTAACTGTTCAACATGCAACAACACTTCTTCGATCTTTAAAGAGATTATGAACTGGTTTTTGCCTTTAATTGCAACAGGAAGTGCAACTGGGGAAAGAGAAATGGGAGTCTGACATTACAGTGGTACGATGTGCTACCGCTGTAGTGCCAAGCAAAAAACATACAACATACCCCTTGTTTTCTGGAAAGTTTTAGAGATGTTGGAAAGACTTGACAGAATTGTTTGGGTCACTACTGTGTAATGTTTTTTACCTGCCACTGGGAAGGAAATGGATCCGTTTCCCTAACCAGAGTTTACAGCTACGTGAGATCAGTTAATTAGGCTAGTAATGAACTGGTTTATTTATGAAATTTCCAGAGAACACAATGCCTCATAAAGGCCCCAAATCAGCACTAAATAAATATTACCAAAACAAGCAATGCTAGCAGGTACTTTAGCATAGCATTATGGTTTTGACAGCAGCCAGTGCAGCATGTGTTTAACGGATGGGATAAAAAAACCTGAGCATTGAGAAGTTACTTCCCAAGGCTTCTGAGCAGTCAGAGCTTGCCCTGAGGCCTGCAGCAAACAGGTGATCCTGTCCTTTCCAGAACTCCCAGTCCCTTGTGCTGGTTGATGGTCTCACTGTTACAATTCTGATGATTCTTTTTGCTCTTATCGACTGCACAGTGTTTAGTCTTCTACTTTTATTCGTGGGTGTATTTTAGTCTTCTAGTAGGGAGTGGGATTTCAGGGAGAGAGGGAGAGGTTGCTCTTTCTCTTGTGGAGCTACCAAGCGTGCTCAAGCAACATGTTAGGGTATCAGAGGGTCCTGGCAGGGCTGCAAGAGGGCTGCAAAGAGTGCAGAAGCTGCTGGCACTGTTGGATACAGCTCAGAAAATTCTATCTAGATAAAAGTGCATGCCTGGAAAAAAGACTCATTCAGACTGAGAAAGTTCCCTAGCCTAAACACATCGATACTGGTAGAGAAGTGTACTGCTACTGCTACAGACCAGGGTGTAGTTTATGTTGGGATGTAAACTAGCATAGCTGCTGCTTGAGAATTTAATTTGCTTCCTTTACCTTCTCATCTCTCATCTGCTGCTACAACAGCTTTTACAAAAGTAAAAAGAGTTTATTGCAACTGAGTTGGTACTGACAATTATTTCTTTAAGAATAGGCTAATGCTGAATGAGAGTATTTCTGGTGTTTTGTGATTTGACCACACCTTATTTCAGGCTCAAGATAAAAGGAGGATAAATACGATTTATCGATGGTGTGCTTTTCAGGGTTTAACCTGGGGAGCAAAGGGAGCATGCAGGATATCACCTGGCTAATATTTTATATAAGCCTCCAAACAATTGTTTTCAACAACATCTGGTATGTAGCCTGGAAAAAGTGCTGTAGAATGGCGCTTGGGCACTAGCATCAAGGAGGGGTGAAAGGAAGTGAATGTGATGCTGCTAAACAGTTCTCAGTATTATACAACTTTCAGGCACAGTAGAGCACTAGATTCTTGTGATATTCCTATTACTGTAAGTGATACAAATAACATTGTGAACATTTTTTCTGTTCAACATTTTCATCCTGGCACTATTGGCCAGCTAATAACAATAGCAAAACCAGAAAGATTCGCATGTTGTCTTGGAGATCAACAGACAGTCCTCTATGGTAGACCAAGTCAGTGCTTTGACAAGGAGGGAATTTCGCTGGAATCATGTTGAAAGCAGAAAGCAGAATGACAATGAGTGTCAGGAGCACTGAGTCTACAGAGGAGTTGAATGCAGAGGGCAACAGTGACAGAGACTGAACTCCAAAAGGCAGAAATGAAAAGATTAAGCCACACACACAACTTCATACAGTCAGAAGGTGCTGCAGAAAACTGCCAAATCTGTCAAAAAACCCCTGTACTAACAATGGTATTTTTAGGCAATATCATTCTCCTCAAAATCTGCATTAATTCATGAGTTATTTTTTTTTCCTGACACTCAAAATATCTGCTGGCAAACCTTTTCTGTTCATCAGAAAGTACCTGTCAGCCACACGGAAAGGACTGATGCTCTGAGGCTTCCAATTTCAAACCTGGCGTATTTCAGCATTTCAAGAGCCACCTCTGAAAACTCGATGCTCTTTGATCAGAGGCATCCATTTTACCTGGTTGGCTTTAGCAGCCCAGGTAATTGTCCAGATAATTTTTCCTGATTGGTTGTTATAAGGCCTACACTACAGTACAGAAAGAAGCATTTTTAAGTACGTTGTGTTTATGTCTCTCTTCATTGTTTATTTTTTTTATCTAATAGTTATACTGTTTGTATAGGCAGAAAGAACACTATATAACCATACGCTGAACCATCCTTTAGCTTTGCTTCTGCTACAGATCAGTAGCAAAGCCAGAAAGTGAAGCATAAAATGGGCTCAGGTGTTTGGTTTAACCACTTGAGAGGCATAAACTACCTTTCAGATTTCTTCAGTGTTATAAGATCCATTGACAGTCTCCAGGTTTGGATTTTTGCAAGAAGCCAGAAGCGGCTGTTTGGATCGACCTTTGTGAGCAATTTGCTCTTTAATCTTGGACCATTTTTGGCTTGGTTTCTGTATCTTTCAAAGTAAGCTACAAACCATACCCATTAGTGGAGAAGGGCTTTCTCAAAAACTGGTCTTCGTAAAAGGGTTATTTGGTGCAAGCTTAATTAGATAACGGTTGTTTGCTGTTTAATGAAGATAGATGAACAAGGATTTTCTATTGGCTCCCTGAAAACTTTAAGCCAGGTGAGATGGTGCATTGTGAGCTAAGCTGCTTGTGTTTACTCCACATACGATCACATCTGTGAGTTTTTGCAGAGCCATTTTCGAAACCCCATTCATCATCTTCTTTCATAGACAGGCAACAACTTGGTTTATTCCAAACTTAATTTTCTAGGTCAGTCAGAACTTCGCAGGTTTGTATAAACTAAAATAAAAGCAAGGTAGACAAGGTTTAGCTATTAAACCTCTCTGTACAGTGGCTCAGCTGTCTGTCAGAATTAGGATCAGCTGGGCTCTATTGGGTACTAAGAGCAGGCCAACAGCCACATGTGTGCTGCCTGGGCAGCCCTGGGAAAGCTTCTGTGGCAGTAGAGGGCAGTTGCAGGATTAGACACACAAAACCCTGTCCAAACTCCCAGTAAAATCAAATGGCATCTTTGCTTTGACTCTTGACAGAAGCTGGATCAGGCCTCCCATGAATTGTAATGAATAGTTATATTAATCCACTGCTATGTAGCTGTGAAAATCCTGCATCCCCTTCACTGGGATGACGGTGCAAGGCTAAATCACCATGGATATTTGATTGCAGTCTGGCTCATGTAGCAGTAAGAGCATTACCAGGCAGCATTTTATCTAAGATGAGTGCTCTCTACGGTACTCACAACAAATCTCAACTTATTGAGACTCCAGTGATTAAATGTTTTACAGACCCTTGCAACATCAGAAGAGTCTGTGAAATAGGCATGGCTGCTTTCAATATGATCTCATAGGGATCTAATTACCATTTTGGCTCTCTTCTCAGAGTCATTCAAGTGGACCTCGAAGGAAGTGTAACCCTTTCACTTTCAGACTTTTTTGGTATGCAAAACACTTGCTCAAGGGTAAAAGCCTGGAGTACAAAACCTGTAACACTGGAGCCCAGTAGTCAAACTGTGCTGGTCTTTAAGCACAATACAGCAAGAAATGAGGTAAAGTAGCTCTACATGTTTTGGAGAATTTCAGGCCCTAAACGGAAAAGAAAAGGTCTCTCTGCAGCAGAAAGTCTGGGCTAAACACATTCCTGCTGAATCAATTGTGGTAAATGTTTTGACATATGCTCTTGTGTTGGCACCAATTATTGCTAAAATTCTGTTTGCAAGGAGCAGCCAACAGTACGGTATGTGCAGAGGCTACTCACATCCAGTTGCTTAAAACGTAGTTCCTCAGCCTAACAGTGTGACCAAAGTTTTCATTCCCTTCCTTTTGGAGCAGGCACATTACAAATGCACATCAAAGAAAATGAGCTCTATTCTGACTTACAGTCTAGGCATGTTCCTGACAAACCACATCTGATGAAGAGTCTTAAAGAAATAGCAGAAGCAACACTGCTGGCAGGAAAACAACAAAAAGGGCTGGCCCCTTCCACCCGTGAAGGGAGGCTAGATAATCAAAGGATTTTGTACCCGGGAGAGAAACTGTGGGCTTTATATCGAAGCAATGCAGCCAAATAATGCATATGCAATGACCCAGCTAGGCAGTGTTCTAACAAATCACACGTAATTACATATCTTTTCCTCTCATGATGCTCTTCTTAGCACTGCGGTTGAGGAAATCAATAACAAATGTTCTTTTTAAATGTCTCTATTCTCTAGCCTTGGACTAATTATGCACATTCCTGCGGTCCTTATAAGGCCAGGGTAGCTCTTCACTTCAAAACTTGAAAGAAAACATGCAAAGAAAACCTCCCTTGATAGTATTCAAAACAATGGGAACATAAATTATGAAGCAAATCAATTGTCTTTCCTATTGTGGTGTGTAGCACCTTCTGATAAGGTATGACTGGCTTCCTCCCAGGGTGACTGGCACTTTTTGTGTTTGTAACGGAGCTGAGCACCATTACCTTTGATTTCATGGCCAGAGTGAGAGGCTGAGTTGAGCATCCACATAGGAATATTGACATCTCTGTTTTATTGCTGGCTATTTGCTATCATGGCCAAACCGATGAGCATGTCTTGTTGCACAATTTCTTCATTGACAGCGTAGGAATGACCACACTTTTGTAAATCCCTCTCAGTGACATGTGTATGCACAATGCAGCACAGGCGCTATTCCTATCCATATTAGTGAGGAGATGCTGGGGGTTATGACAACTGGAGTGTGTAAAAGTCACAGGTGCGAAACAAACTCTTGAAATAAAGTGTGTGTGTTCCTTCAAGCCACTGTATTTTAAGCACCGCGGTCCACGTTGAATGGACTGCAATGAGATGTGGCTTGGGTTTGTTTTTTTTACCAGAAACCAAATGTTTATACAAGTTTGGTGCAAATGGTAAAGATTTTCACATATTCATGGGGAAAGCAGTAGTATTTCTTTAAGGGAAGAAAGAGCAAACTACAAGTTCCCCTGGTCTTGGCAAATCATGAGGCGTTTTTCATTTTGTAACATCAAAGTCGGCTCCTCTTCTTTGATGTCTTCGCATGCTGTTTAAGGTAAAGCATGAATGAAGAAATGTCAATCTGCAAGGTGTCCATGTAGTTTATGCTGAACACTGAAGAGGACTTGTAGATAAAAGGCAAACACAAGGTTTGATAATGAATGTCCAACAAGGAGGTGTGCATATCTAAAAGGAAACACTCAGCTGGAGAACAGCTCTGCAAACCTTAAAACTCTGCTTAGCCCAAGTTTAAGAGATTAAGAAAAAGGGGATTTTTTTTTTTTTTAAAGTGTGGAACCAAGACACGAATTCTGTAAAAATCTTTGCTGTTTTATAAGAGATGGGTGTTCTTTCAGTGGTTTTACTTAACAATTATAAATGGACCACCCACTGTGCTTAATTTGACAATGTGTAATTTTGTGAAGATACAGAGTTAATACTGGGAAAAGCATCAGAGAGGAAAGTCTAAAGCAGGAGAGTATAATTTGGAAATTTATAGTGGTTGCTTTGTGGTGTTCGGTGTCTCAACACTGGGAAAAAGATGCATACTGAATTAAACAAAGGAAAGTGTCAATTAACTTCATACCTATGATCTAGACACTGTAGTGGAGTGATAGTCACTTGGGGAGGCTAAGCAGATTTTGGATGAAGAGGAAGGTACTTTCTGGACCCAAACCCCACATTTTTCAGTCACAGAACAGCCAGTGATGTCACTAGAAACTTAGCTGTAGAAGAGGGTGTTACTACTGTCTTTTCCTGCTGCTTGTACAGGATTTATTTTTCCTATTCATTATTCCTGAAGCTGGTGAAAAGGTTGCTTTGATGACCCATGTGTGCTTTACTTGTTTTACTCCCAGAGCAAGTGCACCAGGCATGCTGTCCTGGAAAAGGGAGTGCCCACAGGGGCTGCAATGGGAGCTTGGGCTCTGCATCAGTCAGTCTTTTTTTTTTTTTTACTGAGACAGTGCTGCTGAGGTCAAATCTGAAATACATCAACATCTTAACATTACCATCTGTCGGCTAGGAATTGGACTGAGACTGCTAAATAGTTTTGACTAATTAACGGGGCATAAAACCCCTGCAATGGATGCCTGCTGCAATGGGGTGTATCTAAATGAGTAACACATCAAGGTGAGTTTCCAGGCACAGCCAGGCTCCCTTTGTGTGTGACACTAAAATGAGCCTTGCCCAATAGCGTCAGAAAATAGGAATGACTGGATGTTTGATGTGTGATAGTTGATATCCACATGAATCCAGGTAAACAGGAGGTAAAACTCCATAGCTGTGGTCAATGCAGATAAATTCTTATCAGTTAGTAGGGAATAATTATAAGAAAATAATATTTATTTGCCCTTTGAAGATGGAGAAGAGACAAGCATAAACGTGGAGTGACATTTTCTGTTTAAGAAAACATATCGTTAAGAGTTGCTCAAATGCCCCTGAAAAATCTGCAGCTGTAGGATGCTAAAGCATAAAAGAAAAATACATGTTATAACGCATAGGGACACGGATACCTTTTTCATTCTTACATATGGGACATATTGTGAGAAGGTAACAATATCAGTAGAGAGGATGCCTACATCTTCTCTGGAAAGTTATCTATGACTCCTAAGAATCCTCTCCTGTATTTCTTGAATTTTTCCCCCTCTCTATTCTACTTTAACAAAATATGTGCATAGACAAAGAAAAAAAAAATCTAGATAAAAGTGGACCTTTTCTTTCATCTAGATCTCCCTGCTATGTTCAGACTTTTTTGGACTGAAGAGGATGGGAGAAGCAGCCAGAAATATTTTTTCACAGTGAAGGTGGGACAAAAGTGAAGAGAGATTATCTGATTGTGAGTAGTGAGCTGGCTATAAAATATGCCAATTTACAGATTCACAGGTCTATGGAAGTGAAATCTGGCATCATTTTAAGACTTAGCTGTTAAATAATTTCTCTAGACTTAGACTTTTTTTTGAGTTTTATCATCAACGTATGAATTTCATGTCTATTAAGAAGTGTCTTGGAAAGTCCAAGAATGGGGAAACTTCCCTGGGGATGGTGTGCTGCTGCACTACCCTTTGGAGAGCTCTTGGAAAAATCCCTACTGAATGCCATTGCACACAGGAAGAGCTTCACAAGCTCTCCCCTTCCAAAGCTCCAGGACCTTGTTTTGGGGTTTGAACAGATCATGGGAGCAACAGTGGGTACAGGAGCAGAACTAGAACTAACGGTTATACAGGAACAGAAAGATAGAGTGTGGCTTCTTCATTCTTGCATCAGGCTCTCCTCAAGTTTAGTAATCAGATCTCATACTTTCAGGTTTTCTTGCAGCTACACAGTGAAATAAATGGGGTTTTGTAGTATTGTTTGTAATAATCTGATTCATTAGGCCAAACAGACTATCTGTAGCAATAGGAGCAGCTAAAATAACGTGTTTTGAGCTAAGCCGATGTGCAACAGCTGAGATCTTTCTCCTGAAGATCTAAAAGAAATGGCTGAGGTCTCTCGTTGCCATTCAAAATTCAGGCTTAATTTGAAGTTGCATTGAGTTAGAGAGGTCTGAAAAAGAGTAAAAAGAGATGATAAAAGTATTTGCAAGACATTTTCAAGGACTTCAGACATATTTCTAGTGCAGTGAGGGGATCCCACATAGCCTCAAGTTCACTTTAGCTACCTCTGGTGCAGGTAGCAGGGAAGTTGTCCCAGGGAGAAATTTAGTCCAGCCTGTAAAACCCATTGGGGCTGCTGAGCATGCTCAAGCCTGTGCTGTCATAAAAGCACTCAGCCTTAGCCAGGCTGGGTTAAGGACGATTTGGAAGTCTGAACACAGTTGTCACACCTCTCATGGCATTGTAGATATTTTCTTCAGTGTGAACCACATGAAATTGCTGACGGATTTGATCCTCTATTCATGGAAAGTCTGATTCCATTGGACAACAGCATTAACCTTAATTTTGTGCTTACAGAAGTGAATTTTTAAATTTTTTTTTTTTTTTTTTTTTGTTTAAAGAATTGCAGTTACATATAACTGTGAGGTGAAACTGACACTATTTTATCTCGAGTATCTTTTTAGTCAACTGAAGTCCTAATCATACAGTCTTTACCTTTGTGGTTGAACTGTTACACTTTATTTTTCCGATAGATACCCTAATATTTGCTGGGAAATATAACTTTTGAAAAGAGAGATTAGCTTTCAAGCTCTGAGTCTTTTAAATGTCATCTCTGTGAAAACTACTGACAGTCAGTAGGTGGAGAGTTAGTATTGTCTGACAAGGATATTCATGGGGAGCAACTTCAAAATGCAACACAGAAGAAAAGAATTTCAGGACTCTCAAAAAACTTTGGAAGCAAGAAAGTTTTACCCCTCAGCACTTGTGCAGAAGGAACTGTATTCGTTCTAGGAGGCTTAATCACCTCATTTTGTTATGATCCTCTCAGTTCAATTTCTCCGGACAAAGGGAATTGAAATAGGGCTGGCACATAAGTGGTGATCTTGGCATTCGAATCTTGGGAAGACAGAAGAACCAGCAGATTAATTTGTTCAAAGCGTATTCTTTCTTGGGCTGTTGGACTGCAGCATTCTTCAAGGAGGAGGGGCACACTGCTTCAGCTTACAGCAGTGATGACGATGATTTTTTTGTATCCTCTGTACTGTAGTTGGGCCTAAAAGCCCTATTCATCTTCACTTGTGCGAGGCACTTCACACAAATCTTATGTAATGATAATCCCTGCTTAAGAGAACAGATCTGTGACAGAATCACTTTTCTGTCCTACTCTAGCTCTGAAATTCACGGCCGTTGTCACAGGAAGGCAGATGTCTCTATGCAATAGAGAGAAAAGTGTGGTCTCACATGGATCTTTCTTACATTTTCCGACATATATTAGATGCTGAACACTAGAAGGAATGTGACAACCAAAGCCTCCCCCTTGCCATTTGAAACTTTCCATCTGTTTTATCCCTTGTATATAAATTTTAATATTTTAGCCTTAATAGCTTTTCTCTGTTCTGTCCCTCCCCAGAGAACAGCTATGGTTTTGCCCTGTCCCTGCTCTTGTTCCTTTTGCCCACTTCATACCCTTCTGTCTATATAACTTTCCTTGTTCAGCAGTGTCATGTGTTGTGCTTTCCAAACCTGCAACTTCCCTCCATGCTCAAAAGCGTGCCCATTAACTGAGCGTACAAACCCTGTTCCCTTTGCCAGTTCCTTGAAAATCTGCTGCAACTGCAATGCAGTCGGTTCCTGGGGAACACTTGGAATGGGAACTAGCTCCTGCCTCATCTGCTGCCTGTTGTCTCTAAAGGGTTTGCTGCTCTGCTTGGACTGTAAAGCTCTTGCATCCAACTCTTTCATATGGTGCAGAAAACTCAAACTAGCAAGGATGGTAACAATAAAGTCTTCAAAGACTTATGTTTACATGTCAAAAGAAACAGGGACATTTATGTACACCAGATGGCCAAAAGCAGGTGGATATCATACTGTTGCTATGGCTTACTGCAATTCCAGGAGAGGAGAGTGCATGTCGTGACTAAAGCTTCACCTCAGGGTCCTAACCTGGACTGTGCTACGACTCCTGTTTTACAGGCACTGTACAAATGCATCATGTCAATCACTGACATCAAGAGATCACAGTCTAAACAGACAGGATAATTACAGAGATCGGTGGATATATATAGGAAGACTTTCAAGGGCCCTGCAGCCTAACAGAGGCAGAGCTGGGACTCCAGGCTCAAGGCAGCTTAGTACAAACTGACCCTCTAAATCATTAGTCCTTGCTGCTGTTTATTTACACTGGATCTCCTAGCCTGCAAGCCCCAGCCCCTTCTGTAAGCAAACAGACTATTAGGAGCCAAGCACCTTAATCTTTTAAATGCTCTGTGCATTAGGTCTGAAGATCCTCGCCATGAAAAATAGGTCTTCAAATGGGACTGATTTGGGGCAGCAGTGAAGGTACGTCTGGTTTTATCTCATACAGCCAGGTGGAGCTGCAAGCTGTTTACAACCTTTTTACCACTAAATGGACTGAGCCCATTGGACTCTGTGTATTATACTAATGCTTAGGGACCATCAAACCCTAGCTGTGTCATTCAGTGAGTAGACTAAGCCCGATGCACATGAGAAATGTCAGGCTCCATCTGAGTGGCATGCATCGGTACGTAAGTGAAATAGAAAATGAGCTCTAGAGGGAATCCTGGGAAAAGCAGAAGAGTAGGGGCAGAGTCTATCATGGAAAAAAAAGCTTAGTGAGTCCATAGAGATAACTGGTACATTGGGCAAAGAGCTTCTGCCCCTAACCTGCTGCAGGTCAATGAGGTGTCAATAAGCATGTGTACATCAATACTTTGATTTTCAAAAAACCTTTTTCAAGGTTCCACACAGAAGCTTATTGAAGAAAGTACATTGCCAGGAAGTTGATGGACAGGTTATTTTATCAAAAACTCGTTAAAAGACAGGAAATAAAGGAGTAGGCTTAAAGGTTACTTCTCTATTGCTGGAAACAGAATGCTAGTCTAGATGCACCACTGGCCTAGTCCAGTGGTTTCTTATATTCTTGAATCAGCCACGCTCTCTTTTCCAGGATAACTCTGTAAAGTGGCCATATTGGACTTCTGCATTGCTTAGAAGCAACTGGGAGTGTTCTGCTCTCTGTGTTTGGTTAGGAATGATTTGCAAAGGAGAGGTACATACATTATGCAGAATTAGAAAGAGTCAACTTCAGGCTGTCCTTGTTAGCCTAACTTAGAAACTTTGGAGTAAATTGTAAGCTCCAGCCCTGTTGGATCTGGCTGTTGCTTTCTTGATCTTGGAGTATCTGGCAGCTAATTTACTTGTGGAGAGACAGTTCCTTTTCACTGTTTCTGAATTTTGGTTTAAAACTGAATTAGACTGTGTAGCTTTTTACCACTGTACTCGTCGTGTGCCTTACTGAAGAAATAATGGGCAAATGAGCTGTCGGAGACCCAAAAGGGACAACTGTAATTTTCAGTTTATTATGAGAAGAAAATACATCCAAAGTGATCAAAGGTAAAAGCTTTGCTCCCTGGAGCAAAAGCAGCCCCTGTGATGAGCAGGCATATTGTGGCACACCTGGAGGTGAGCCATGAGTCGGATGCTCGAGTCTTATTTTTTAAAATTTCCATTTAGAAGAGAGGAGTAAAAATGAGAGCAGAGACAACAGAGGGGCAGGAGCTGAAAGAAAATAGAGTAGTGATTAAAACAGACTGAAGGATTCCATCCTCAGCTGGTGTAGCTTTGCTGCTGGGTCTCACACGCTGCCACAAGTTTTCAAAACCAACAACAACCTTGTCTCACTACAGAAGGAATAAAACAAACTATAGTTCCTGCTCAGTCTCTCTCTTGGAACAAGAACTCTCAGTGTCAGTCAAGCTGGGTTTTTTTTGACAGAAGCAAGATTTTTCCAATGTGTGATGGAAGAGAGGAGGAGTAATGTAGAATCAGCTCCCTTGTAATCTGAGGCACTGGGAACTGTGTTTTTAAGTATATTAACTTCCCAAAGTGGGAGCCTGGGAGACAAGCAAAGCAGGAGTGCATGGTTCTGTAATACCAAGGCAGCAAACTGTAAATAAAAAGTATTACTTTAAGGAACCTTGAGCCCCAAATGCTCATTCGATATCACATCATATCACGAATAAAGAGAAGAATACCCTAAATAACCTGAATAGAAGGAAATGTCATCCAGAGCTGTTACTAGAGGTCTTTGAAATTATAGGAGACAGCTGAATTAAAGAACTGAAGTTACAGAAAGTATTTGCTATCACAGAATGCCAGTGAAAACAAAGACGAGGAGAAGGCAGATTTATTTGTGAGAATTAGAGGTCTTCATGTTCTTGATCTATCTAACAGTCCTTACACAAATTCAAGCAGAGAGGGTGTTCTGTGACCCCTTAGTACAAAACTAGGGTAATACTACATTATTGTAAAAGATGTATGTGAATGTCATTTAAGCTTCTTCAGATCTAGCAGAGGAAGAGCTGCAATAGCAAAGAAGTGGGGTGGAATTAGAAAATACCTGCTCAGGACAATGAACCTTTAAGAGAATAGTCTTTTCCAATGGCTTCATTCCTTAAGGCGTATGCAAACCAGGCACCCGAGTTTTTATTCTCGGCTGTGCTGGGGTAAAAGTCCAGAAGGTGGACAGCTCAGCTCTAAACAAAAAGATGCTGTCAAAGAGGTCTGGATTAGCAGGATGAACTGCAATGCTGCATAGACTTCGTGCTGTATTAGGGTCTGCATAACTCAAATTTACCTTGTTCCTTTGTTCTGTAGAGGGTCAATGGCTCCAAATGGAGAGAGCCTTAGAGCAATCCGAGTTGAAGGGCTGAAGTACATCTTGACTGGAATGAAAACAGTGGGCTGTTTTCAGCCTGACCACCCACTCCAGGTAGTTCTGCAGAAAGGAGGGGTGCTGAGAACTAAGTATGTGACAACGATAGTAACTGGGTTATTGCGTACCAGACGTATCGCACCCCACAAAGTTGATACTTGCGTCTCATCAGTGCGAGCAACAGTTTTGGCTCCCTGATCTCTTTCTGGCTTCCAGTGTCTGAAAGCAGGCTGAAGAGAACTAAGCAGATCTGTTCTGGTGCTTTTAACTATCTGATTCTTTGCCTTCTTCATTCTGCAAATGTCATATCAAAGAAAATGAAATATGAATCCAACTGTAGGCTTGGAAACTGGGGGATGCATTCAGTGAAGGTGTCATAATTTAAGTTCCAGTTTAAGTCACAAAATAAGCCCAAAATGAGGCCAGAATGTTCAGAAAGACCTTTGGAGATGTTTCTTTTTCTTTAGATGTGTTGTAACTTGATCTTAAAGACGCTCCTAATTCTTCAAGTACGGTGAATGCAGACTTCCAAACCATTTGGCTCTGCTCATGCTGAATTACTGCCACATGGAGTGGAAGCCAGTGAATAACTCTTTTCCCTTACTCTCCTCTTGTTAAGCTCCCCCTCCTCCCACAGCTTGCTCTAAGAAATACGGCACTAAACTTTCATCAGGTCTAATGAAGTCTTGCCCTTTACAGATCCAAATTCACCTCTTCACCCCCCTCCCTTCTCTCTGAAGCACTGTTTGGTAAAACAGCTAAGCTGAATTAGGTTCTATTTTAAAATGATTTGCCGCTGACATCTTCAGTTCCACAAGCAGTTGAAAATGGCTGGCAAACCTTTATACAAACAGCATGCAAAACATCACACAAAGCCTGGGGAAGAAGTGGCTTTAGATGTAGGTATTATAAAAGAGAGAATACAATTTTAAGATAAAATACAAGTGATTAAGCTAATGATGGATAATTTCACCGGTTTGAAAATCATAATTAATAGGAATTGATTGTATATTTAGAAGTTTAGCATAGCTCCACTAAAAATGCTACATCAAACATAATGATATTGGAAGCGTATATAATGAAGAAATGATCCAGATGTTCATAAAAGCTTATAAAGCTTCAGAAAAAAAGGGGCTGCATGAAGAAGCTCTAATGATAAAAAGATGCCACTTGCTGTTCTGCTCTTCTTTTAAATACAACCTTTCTGAAATAATGATTATCATTTGCACTTTCATCTTAAGTTAAATAGCATATGGCTTTGGCTGATTAAAGCCCCCTCCTGGTATTAATCAGCATCTTAGTATCATGTTTCTAATGGAGGCAGCAGTTGCCCTGCTGATATTGTAAGCTTTTTAACAACATCTAAAGTCTGTGGATCACTGCTGCTGGCAAGAAATAGCTTTGAGCCTCCTATGTACAAGAGTATTGCAAAGATGTCACTTACAGGTGCAGTTTATATGAGCTTCTACAACATACTGTATTTTAAACATTTGCTGAAACATAAATAATTACATTTAATAAGTAGTTGCCTGGTTTTGAAAGAAAATAAGAGAACTTTTGAGCGTGGTAACATCTGATACATAGAGGCATCATGGAAGCAGAGATTACATGCTGCAGGGAAGTGATTGGGTGCTTTTGAATGTCTATAAATCACAAAGTCTGTCTGCATGGCCACCCTTCTAGCCTGAGCCCAGGCCAGCAGCAATGCTCACAAACTGACCTGACAGCTGTGGCCTGGCTTAGTGCAGAAATGGCCTCCTACAACAACTAAGCTTGGTTTAGGTGATGTAGATTTGTCACATCATCTCTAAAACGTGAAGGGAGAACTGCAGGCTGTGCTGGGGTAGCAGCACAGCTACTCACATAACCACCTGGGCTGTGGTTGTTGGGTGTTGAAAGCACCCGGCTCCTCCAATGCCGGGCTGAACAGAGCGCTGGGGGACTAGACTGTGCAATTTAATGGAGATCGTACTGTTCTCTGTCACAGAAACCTATAGAGACGGGTGAGGGGGGAAAGTTGCTCAAATTTGGCATTTCCCACAGGGACTCTGCCCATCCCAGCTCAGCTGTGAGGCAGAAGTGGAGCCCTGGGGCAAACCCGCAAAAGCAGAATGCTGTACCACACTTCCTGCCTCCGGTTCTGGTTTTCAGTTTCTCTTGAGACTTGCTTTCATTTACCCTTGAGATTTAAGAGTGCCCCCCAACCTAGTAAAGAAACTTGTTTTGTTTGTGCTGAACGGTAAAACAAACAAGCACAAAGCAGCAAAAAAAAAAATGATGTTAACAGAAAATCTTAATAAATATTATTTCAGAGGTTTTTGAAGGGAAGACTATCCTGAAAAGGCTACCAGACCAGGCAGATCTTCAGCACTCCTTTTCTGTGCATGAAGCAGTTCTGAAGACTTGTTGTCCTGGGTAGTATAATAATAATAGAGTTTACATATATGGATAATTTCCCAGATCTGGTATTTCTGCCTCTAGCACCTGGGAATCCTGCTGGACGCTGCTTCCATTTGCTGTTTGATGTAGCTACCCTAGGACATTGTGGTTATACAAAATCCTACAGATCACCACTCCTTTTCTGTCTGAATCGCTGTATTAAAAGCGTGTAGCGTGCAATGCTTAATTCTGTTTTACAAATAAATTTTAGCCAAACAATACTTTCATTACTCTTGCTGTTGCCACCTCCCCCTTTGTTAGCTCCCATCTTTCCTTTCTTTCCTCTTGTAGTAATGTGCTCATCCAACAACTTGCTACATGCCAACTTAACAATTAGTCTCTGTCCTCTTGTAAATGGCTGTTACTAATTTCATGTTTTGTCCATGTCTTTTGAAGCTTCTGGGCTCACTGGGTATCACCATCCACCAAGTTCCTGCTGATTATCTAACCTGGCTCACGAAAGGCTTGGATACTTTAGCTGTTGTGTTGCATTCATCTTGCGTGTTTTTCCTGTAACATATCCCATCGGCCGTGTTTGTCTGCTTCTGTCTAACAGGCTAATTTAAATTTTGAATCTTTGGCAGATGTGTTTGAACTTGATTGTTTTTCAGTTCTATAAAGAATGTACAGTTGGTTTATTTACTTGCATTCTTGATTTTTAAAGTAATCTAAACCTGTGATTTTTAATTTAGCATTTTCCCACTCCTTATTTTGTTTCAGAGTCAGCTTCTACTAGAAGCTGATATCTAGGCCTAATCTATTTATTTTTTGGTCTCCTTGACTATGCTTTCTTGAATGAAAATACCTTTACATCTTTATAAATAATATTTGCCTTATTGATAATCATTGACCATCTAAATACTTCAAAATATTTCTCTTTTCAATGTTAGGGCATATGAATTATACACGGAATACATAGAGCAAATCATGCAAACAATTTCGTCTCTTTCTTAGTCAAAATTGGTGGTATTAGGGCCAATTTACTCCCCAGAAAAGTTCCTCTTGGCAGCTTAATGCCTTTTTATTTAGTTATTTTCCATCTGTAACTTGTTTCTGTTTCATTCTTTATTGGCTATTGATGAGGTCAAGATGGTGATTTGGCAGTTGCTGTCAACCACCTGTTCTTCAGCTCATCAGCCCATGTGGTTGCCACAACATCACATAGGTAGCACAGAACCTGCCTCCGTCCAGGGGTTTACTCATAATCGATTTTCTTACAAGCCACAAGGAAGTCCCTTCTGCCACTGCTTTGTCTCCCTGCCAGCAGTGTGCCTGAGATCCCTCACAGCGGGTGTTCCGAAACAACCATTCTCAAAGGCCGTGCAAATTTCCATCAGCCTTTCCATAAGTAACAGGAGAATCTGCTTCCTGTTTAAAAAGAACCACTGACAATGTGTTTCAGTTAGCAACCAACTACACGTGCCTTTTTGCAAAAATTCCTCTTTGATCATTACAGTGCCTTCATTTTTCTTCCCCGTGACTTTGTCGTTACTCAGTTAAGAAAGGAGAACGTGGAGTCGTCACTGGCCATGCATCTCAGGAAGCGAGCAGATTGCACTGGGGAGTGAGATCTGCACTTGAGAAATGGAAAGTGGGGACCACACTTCTCCCAGCTTTCTGGAAGAGAATTTTAGCAGTGGCGTCACCACTGGGTTTCTAGCAGCTGTATGTATTTTCTAGCTGTGAGAATTACAGTTTGGGGACAGAAAAGGTAACTATCTTGTCATTTCCTTTCCCTCCTCTCTCTTAATGAGAAAGTACTGGTTTTATAGTGACATCTACAAACTTACTCATAAGGCATTACCACACTGTGCTAAGCGCTGTAAAACGAGCAAGGTCTGGCTCTTTCAGTGTGGTATATCTGCTTCCAAGTCTGCAATTCAGCTGCTGAATTCTACATAGGGCTGCTTCCACAGAGGAAGCAGAGATGGAACTCAAGTAGCATGTGAACTGTTGTCCAGGTACTTACTGCTTTTCTCTCTGAATACTTCACAATCCAGTCCTTATATTTTTGACTGATATCGGGAATAAACTCAAGGAAGTAAATATGCCTAATAGTAGAATATATGCTTGCAGAGTGTTTCAGCTTTGCCCAGTCTTTATTTACTCTGGGGCTGCTTACCACCTGAACCTCTGAACATGTCAGCTGAAGACTTCCGCTAGGAACTCAAATGACAGAAAGACTGCACATTTTCAGTACTGAAGTGGAGCAGGTTTACTTTAAACTGCGTTGTGTCCATGGTAGTAGGAATCTGTTCTTCAGATTTCTTTTGGATTCCTCACAATTTCTTCAGATTCACAAATGTTTCACTAACAATATACACAATGGTCCTGTCAGTCTTGATGCAGAGTCTACATAGCTATAAATTACATGACATTACAATTATCATGCAATTTGGGGGGTTGTGGGAACTGTCAACATTATAATAACCTGATTTAAATACCTAGTGCTAAAACAAATTAGGCATGATTATAGTGAGCTGAGCTCTGCCTTGAATGCAAATGCAGTTTCATCTGAGTCCAATAGCAATTCCACAAAAATACCGAGAGAAAGCAAGTGGCTCATAAAGTATTTTTAAAAAGGAAAATGTTGTATATTAATGAACACAAAATAAAACCTAGAGAGAAATATAAATATACTTTGTGATGCTTATCTCAGTGATAATTATTTAGATTGTTACATCTGGAACAGCTAGCATTTCAAAAGCTAAATATTTGATTCATACAGTTTATTTTATTTATATTAGACATTCTCCGTGTGCCTGAAATGTACCCCTTTGCTCTGGACTTTCATCACTTGCACCCTTATCTTATAGAAAGAAGCTGTGGTGCTACACAGGCCTTGCATGGAACCTGATGTGTAGATGCTATGTGTGAATAATAGGCAGGCATTCAGTGTGTGTACCTGTCTGCGCTTCTTTGGGCCACTGCTTGTCACCTGGAGTACTGTCGTGTGGGGGAGCTCTAATGGTGGGCTGGTAACCCCAGATCTAGTTCAAAGAAAGAACAAAAAGTCAGTCTTCTTGGCAAAAGTTGCCGTCTCTAAGACTGGAAAAAGCAGATGGATGTGGACAGGTAGGGAATAAAGCGGAGCAGTGACAGTATTGATCTGTGTGACTGTGCACTTTGCTGCATGTTGGGTTTAGCTCTCTCCTTCACAGTCAGTGAGGGCTGTGGAGAAGGTATCTTTACACAGACTGGCTTAGTTTTACACTTGGATAGCTGGCTCAAAATCGAGGACATATGAAGGATAAAATTGCCAGTTGGGTTTGAGAGATAAAAGTGCCTGTGGGTAGCTAGTGTCCATCTAGAGATGACGGAGAAGAGCAGATGAAGTGTTTTAAACATCTGGATTCTACCTACTCAGCTTTCTTAATTGTTGTATGTTGGAATTCTACAGATAAATACAGAGCCAAACCTGAAGCAGAGTTATCACTCCAGGTTGTTTGCGAAACAGCAGGAAGGGCTCTGTTCTGTGGCTGATAGTAGAACCCCTGGAGCACAAGACACAGAGGACCTTCTCGTCCTGATAGAGAAGGGACAGCTACCTCTGAAGGTAGAACTGAAACAGGAGAGAGCCCAGGGTACTACCGTAGACAGAACAGAGCTGTCAATAGAAACCAGAGTAGTACCTAAGATACACTCTTCCTTCCCCCACTGTGTGCATACACACACTTGCGACTTGCCCCTTTTCCCATCTCCTTTAAAATATGCTAGCTGTGATGGACAAACTCAGAAGTGCAGCTATATATTCCTCCCTGCCATCTGCAGCTGACGCAGCTGGATGAGTAGATCTCCACGTACTTGGGAGGTGTACCTATGGCATGTGTTGGCAGAGCAGCACAGAGTGGTTCAGAACAGCACAGAAACCACTGCTTCTGAGACAGGGTGCGGCTCTTGCGTGCTGGCCTGAGCTGGGGCATTGCACAGCGTTTTAGCTGTCATGCTGAAAGACTGGCAGCAACAGAAGCTAAAATAAATTAAGTATCAGCCCATTGCATATCTGCTATAAGCAGAAACATTTGCAGTGATCAGTCAGCAGTTTATTGGCTAAGATCAACAACTGAGATAACTACAAGTAAGTGGCTTTGCAGCCTTTTCTTCTAGCATGGCTTTTGCAATCAGTATGAATTATTACAGTGGGTTTCAGGAGGTACAAAGAAAGTTCAGCTAACAAGCAAATAGAAAGAAAAGAAAAGGATAAAGGGAAAGCCAATGTTAATGGCTTTTCCTTACCAAAGACAGCTGGAGTTCATAACTGTATCACTATCAGTCTGCACAGTGTCATTGTGAGTCTGAAGACAAAAAAAATCAATGTGCTGTTTTCTTTTTCTTTGAGGACAAAAGAATGCAAGAACTAGATTACGATAGATTAGTTCAAATATCTGGTCTGATGGCAAATAATACTGAGATCAGAGAAATGAAAATGCTGTATGAACTCCGGCCAAAAATTCCACATTTACTAGAAATCCAGTAGTGCTGTTGCTTTCTACTGGGATGCTGTGATCCTCAGTGTTGTCCTGGGTGTTTCCTTCTCTTAGAACATGGAAGAGGTTTTGAAAGTGAAATTTTCTGGAGATATGGCTCCCATTTTAGGCACCCGTTCTATGCCATGACTGCAACTGCTTTCATTATTTAGAGTCTGGTGCTTGCTTGCAGCCAACACCCTAATATGACCCAATGAGGAATAAAACTGGTAACGGTGTGTGCTTTTCAGTATGATGGAAAAACAAATTCCCAATAAAAATCTCTTAGTATTTTTCTAAAGGTAGGGACTTGTTGACTAGTTTCCAACATGGATACTGTCATTGTTAAATCCCCTTTGCTGACGTAGCCGTTGCTTATTTCTCTCGCTGCCCGAAAGGGTTATAGAGGACTGCTCTGTCCCGCTGAAGAGCTGATGTACATGGTTTCAGAAAGTACTCTTTCAGCGGTTCCTGAAATGCAGCACTGCCAACTCTTGCAAGTTAAACGCAAACCTCACAACATGGGTTTTTTTCAAGTTTTAATTCCTTGACTCAATGATTCCATTGAAACTCTTAGTGTACATTAAAAAAGTAAGTACTTCATTTTCTGAAGATGGATATAGAGAAAAACTTGTCTATATATGCTTTTATATGATTGGGAAATATCAGGCTCAGAAGAAACTGAAATGTATTATGTTTTTAGAACAGTCCTGAGTTTTCAGACCTGACCTGCTTGTTTTCAATTCTTGATTTTGAATACTGGAAGTGTAGAGATTTAAAATTATTTCTTTGTACACTACTTCATGAGATGGTGATGTTTGAGTCCACTCTGTTTAATATTTAAAGAATTTCGTGGGCTGAAATCCCAAAAAGATAAACTGTTTTATTACTTTTTAGATAAATGGTGCGATGGGAATACATCATATTCATTTTTTGATAGTAAATTAAGAAATATCTGACTCCATGCAATGTAGAAAGCGGACCTTTCAATTCACCATTAATCCACATACTTCTTGCCCTGAGATACCTTATCTCCAAAGAAGGAAAGGAAAAAAAGGTGGAACTTTCAATATTTTTCCCACATGTGAGAAAAGAGCCCATAATCTGTTGGTAATGTAGGGAAAGAAATGACATGTCTAGTTCTGGGAATGCTTTAGAACAAACCTTCCCATGACAGGCTGTATGACTCCTTAGCAGATTTCTGCTGTCCCTCCCAGAGGCTTCTTAAAATCTTGGGACATCACTCTTACTGGATGCGTCTTTGTATTGGTTCTCAAGCTATATGTTGCTGTCTGGGATTGAGTCTCTGTAATTTCTCCACCTCATCAACTGGCATTGGAATCAGCACTGATTTTATTATATTTGCTTTCTCACTTCTATTTATAGATCAAAATTAAGACAAGAAAAAAAAGCTTCTAAAACAATTACTGCCACCTAGTGTCCTACCAAACTCAGACAATCCCACACAGACAGCTTAAGCTCTTCCCACTGGAAAAATCCTCAGCAGTAAATCCAATTTCCATGGATCTCAACTGGCACCGACTTCTTGAGACATTAATGTTACAGCTTGTATAGCAAACTCTATATATTTTCCATCCCTATATCCAGAGAAATAATTTTACCTATGATACCTGAAAATCTGTGTGTGTGTTGATGTGATGACAGACAATGTTATTCCATTCTGCAGCTTTATACTAACGCAGAAGTGGACATTACTTGGGAGCCTGTGGTGTGGTGGCAGCCTCTGGCAGTGGTGGTGCAGGTGAAGAAATGCATCTACCTGCTTATTCACAAGTTTCAGAAAGCTGGATCTCAGCAGCATAAAAAATTTTTAAAGGTATTTGCCATACTGAGATAAATAGCACCATTAATTTTAGCATATTTAAAATAACTATAGTAGATACTAAGCTTTCCTATGGTGAAAAATCCTTAAACTAGAGCTTAAGATAAGGAATTTGTGATGCAGCATTCTCTTCAGAATGATACAACTCCTAATGGTTCTTCATGTTGAATAAAAACTACTATGAGACAAGGTGCACCAGAAGATACTAATTATACTTCTCTGTGCTTGTGGCAATAATTTTGATTGAAATTAATTACATCATTTATTAATGTGAGGCTTGATAAACTATGTGCTGTTAAATATTCTTTCTACACGACAAAAGCTCAGTCAGAACAGTGCTATCACCACTCACCTCTAATGGCTGGATGCTGAAAGCCAAGTAGGATTGTCTCTGGTCTGAGGTTTTACCAGCAATGGAATCCACTGAGATTCCTGCAGATACTTTGGGCTCAACTAGTGCCTGTTCTTTGAGATTCTCAGGGGTCTTAGAAAAAAGTAATGCTCCAAATATTTCTGCATCAACTTTGTGCATATTACTGAATACATTATGTAGATTGTTAAAGCAAGGTGGAAAAACTGACACTGGCACTTAGAAGCATGTTCATGGGAACAGTAGTTTAAAGTACGTACTATGTTTCAGTGTTAGCCGTAGGGCTAGGCCCAGAGTCCAAAAGTTTGATCTGTGTTTCCTGTTCTTGGATCAGCTCACTTCCTAGATTACTGTAGCAGAATTTAGAAAATGAAAGGAAATGGAACACTAATAGTCAAGACTGTGAAAAGAGTAGGAATTGTCAAGAACTCTGAGTGGATGCTCCATCTGCTCCTCAGAGAACTGTGACGCTGCTTATGACCTCTTCATTTATGAAAAGCTGAAGTAACTAAAGTAATTGAAGCTGTGAAGGAATGTTTAAATATCATCTTCTTGCACCTCTTAGTGATCATTGGCAGATCTGGGAAAGTTTAGAGCTGCAACCTGACAATAGTCTATGAACTGCGAAGGGCATAAAAACTGGCAGAGCTCCTGGTGCAGGCAAATGCTATGCAGCTGTTTAATTTTCAGCATATGAATATTCCCTGAAGTTTAACATGTGCTCAGTCTTTTCTGGATTGGCACATTAGCACCGAGAGGTTAAAGGGCTGTTTTCCACAAACCCTTCATTCCCAGTGCTTTGAAAATATGAGACACACATTTTCTCTTACACAGCATCTTAGTCCATGCTCTGCTTAATGTCCTGATATTTCGGGGTATTGCTCACAAGAACATCGCAATCTGACCCTATCTATTAGTTTTACACAGACTAATACAGAAAAGCTTTTACAATTGGAAGAGATGGGTGCAGTTGAGGTCAGCGATGAATTTTTTGCCTTGTCGTCTTTCCAAGGCTACCAGTAAAGAAAGAGCAGTGAAGACGTATCTATACTGTTTTTCTTACCTAAAAATAACTCTCAGGTTTTAACTTTTTTTCATCCTGAGGGTAGAGTTTGAGACAGTCTTGAAACAGTTCAGAATTTACTGAACAAATACCTCCTTACTCTGCCACGCAAAACATCCACAAATGTTTTAACCCCCTACTGTTCTATCTTGACATATCTCGGCCTAGTCACACACAGAAACAGGAGGCTTAACAAACAATCTCCCTGTCTTCTGTGGAACACGTTAGAAGTAATGAAATTACAATGCTGGTCATTCAAGATTATCCCGATCTATGGATATACCCCAGCACCATATTAGACTCAAAAAGAGAACGCCTCTGAGCATTTTGAACAAAGGTCTGCAAATCTGTATGTATAGTTTCAAATTTTTCAGCTACAGGTGCGACTGAGCTTTAAATAAAAATAAAATCTGTGTATACAGGTAAAGCTAATTATAATACCCGCAAGGTATTTCCTAGCAGCCTGCCAAACAAAAATACCATTACAGCCTGACTGTTCTCTGCTCAGATGCAAATTTATAACCTGCTTGAGAATTTGGTTATGACATTGTTTGAATGTCTGTCTTGCCTGTTGTATGAAATAAAGTACACAAATATGATTTTTATTTTGCATGACTACTAGTATACCACACATGATGCTTGAAGAGCTGTCAGAGAGTCAGCTGCCACTCATAACATCCGATTATATCTTATACGTATTACTAAAAGTCTCTGAATGAATTTAAAGTTTCAGGAAGCCTGAGTAATCAAAAATGAGTAGGGCACAAAAATCGTCAGGTTTTGAATCATGAGATCTAGGAGTCATACTGGGCTCCTCATTACTTTCTTCTGAAGTTTATGTTCTGCCTTACAAGCAGGAGGGATATAAATGAACCTTTTTCCTTTTCTTCTTTTTTTCATCAAAAGCTGAGACAGAAAAGCAAGGAATAGAAACTTTAAATTATTATAGGACAAGTAATGAACTATCTGGATATGGCAACACTAAATCAAAGAAACTTGCTATTGTTCTGTACAGACATCTCTGTTTTTTGGAATTTCTTAAAAATCAGGGCCAGATTGCATTTTACATCCAAACCAGTATTGAACAGTGGAGAAAAATCCATCAAATTCTTTCCATTCTTTTCTGTGGTCAGTGATACAAAGGGAGACCAAATGACATTATGAGTGTCAAGTTTTCGCTTGTGGTGATTGACAGTCCACTGTTGAAGAGTGACACAATGGAGCCCTTAGGGTACCTGTTGTGTTTCAGTTTCTTTCCCTGCCTTCAGAGTGCATCTTTACTTCAAACTGAGAAAAATTTAAAGGCCTCAAAACAGATGAGGGCAGTCCTAAGTGTCTTGTAGCTTAGATGGCAGTATGGTCAGTTCAGGCTGTGCCCTGGTAAACATGTACTGGGAGGACTTGGGAGAGCCCTACCCCGCAAGGTCGGGGGGTAACAATTTCTCATTGTGATTTCTCTACAGTACTGAGCTTTGAATGAAGTCACTGCATCAGCTCTAGTGATGGTTTGGACAATTGAGCTCTATACAGGAGCATTCTTCAAGAAATGTCCTCTTTTTAGCATGTATATCCTCATATTTTAACCCGGCAAAAAGAAAAGGCAAGATAAGCCACGTTTCTACTTTTTTTAGCAAGTATCCTCAGATTTCTGGCTTAAATCATGTTTGCAACATTCAGTTGCAGTACATCTATTTGGTTAGTAGGAGCACAAGCCTCAAAGCTCTTAGAGCTATGTCATGGGCTCTGGACAGACTGTTAAAAATAAACAGTGCCTTCTTGAAAGAACTTTTAATCTGTATAGACTTACAGACAGCAGAGGAAGCATGTCTTACAAATAGCTGTTTAACCTTTACTTTGTGATTTTAAACATGAATTTTACGATAATTACAGAAAGGCAAGAGTAGAAGTCATAACTGGTGATACCTCACCCTTCCATGTATCGTGGCAGTGGAGAGAACTAATGCTTCCTGGCTGGGTGGTTCAAATGAGATGCCTCAGAGACCCATTTCTCAAAAGGCCTGTGAAAGAAATGTGCATCTCCACAGCCATGGATTTTTGTGTACAAAGGAGCTGGGCCTTCACAGTCTGTGACGCCATTTGTAATCTTGAGTTGGACATGTACACGATTATTGAAACTTGGCAGGGGGTCTTCTGATGAGTTCCCTCTCTGAGTGGTTTCCTGTGTTTATTCTGCCTCCCTGTTCCTTGTGTCTGCCTTCATGCCGGGTTTTTTTGAAGTACTTGTTCAGGGCTATTCAGCATTTTTTTTTTTTTTTTAACTTCTTGTAGCAATTGAAAGATAAGTTATCACACAAAGGCTGCTTCTCTCATTATTTTTATTAATGTTTATTGATTTATAGTAGAAGTTATTCATGGTAAGAGTATTCTAGGTTGATTCAGAAGAAAACTGTAAAAAGATTCTAATGAAAAAGCTATATAGAAAGCATGAACCTGACATTTAATCACTTAAACTTATATCTAACTTTTAAACGTGAGTAGTCCCATAGGCTATCCATTGGAAGTGCTTGTGCTACATGAGACAAAAGTACTAGAGGTTAAAAAACTGTACAATTTAACCAACGTATTAGGGGCAGAAGGCTGCAGGAGCCTTGTTCCAGAGATGTTCACAATTGTCATATATTTGTTAATTAGCAGAGAACTATTGTGTTCCGAGCATTTTTTGGCATGCAATGAAATGACAGGACTTGATTCAAACATTCATAGGGAGAAATCCAGGCCCTGCTAAAGTCAGCAGGAATTCTGCCATTAAAAGGGCCATGATTTCACACATAATCTAAATACAGATGCCTGGAAGAAGATGGGAAGCGGTCATAAATTTAGCAATGTCACTGAGGCCAGACACAATGTTTTCCATAATGTTGCTTTCCAGCGAGATGCCTACCGGTAGTGAAAACCGAATGAAAAACTTCTTTCAAAAAGTGCTTTCTGTAACGTTTTTTCCATACTAGTGTGTAAATCAATATGCTGGTGAGAGAGGAAGGTGGTGGAAATGTGCCTTGGTCTTGCTATTGCGGTGGTACTGACTTAGGACAATGTAGTACAGTATGAAACTGAAATACCTGAGTTTAGCTGGACAATAACGGGCTCTGCAGAGGCTCTTGTGCATTTCATAATCAGTGCTGACAAGCTATGGAAAAAGATCATCATTCATACTAAAACTGCACACTATAATTAGTTACTTCTGCCTTTCTAGTTTCGATGTAATGTAGACTCATGTAATTAGCAAAGGGGAAGAAAAAAGGCTTCATATCATCTTGGAAATCTCCAAGTCACATAGACAGTTGGGTGAAAACTGCTATCCCCAAAGGCAGATTCTTCAGAGCCCAAACCTGACATCACATTTCTCTTCATAGACAAACTATGTGAAACATAAAGATCAGAAATACATTTCCTACAATTTCAATATGCAAAAATATCCTCCAATATGTCATAAGTGTTATCAAGAATTTAGAAAGGGAGGAATAATAATATTGGTGAAAGTAGATATCTGATCCTGAAGGATTAACAAGAAAAAAATGTATTCTTGAAGGTTTTAGATTTTATAGGCTTGTATTGAGAGTTCCTCATCTCGGTAAAAAAAAACAACCAAGCAACTGCTTTTCAAATAAAACTATTAATTGATGTTTGGGGGCTAGCAACTGCTGTTCTAGTGGCTCATCTGAATCTGATCAAATGTTTCTTTTATTCAATGAGCGAAGGGCTGCAAACAATTTAATCAGTGGCTCTGTCAATGTGTAGCAGCTGAAGATCTGGCCTAAAAACAGGTGAAAAAAACAAACCTCTTCCTTTGCTGTAGGTATCTGCAGGAAAGCCTGTTCTTTGGGAAGTCTTTCCTCTGAAGAAACTTTGTCAGGAGGGGAAATCGGTGAGTGCTCTTTCTAATGTAAAGATTATTTTGGTTTTATGGCACAAAATATCTTACTTTGTTGCACCATTTTTCTATATATTCATTTGGGATGCCAGTAAAGAGCAGGCTGGTGAAGAAAAGCGAGCGCGTTTCAGATCTTTCCTCTCTATGCTTTTCAAAGCTAAGGCTGTTGTACAAGGTTTCAGTATCAGCATTACTCTTCTTCTTTCTTAATACCTCACTAGCATATTTTGTTCCCGAACTGCTTTTCCATACTGCCATGAGGTACCAAGTGATGCTAGCTTTGGGAATTGCTGTGTATGCCTTCTGGTACATGGCTATGACAATAAACAGGTCTACCAGGTTAGCTCCAACCTCTAATGCTGCTGGAAATGTGAGAGTCCTGCTTCTCCGTGGAATGCAGAAGGCATGATTACAAGACCACATTTTAAAGCCCGTAAGTCTGAGTGGGTTTGAAAAGTGTGCAGTGGAGCTCTCTTGGTCCTAATGAAAACATGCATCTGGCAGCATTGAAATTCCTGCTCTAAAATAATCCCGCTTTGAGAGTTGTTGACTTAATAACACTGTGGAACGTTTTCTTCTCTCCTAGAGTGCCTCTTTTTTTTTTTTTTCTTTTTTTTTGTCGCAACAACAAGTAACAGATATTGTGTTCCTTTTTGGTTTTATTTTTGACTTTCTTTTTAGAACATTTTGAATGTTTAAGATTAAGTCATTTCATAGAGCTCAGCAATCAACCTACTTTTATCAGTCATTTTAGTTCTAGCACCCTCCTTCTTACTAGCAGCTAACCAAATCGCTCAGCATTGCCCATATCATAATCTTTGTGTCTTCAATGGTCACTTATTTAGTGTGAAGTAAATGCTAATTATTTTTACAAAACTCTCTATCAGTGAAGATGTTATTCCACTACCTAGAAAAATGTTCAGCTTCAGCTATAACTCATTAACTTTCTCACTTAGCTTCTGGTGTGTTCATTTTTTGTGGTTCAAAAGACTTGTAGTTCTGCCTGCAAACCTGAAGCATTATCCCATTATCACTAGGGATCAATATGTAATTTTGCCTCCAAAAATACTTTTCAAAGGTATGTTTTTCTTATGGCTACTCCTGGATATGCTCTTAGCTATAATCATAACTAATTTTAACAAGTTGGATATCAATTCTGTATTGTTATGAAATATCTTTCCCAACTGATTTAGAAAATCAGGGCATTTTAACCGTAGCTGTTTAGGAGAATTGTTTAAAGAGCTGGCACACAGCTGCAGTTGTATGACATTACACAGTCTCGAGTTTAAACTGTTGGTACACATTGCTGGAGACATCTTGAAATAGCTATGTAAAAAACCTGCAAGTCCAATTTATCTTTAAAATACCAATTTTGTATGAACTGATTCCCCTTCTAGTTCTTGGCAATTTGTTATCTACTTAAATTTCTAGAAAATTTGAAAAATTCTGTTTTGAATCTGCCTGCTGGTTGGCATGCTTGAAGCTGGAGTTCTGAACTGGGCCAGAAGTCTGGATTTTAAAGTTGTAAATGTCAAGGTTGGATCTAGGTCTTAAATATATCAAAATCTACATGTTGTTAGATTTGAAAACGTGGTTTACCTTCAACGTCTCCTTGGAGTCATGCTTTTAGATATAAGTTGTCCTGTATATAGTGATACTTGTGGTGATTTTCAGGAGGAAGGCTAACAGTACGTTTTTCTACTCAGCAGGCTGGAGTAAGAGCAAGGAAAAAAAAAAAAAAATCCTTAGTGCTCTTTCAGTTAGGAAGAGGTAGTTGTGACTGAGAGACCTGAAACTGCAATTTCATTGCCCTTCTTGATGAGCTCTTCCTTGTAATAGAAGCACACGCCTTTTGGTTGCCACTTCTGAAAAACTCTTCCCCTCTAGAGGCATAAGTCAAGGCGTATCATCTCACTCATCTTTTCCATCCCATAATTACCTCAGCCATACGCTTAGCTTGGGTTGTGGAACAGTCCACCTAAGGGTACTGCAGTCACAGATCCCACACCAGCACTTTCTCTCCCAAGAGCTGGTGAGAGACTGCTTCATCTCCCGAAAATACACATTAACTGCATTTCCTGGTACCTTATAAGTCAGAGCTATGAGCAGCCCAACGAGCAGGAGCTGGCAAACTTTTACAACTTTGCAGACTGAATTAACTTTTTTAAACAAAATTAAAAAAAAAAAGTTGGTTATTTAGCTTTTTATCTCTTTGTATATTTTTCATTATTTAGATTACTCTGTTCATCTTCCGCTTATATTGTGTAGTAACATAACAAAGACAGCTTGTTCTATCTTTAAACCTTTTGGGAAGAAAGTATGAAGATAACGATTGCTACAATAGATGTTTCAGATTTCTTTTTAACGTGTGTATGTGAGGAGAATTCTATGTGATGGCAGATCTAGGGAAGTGGAAAGAGGCAGGAAAAGGGGTAATTGCTGAAGAGATTGATATTTAGTTACTGAAAATCAAAAACTGGGTTTGGAAATGGGAGACGGAAGCCACGTTCTGGCCACACCTCTAATATTGCTCTGCAAAGCAGAAAACATAAACTAATCCTGTGTTTGATTTTAGATTCAGGTCTTATACAGACAGACCAAATGCACTATTTTGTGTTTTCTACTTTCTGTATATGACAAATCAAAGCTAAAGTATTCCTTCTTGTACCTTTAAATAACTCACACTTGCCTCTGAGGGGAATATAGTAGGTGTGCAAATGGTCTCTCTCTTGCTGTAGAAATGTTCTCCAGAGCAGCGCGAGATGACATGATTGCAGTGCCTAGGACGCTGCCATCCTGCCGAAAGCACCAGCTGTTTATCTGTAGGCCAGGGGAACGTAAAGTAGGGCGTGTTATAGCTCCAGTTCTGCTCCTGTACTGAGAGCATGGGAAACCCCTGCCCTCCCTGGAGTGGCCACAAAGTAGGACACCCAGTCAGCTAGTTCCTGTGTAGCTGTGGTGCATACAGGCGCACCTGCACCTCCAACTGAATCTTTCTTCGCCACGTGGCATTTAATATCTTTCATCAGTTACATCCACTGCATTCGGAGATTATTATGACATTTTTGTGTCTTCCTTGTCTTCTGCTCTCTCTGCTCCATGCCCTGTTTTTCATGAGAGCAAATTCCTCCTCTCCCTCTCTTGATCCTTTTTTTTCCATTTCATTTTTGTATCATTTGCTTCTTGTACTTTCTTTGCAGTACCTGCGGCAGCTGCTTTGCAGGTCCCCTGCTGTGCAAATCGCCCTTCACAGAGGAAGATCTTCCTGTCAGTGACTGACAAGAGGTGCCAGGAGCAGGCTAGGAGACTTTTAAAACCTGTGAGTTGGCAATTCAGCAGGTACCTGTGTGCAGTTCTGAATACGCCCCTAGCATTAGTTCCTATCTTGTATCAAAGAGTTTTTAAGATATGGCCCACAGGCAGAGTTTCAGGTTAAAAGGAACAGACTCACAGTGTTTGGCTGCATCTATCATCTTGATTTTTTTGTTTCAAACATAATGACACCGGCAGTTTGTTCTTGGGAAGGTTTTTGGTTTGTATTTTGTTATTGCTTCTTGTTTGGGTTTTATTTTGTTGTTGGTTTGTTTTGGTTTTTTTACAGGAACTGTGTTTACAACAACCTAAACACAGAGAAAATGTTCTTAGTATTAAACATGCTTTTCTTCTCTAAAGAAATAAAGACGCCTTTCTTATTTTCCAAGGCTGACAATGTTGAAGAGGCTAAGATACATCAAAGACTGAAGGGAAAGATGAAGAGACCTGCTATAACCAGCAGTTTCTTTAGGGAAAGATGGGGGATTTTAGGTGAGACTAAGAATGCCCTGGGTAGTCCTTTCTCCTTGATGCACAGGAGAAGGCAAAAGATCTGAAGGAGTTTGGAAACTTGGTTTAGTTCCTGAACCGTCTTAAAGAGGTCTTCAAATTGGTCCTAAGTGAAAATACTTTGCACAAGGTGTAGCTTTCAGCCAAAACAACACAGGAATCAAATGCAGAATAAATAGCCTGAATAAAGGACACAGAATTTGGTCAACTGCAATCATTTGATCTGACTGGCTTAGGGCTTTACATGCTTCATACGTGCAAACCAGCTGTAAAATGCAGGAAATACAAGTAGCCATGACTTGATGTTTCCCCATCTGTTCCCAATATTTAATAATTTGCTCTCTTCTCTGAGCATATTAAATTTATTTATAAATTCAAAAAATATGTTTTATTTTATAAAATGAGCTTAAAGCTATAATGGCCTTTTTGCTCCAAATTGCTCAAAGCACCCTCCTTTGCCAGATGGAGGGTATTAATTTTTCTGGAGAAATTTATGAATAAAGTACAGATGGACAAGATGCACTTTTTAGCATACCAGGCTTTTGCCTTGTTGTTTTGCCCGTGTTTCTATTCTCTAGAGCTTCCGTGCAGGGAGTGTTTTGAAAGGCCTAAATTCTTTTTTTTGTCTTGCTTTAAGGATAATGGAGAGTGAGGAGTAAACCCTGGTTCTCCGAGCTAAGACTAGTATTTCACTAACTGGAAAAAAACCTTCCCCTCAAAAAGCTTGCTAAGAATCATCCTCAGCATGTTGGAATCAGTAAGAATTTAGCTGTTGAGTTGAACAGCACTAGACACAACTAAATGGTACTTCAGTTAAGAACAGCTTTTGAAACATTTTAGGGAAGGCTTGTTTCCGTATATGAGATTATAAATGCTATGGGTAGGAAAAATATACCGAATCTAAACATCCAAGTACCCAAAAAGGGGCAGAGTACGATCTCCAGCTTTATGCTGCCGGTACCCCATTGTAGCTAATGCTGTGCCCACGCTCATTCTGTGAGTGGGAAGTGGTTGCAGCTTCAGGCCGCATGCCCCAGAATGCTGCACTGAGAAGAAACGCTGACCTAAATTCCTTTCTGACCTCTGTGCTTTGTAACTTGGCTTCTACAGCACAGTCTCAAATCTCTTTATTTTGTAGTGATTATAATTTTTAGGATGTTTCAAACAGAAATTTAAATATTTGAAATAAAAATATACCACAGGCTGCTTCCCACACCTGCTTATATTTAAGTAACAGTCCAGTGAAATGAACAAAAATAGGCCTATATACATAAAGATTGAATCTGGTCCAAAATGGGTTGTTTTTCACATAAATATATAACTCAGCAAAGGCAAGTGGGTTTTTAATTTAATAATTCTTTGTGTAGTTATTTCATTATAATGGATGGATTGTTTCACCCTACTTTTGTCTCACAGTAAACTGAAGGGACCTGGTTAGATGGGTGAGAATAGGCTGTGTAAGTAAAAGAATCCCTTCTGGGTTTTGTTTCAAATTCATTTGCCCTCTGTCAAGATAGTTCTATTTTAAAATGGGTGAGAACTTCTAGTGGTTATAAACTAGCCTCATTTTTTTTTTTTTTCCCAAAAAGTGACCAGTTTCCCACCTGAACTGGAAATTAGTAATTCAAGTAATCCTAATGTTCTTGATGATTGTTGTAAGCTGCTAAAACTGATACTAGAGTATTTCTTTAACAAATTAATTATAATGGTGAGAATAAGATCGGTTGCAATCAGTGTGAAAAATAGGTCTCTTTGAACAAGTCTAACTGCATTCTCTGAGAAAATTAAAAGTCTGGTTAAGAAAAGTAACCAGATAAGGACTATATTTAGGCTTCTGTAAATCTTATGACTGTTACATAAAGAACATAATAGTTTGTCTATATGGAAAACATTAAGTAATTATGTACTGGATGATGGACTTGTCTTACAACACCCGTCAAAAGCTATTTTTGTCAAATAGCAATGTTTCCAGGAATGGTATCAATGTGAAGCCTGGCATTAACCAGTGCGTTTCACTGTAACATCACTGCTAAGACACTGTTGATGGCAGGATCCCAATCGAGGGCAAGCCCGTCCTTCCAGGTGACTTGGATTCCAAAGTAGGTTGTAACTAGAGGAATAATATCTTTTGTTATATACCTAAAAGTAAAGTAATAAATCAAACAACAGGAACTGTGAACTGCATCTGATGATTAAGAGATGATCTGGGAAAGCAGATACAGTGAAACGTGTTTGGGCACCACAATAGAGATGACTGAACACGTGACGTAATTAATGTGGTGGGAAGTGGCGTCAGAGAGCACATTCACCTCCGTGCATGGCATTTCTGAGGCAATAAAGGACAACAGCAGGCATCTCTAGCATTAGATTTCTAAATTATACTAAAAATTGGCAAGAGTAGAGACTGAGCAGGAAGAGAGTGTATATCTAGTCAGTGGATCTATAACCAACCCATACAGTCCTTACAAATCCCATGTCTGTGGTGGTATGTGTCCATGTGTCTGTACATGCAGCTTGGGGAGAGCCTTAAGGGATAAGGATTCCATCTTCCAGGTTTTGAATTGTCGATTTTTATGGTAATTTGGTAGTCTTCCTCATTTGCATGCAGCGCTAAACAAAACTATTGTTCCACTTCATTACTCTGGGTCTCTCCAGAATAAAACTAGGCATAACTTAAGTGAAACTCAAGTGTTGAAGATACTAAAACCAGTATTATTTCTCCAATTTGAACTATGTTGTTATAGAATAATTACTGGAGAAGTTGTGATATCTCCTAGCTATCTCCTGGATATTCCAAAATCTTGAACCACTGTGGCCTGTTAAACCCTGAAGTGTGTGTCTGTGTAAAGGCCCTTGAGAATGTTAATTCATAGCTACAGCTCATTCAGATGAATTTTCCTGAGTTTTTCTGTTTAGGAAAACCTAAATTTATTACAAAAGGTCTGCCTAACAGCACTAAGATAAAACTTATTAGAAGAATAAGTGTTTCTATGACATTGCTGTTAGAAGGCCCCACCACTAATATTTTTTTCTTGAACTCCCTTTCTCCATATCCTGAAAATAATACAGGTAAATCCCTAGTATTTTGAGAAGCCTGCTAAGGGAAAGAAATACCATAATAAATGACCGGGTATAGAAAGGTACTTTGGGTTAGATGTTTCCCAGAAGTGATGCAACAACATTAAAATCAACTGATTCCCCTGGAAAAATGCTAACACATGTCACTGCAGAAATTCCTCAACATGTTTCTCTAAGTTTAATATAGTTACTGGAATAGCTTTCTAGAATAGTTTTCACAGACATTACTGAAAGGATGAGACATTACCTGAATGAATAATCACAAAAATGCACTAGACAGATGATACAGAGATCTAGGTTCTAATTTCTGTCAGGCTTCAAACGTGGCCTTTCCTCTGCCCTTACATTTTCTATGTGAGAATGACAAAATCAGCTTTGGAAAACTCCCAGCTCTCCCTATAAGTTTTAAGCAATTTCTAAGAAAACCTCTGAGCTTTTATTGTTTTCTTTGGAGAAAGGAAAGTTGGTGTTGTTCTTAAAGATGCTTGAAGTAATTTGACATGGAGCTGCAGTAAAATTTTCACTTGAAAAATTTAATTTTCTAATAGAAAATTCTTGTAGTTTCCAGATGGTTAGGAAATTTCCGGTCAGATTTTTCTTTGAAGAAGATAACATGAAAAGAGTAATGATTTTCTCGCTGAAAATGAGTAAAGACTGACATTAAATTTTTGATTCACAGTACAGTTTTGAGAAAGCCATTCTAGATTTCTGTCTAGCATACTACAGTAACTAAGACATGCATCTTACGTTAGTCATCTTTATTTTCTTATTTTTTCCACTTTTTTCTTGCTATTTCTATAACTGCTGTCATTTTTCTGGTTTATTTTCCCTGTGCACTTTATTTGTTAATTTTTAATTCTATGTCAGAGTTTCATTATTTTTTTAAATCCAGCCCTTCCTCCTTCATAATTTTAAAGCTCTCTAGATTTGCTTGAATACTTTTATTTTTTTTTCCCCTTGTCTTTGTCCTCTTTCTTTCATTTCTTTCATCTATTTATTTATTTATTTCGCATAAGCTCCCTTTAAAAAAATTCTGCAGTTTCTTGTACGCGTTTCTTCTCCAGTGGAAGACTGATAGTCATGATAGCCAGGAGACTACTGCTCTCTTGGTAATTGTACAGATGTCTTGGGTTTGAATGGTAAGGTTTAGGTAGCAGGGTGGGGTGGCCAAAAGGGTGGCTCCTGTGAGAAGCTGCTAGAAGTTTCTCCTATGTCCTATAGAGCCAATGCCAGCCAGCTCCAAGTTGGACCCACTGCTGGCCAAGGCTGAGTCCATCAGCAACAGTGGTAGTGCCTCTGGGATAACGTATTTAAGATGGGGTGAGGGGAAAGCGTGTACAACTGCAGCCAGAGGGAGCAGTGAGAATACATGAAACAATTCTGCAGGCACCAAGGTCACTGAAGAAGGAGGGGGATGAGGTGCTCCAGGTACTGGAGCAGAGATTTCCCTACAGCCCATGGCAAAGACCACAGCAAGGCAGGTTGTCCCCACGCAGGTTAATGGTAGAGCAGGTGTTCACCCGCAGTCCGTCAAGGACCCTATGCCAGAGAAGTGGATATGCCTGAAGGAGACTGTGACCCTGTGGGAAGCTGGAGCAGGCTTCTGGAGGTCTTGGGGAGAGAGGAGTTCACACTGGAGCAGGTTTTCTGCCAGGACTTGTGACCCCATGAGAGAAATCCATTCCTGAAGGACTGTTCTCCATGGGAGGGACCCACACTGAAGCAGTTCATGAAGAACTGCAGCCTCTGCGAAGGATTCACATTGGAGAAGTTTGTGGAGGACTGTCTCCCATGGCAGGGACACCATGCTGGAGCAGGGGAAGAGTGTGAGGAGTCATCTCTCTGAGGATGAAGGAGCAGCAGAGATGATGTGTGATGAACTCACTGCAACCCCTGTTCCCTGCGCCACTGCAGAGGATGAGGTAGAGAAAACTGGGAGTAAAGTTAAGCCTGGGAAGAAGGGCGGGGGGGTGCTTTAAGATTTAGGTTTTGTTTCTCATTATTGACCCCCAAGCCCTTCATTATATTTCTTTCTCTCCTGCTCAGCTGAGGAGGGTGAGTGATGGAGCAGATTTGGTGGGCATCTTCTCACGTGGGAAAGAGGATGCTGAGGGATGGGAATGAGAATGAGAATATGAAGTAGCTAGCAGAATTAAAGAGATGTGGAGAGGCTGGAAGTTGCAGGACAAACCAACCTGCGGACATCAAAAAGCACTTAGCTGCTTGAGTGCTGGACAGGGTTAACATGCATAGTTGGATATTTCAGTAGCCTCCCCTCTTCATTCTCCAAAGAACACTTCTTATTGCCATTTTCTTTCTTAATTTGCAGATTCCCTTTTCTCTCTGATGCATCTCTGACAGTGTAGGTATGTGTAGGTATGGAAATTACCCATACACTTTCATTAAACAGTGTTGGGGCTCTCTTGGTATGCCCTGGAAAGTTTTGACAAATAGGATAGAGCTAAATACCAAATGAAAACCTCTGTCTTCTTAAGGTGGGCCTAAAGCAGAACCAGCATTTTTTCCACAGTCACAGAGATGAAGAGCAGGCTTTTATTCAATAGTTTAGAGCTTCTAGTTTCAGTCTTTTGAGATTACAAAACATAAAGTCATTGCTAACTCCTGTAGAGGCAGACACCTGCAGAACGATTCTGGATTGGAACAGGACTAGATATTGTTATCAGCTTGTATTGCTGAAGTTCTTTTGTGAGTTTTAAGCTCTACCAGGAATTTGGTGCTAAATGCCCTTTCCAATACTTAATTTCAAGAGTTGTATGAATAGGCCTAAAATGTGTCCTGTTGTTCTGGAGGCCTTATTGTTTCTTTAGTAAAATGCATGAAATGACAGTTCACATGGAAAAAAAAACCTACTAAAAGATCTATTGTTTTGAATACAAGAGCCACTATTTCTCTGCAGGTGTGTTGCACAAGGAAAAGCTGCAAGGGTAGCATTTGTGAGCTTTAAATAACGAGTGCAGAGCTGTGTATCTCCCTCAGTGATCAATAGGATCAAGAAAGAAATTGAATTCAAGCATCAGTTTATTCCCATGGTAATCGGTGCACGCTCTGACTCTCACAAGATAACAGTAATCCAGACAGAATCAAAATCAGCTTCTGTTGTTTTTTTGGTGGTTAACGTAGTGATTATAGTTTGGTTATTACAAGTAGTACTCTTTTAGAAGAACACAGCCCTGAGAGTATGTGTGACTGTCACTTTGGAGGTACGGACCAGATTCAGAGCTGCGGTTAATTGGTGTTTCAGCGCAGTGAAGCTAATGGTGATAGAAGCTGCCTCAGGGTGTCTGTCTGTTTATGTAGCTCCACTCTCCCCTAGGCTACTTCCCTGGCTTAATCCCTGCCCCATCCAGCCTAGAAATGCATTTCTTTTTATTATTTAACATTCCATGGACCCTTCATATTTAATATTAGTATAAAGGGGAAATAGCCCCAGGAAGAAGATCAGAGTTTCTGTTCTGTTGAGGCATCACAGTCATTCTTTCCTTAATGAAGAGGAACAGCAGGATGTATTAAAATCAATGACTTAGATCTGATTTTTTTAAATTTATTTTTTTAAGTTTAAAAAAATCTTTCCTGAGTAAAACTATTTAAAATTAAGTTTTAAACTTACATGAAGAGCAGTTTATTCTGATGTATTAAATCATACAAGTTTTAAAGAAAAAAATCCCAAAGCATGTTTTGCTGGTAAGGTTTTCACATTGGGCGGGTGACTCACGACTCATTAGCAGTGAAGAGAGAATACTTCTTCTAGGTTTCATTTATTCGATGTCATTCTTTGACTAAAGTCAACACAAAGAAAATTGAAAATATTTGTTTTCACTGTGTACTCAAGTTATTTTCCTAAAGAAAAAAAAAGCATGGATATGACATATATAAATTTTACGATAACTGGCGCTGAGCACTGAGTCTCTGGAAAAAGCAGGATGCCTAATTTCCTTTATCACATGTGGTTAAAAATGAAGTACAAAATGAGATCTATTAGTTTAAAAATCTTGAATGACATAATAATCAAAAACAACCATTGTAAGTCACTTTAATAAGCCTTCCTTTGATTAAAATAATTTGAGAAGCAAAATATATTTTGATAACTGTGTATTTTCTCTTGAGAACACTTGCATTAATTTGTATCTATAAATATTGATTTATATTCTACACTTTTGTCATTATTACTTTCCATAGTTCTTTAATGAATATGTATAGTTAGAGAACTATGTATGCAGGCATAATAAAATGGCTATACTCAGTCATAAAACAACATGTTTTAAAAGTTACCAAGCTGAGATAATCAGTCTCTCTTTAGGAAAATAACTGGGAAGTATCAATGCAAAACAAGGCAAAAATAAATCAAAGTTTTGACATAAAGGTCGTGATTCTCTATCAGGCTGCTCTGTACTAAGCCTTCATATAACTTGCTAAAAAGCCCACAGGTCTAGCTCATCGACTGAACACTTGTGATAGCACAGGTTATTCACAGGAAAAATCACAGTGCTAACACCTTTTGGCATGTTTGCTTCAGTCTTGAAAAACAAGAGCACATTCTCTGGCCACCTGACACAAAGGTGGGCTTGAAGGCTACGTGTGTGTTGCTGTTAGGAGGAGGCTGTGTAGGGAACGAGCCTGCTGTTTCATTTGTATGCATCTGCCTTTCCTGTTTTAGTCAAAGAACTGAGACTGCCTGTCCTACCTTAGCTACTCACCTATCTGTTTGCGTCTGACCCTTATCCAGATTAGAGAAAACATATGAGCAGCCCCTGCAGACGAGATACCGGTCAGCAAATTAGAAACAGGAATTGGAAGAGGAATTTGCTCAGAAGGCTGAGCAAAATTAAATCTTGCCACTTGTTTGGGACTGGTCTCGATGCACACACACTTCATTTGATCTGTGGGATTTATTCCAGTTGTTTTCAGGGTGAGTAAATGGAAACATATCCATCACTTTAGGGCCTGAAGATGTGCTAACTGCCTTCAGTCCTCACTGGAATGAGGGCCTTTTGCACTAGGAGGCAAAATTCACTTTGAAACTGAAAAGAGTTTTATTCTGGCAGAGCCTGAAAAAAAGCAAACTGTCATTCAGCACTGAAGGGTAAAGACACAATCTGCATTTGGATTCTGATTTTTAACACTGCTGTATCGGGGCGTGGTAGGGAAGCTATACGTTACCTTTCCAGCACCTGCAATATGTGCGGGGTGGGGGGGAAGCAAATACAGTTGCACAAAGAAATGAAGCTCCATATTTGCATATGCCGTTGTTGCCTGGCTTCACCCAATACAGATTATTGAAGGGAGCAATATTTCTACTTATTCATCAATATCCTGTTTTGTTTCTCTTGTAAAAGCTTCCCCCCCACCTCCTCCTCCACTCCCATCCCCCTGTTGTCTTTGTGCCTAGTATTCTTCCACGCTTTATTTCCTAAAAGACTAGCAGGTTTGACGATGCATTGTGATTTCTTTTCTACAGGGCTTTATGAAGGAAGCTGGAGGCAGTTCTCATTAGTCTCACTGACATCTTTTATCACTTATCAGAGGAACAAGCAAACGGAGAGCAATTCCTTTGATCATGGCAAAAGTAGAAAGAGTATTAAAAACCCTATGAAGATTCACTAAGTAGAAAGTGGAAAAGACAGTCTGTGGCATGTTTCAAAGGAGTAACATGATTTAAAGTTGCCAGATTTGCTTGTATATATTAAAGAATTGTTAATGATGCTACATTTTACATGCATCCTTAGGTTTTTGTGTTTTTAAAAGGAAACAGGCAAAGCAGTTCTTAGGTAGAATGGATGAATCGGATCAATTGGAAAATATCTCAAAGGTGAGCTGTCTCGGAGAGGAATTCTGTGATTCAGTGAAAATTCTGAAAATAAAAATAAGGTTGTAACAGTGGCACGATGGATTGAAAAAGAAACCTGCTCTCATGGGAGCATGTTAAGAAACCTTAACAATTCCTTTTGGAGGCATTCTGTGGTGAATCAATGTATGTTTGTGAAGACTGCATATAGGAAATGCAATGCTTGCAATTATCCATGTATACCTGACTGCCTAAGTCTGACCTCAGAGTGTCACTGCTTCTTCATTCTATGGGAAAATAAGATTTTTCTCAGTGGTGCTGAGTATTGATTCACCTAGCAGGATGCCCTTGGCATGCGTCTTGCATTATTACCAACAGGGCAAGGATAAAAAGAGAAGTGAATATACCCTCCTACCCACAGCTATTGAACATTATGTAGTCTAGATCTACTCGCACATTTCTGTATGGCTGCAGCTCGTTTATCCACTGCTTATAAACCCTGTCTCGATTTCTGCATGTGATCAGCTCCTATCTCAAAGCATAAGATTCGAATTGCCCTTGAAGACCCTTCTCTTAACCTGTGAAATTACAGAGACCGCAACTATTCAGGCATGTTCTTCCAGCATAGACTCTGTGCCAGCCTTGTTCCTGCAGCATTTTTTACTACCTTAGCTAACTTTTAACTATGTTGAATTTGATTTGGATACGATGTAATGTAGTACATTTCTATAGCACCTTTTATGCAAGCATCCCCAGAGCACTTTCTGATCAAGCTAAAATTAGCTCTGAACTACATACAAATTCCTAAAAGATTCATTTACAAAAAAAAAAAGGTAAAGAGAAGGTACAGATGTATGCACTCGGTTCAAAGTTGTAACAGGCAGGGGAGCAAGTTCTTCTCTCTTACACCTCTGTTACTCTAAGTAACAGAGGAGGAATTAATTCAGCTTTATAACAGGCTTGGACTATGATTCTCCAAGTAGTGCAATGCACTGCTCTAGCAATACTGACCAGAATGAATTGCATGAATGCTGTAAATGACGTGGAGGTGGCAGGTAAAACAAATACACAGGTGAGTTATCAGATCTCTCTTTATGTACACTGGGTTCTAACATTTGCTTTTTCTGATAAGAAATGGGAAAGCCACACAATTCTTTGTGATACGTGGCCTCAATCACCCACGAGGAAGACAGTGGGAGGAATAAACAAAGAGCTTTGAGGGATGTGAATCATGGATCCAAAATGACACTCATCTTTTTGCATGTTTTTTAACAGCTCTGCTTGTACCAAAGGTGGTAGTCAAGCTGGTGGAAGTCCACCTCCATGGCTTGTCCCTGCTCTTTTCAGAGCTGTGAGACAAAGAGCACCTCAAATCATGGCAACTGTTTGAACAGTGCAGATGTCTGAGGATCATCTGCAATAGGCAGGAAAGCCTTAAATGGCAATGAACAAAAGGAAGAGAAATTTTATAGCCACGTGGTTAGGCAAGACAGTATTTGAAGTTGGGCGTTTGTTACAAAGAACAATGAAAACATCTTTAGAGGAAATTCAGATTTTTAAATACAGCTGTATAAGAAGGCATAAACTCTTCTATCCACAGCTAACAGATTAAGCAAGTTGCATTTTTCTGTGCAGATGTGCTTTCTGACACTTCACGGTCCCAGACTGTAGCTGAAAACTTAGTGCAATGCACAGCTGAGCTGCTGTGGTACGGCAGGAAGGACAGAAAGCCTCTGCCTGAAAACAACTTCTTAGGCTGAGCTCTTCAGATCTCTAAATCTATACGTGCCTTTGTGAAATTAAGAACTTTACCAAAATAGGAAGACAAAATGTGGAGAGAATGTATATTCAGGCTACAGTGTTCAGTGAATAAATCCCATCTGGGTCTGCAGAAAGACCATCAGTATAGGTCAATTAGAAAGTTAAGGGCATCTCTGGAGCCTTTCCTGCTGCAGCCAGTCCTTTATACTGTGGTGAATCAATTGTCAAATGTAGCAAGAGAGAGGTGAGAAGTCTCAAGTGCATTGTTTCCAATTTAGAGACTTTTCCATAGCTAGTAAATTGAGCTATTTTGTTCCAAATGTAACTGCATTGTCTGAGGCAGAGAGAATGGTGTGGGAGGAAGGAGTAGCAAGAAGGTCTGTGGAGCCACACAGTGCTGCTGTGAAACAGATGCAAAATGGTAGCTATAAAGACATCCAGTGGAAAGACTGAACCTCTGGACTGACACATAGATAACCTGCCCAGCTCTGCCATGTGCTGCTTCTGTTTGTGATTAGCTGCGTAATTGCTCTTTGTCGTGGCATTCCACTTGTTGATGTTTACTGTGTTCACTGCTCCCTCACCCTCTCTTCTGTGCACATCAGGGCCATGCTGCAGTGTGGCAGAATAGAGGGAAAATGTGCTGAGGTCACACTGCATTCACGCTCTGCCTCTTAACACAGGTATTGAAGGGTTTCGGGGTGGCAGCAGCAAACTAAAGGCTGTTTCAGAGTGCTCTGCCTTCCCAAAGGGAAATTAATTCCTTTCCTATACAAGAGATTTATATGGCAAATTAGATGACTTATCATTAAGATATTGCACAGCAGGACAAATCATAATTTCAAATACATTTAAAATGAAAGTACATTTAAAATATATTCTGATGCAGTACAAATCCAGCCTCTTACACGGGCTGTGTGAACCAGTCAGATGAATGTGGAGCATAATAATCAAGAAGTTCGTTAGGTTTACTGCCGCTTGTGAAGACTATGTAATTTGTAACATTGTTTATGTTTGCTTGCAACCAAGGATCTGCACTGACATCTCCTCAGGATAACAAAAACATAAACACATAAAACACAACTAGTCTTTCCTGTCAGTCTCTCTGAGTTACTGTTTTTACCTTAAAAATATGCATGGCTCTCTGTTCTCCATAGAAGATGAAATGAACAGAAACGCAAGCCCTCCTTTCTCAGTTTCCCAACTTCATTCTTAAAAATGCAGCCATCAGTTGTGCAACTGACCAACTCGTTGTTTGCTTCTTCCCGGATTTCTCTTCTCTCTTTGTGATTCACAAATAACAAACTTTTCTTTCTGCCTGTGTCTTTTTTGAGCCACCTTTTTCAATCGTCACAATTTAGTTTCACAGTGGACTTTATAATCTCATGGGCACCAGAACCCTTTGCCAAGGTTTATGCAGATTCAAAGCCTGGATTAATCTGGCCCAGTATTTATAAAATGTTCTGAACACGTGAAGCACTATAAAGGCCCTGTATATTATTACGGAGTCCATGGAAGTTGTGCCCCCCCCTGCTAACTCAGCACACATTTAAGCTGCTGTTCCTGGAGTTGAGGTTCAGTGACAGAAACAATCAAATCCATGTCTTGTCTTCGGAGATTGTATCTCTCTCTCTCTCTCTTTCTTTTCTTTCTGTGTCTCTGTTCTTTTTCTTTGCCTTCCAGGATTTCTGGAATAAACTGAATAGGAGGGAGGGAGACCTCCTTCAAAGATTTCACCTCCTGAGAGCATTCTTTCAAAGACTTTGGCATAGTCATCCTGCTTTTTGCTGCCACCGGACTGCCCAGTTCCCTCATGCTGTTTCCCAAGCTTTCTGCAGAAATCTTTTAGGGGGAAAAAAAACCACCACAACCATCTTGTGGAAGGAGGCTACTTTCATATTCTGGTCTGCAGCTAGCACTCAGTAAGGGGAGAGGCCAGTCTTCAAAAATGGGCCATCCCAGCAACCTGATAAAAATCACTAGCACAACTCAGGTAACCGCAGGCCTATGCTAGTCAGACCTCATGTGTTTTTCAGGGGCTGCTTTCAAAAATACGATTATATTTTGCTACTTAAAGCACAGGTGAAGGGGATGACTGACAACTGTAGCCCATGTTTGATCACCGTGTCTTCTTCATGCTGTCAACAAGGGGATAAACCTCAAAGTCAAGTGTGTGTATGTATAGTGTTTGTGGTATTTTTATACCTTCATATAATTAAATTAATGGAGCTTTAAAATATTTTATAGTAGCTGGACTCAAAACAGGATCAGGTTTCTTTTTCACACTTGTGAGTGCAGCAATCTAAAATGGAGTCAATGAACTGTCCCTGGCACTGTTCAGAAGGCATTATGGGTCCATTTATTTTTACTTCCCTCTTCCCATTATTTGATAGTTCTTTTAAGAGTTATGAGTTTTACTTGGTTCCTTTTGATCAGAAGGAAAAGGTACTGGAGGAACTGAGACGCTGCAGTGACTCTAGCTTTGAACTCACCAGGTCTAAAAGCCTGCAAGAACATTTTCTCTTTCAGCTTTCTAGCCAGCTCATAGAGCTGGCTGATAAAGGGGTATGTTAAATTGTCCTGAAGGACAGCTGTAAAGCTAGGCTTTCCAGTCTGAGCTCACAATGACATTGAGAGATACGGATTGTGTTTAATCATATTAAAATTTAAATGTTAGACTGTTTTTAGATGTAGGAAAAAAAATAAATTCAAGTAACTAAAAAAAGTTTCTTTTCGATTCGCTTCAGCTTGTGGGGGTCCTAGGCGCCTGCAAATGCTACAGCTCCATCTAGTGGCACTGCACCCACTTACCAAGGTGAAGGAAAATCTTTTTAAAATCTAAATTCTGTATTTTCAGTAAAATTCTGCAAGATTTCCTTTAGGTTATCACAGTTAAGAGTCTAGTGCTGTCTGGAAAGAAACAATATTTCAATTAATTTAGAGATTAGTATATGAAAGTTCATATCTATTTCTCTTCTGTATTTTTCTTGCCTGAAAAAATCACAGACTTACAGATGTATTCCAATTTCTAACAAAAGAAGGTAGTATGTTTAAAACTATGTATATATAACCCTGCAGTACTTGTAAAAGTAGCTTTGATCAAAATTTCTTGAAACACTTCACAAACACCTACTAAGCATCACAACGTTCAAGTCAGTTTGCTCTATCCACTCATCAATCCATCTGTCCACCCACCCATCCGTTATGCATAGAGATTGTGCACATGTTTATATAGACAGGAGACTTTATTCTGCTCCCAATAATGTTATAACTTAATATAGTTCAGTGTAGTTACTCTCAGCTCTCACTGGTCTGACATGAAAATTAGTGTCTTGTGTATCTGTATGTAGAGCAAATATATACTCACAAAGTGTGATGAACATATGTTGTAATGTGATCTTAATGTATATAGGTTGGTTCTTTGGGGTTCTCACCTCATCCAGATGGGAATTGACATTCAGTATTTTACACCATTACAACCATGTTTAGTTTTTCAACACATCTTGCTCCTGACTTTGATCTAATCAGAAAATAAACATTCTTGATTTGATTTGCTCAGCTGCTGTCTGAGCCGCAAAACCTACATTTCATCTTATGTCCTGAGCTCGACTCCCATGCTGCTTGTACAAATCTGTTGAATTCAATAAATGTATTTAGCCTTATTAAGATTCAGGAAAGCAAGTATTATCCTCCAGTGATGCACCAGATAACAGGAGTTAATAACAAGTATGTGATAAAGATCACAGGATTCCCTGTAAACAAGATGCTGCGCTGCACAGAGAGCATCTTGTCTGCATATGTTTCATAAGTAACTAGGCATTCTCATGGGCTTCTTTAGTTATTTTAGAAAGTTGTGTAAAGAGTATTATCTACTTAGTGCCCCAAATGATATAATAATTGATATGGAAATGGGGCAAAGCTCAATAGATTGTAATAAAACTCTCAATGGACTCTTGGAGATGATCTGCCCAGATTTTATTTAAATTTTCTTCTGGCTTGTATGTATGCAGCTTGTGATTTGTTAGACAAGCTAGACAGTATTTTATTTTTCTGGCCTTTTTTTTCTGAAAAAAAAACAACCTAACTGTGAATTCATAATTGGATTGTTATCTGTTATAGAGACATGTCAGAGGTATCAATGACAGCGTGAAGAGTAAGATTATACTGAAAAGCTCTGATACATTGTGTGCTGTTGTTGAGAAACGTGGATAATAACAGATTGCTAACATACATGATACTCTTGTGGTTGCGTGGCTTTTCTTGTTTAGCCTAGAAGAGCAGTGGAAAGAAATACAGGAGTTCTAAGAAATTCTTAAAACTGCAATAATGTATTTGAAAATATTTTTTCTGTTCCTTCTGGTGGAAGACGATATTGGAGCCCTGAGATTCTTTTTCACGTATTCTAAAAATCTACACAAGACTTTCTGCTTTGCTAGTTTTATAAAGTAGTTGATAAAACATATTCCCTATTCAACTGCTTAATAGTTCTTTCAATATATTAATTTGTCAGTATTACTCAACTATTTTCTCTTCCATGGAAATTGTGTGCAGTTTTCTCAGGTGTATGATATTAGGCAAAGAATAAGTTGTGTTGCAGTTGTCCATGCAAGAGGAAATTAAGAACATGCAACTGTGACATGTCTCTGGTTTGCAAAGCTGTGATGCCAGTTGTGCTTAACTATTTCTCCAGCCACTTAGTGTGGTCTCCAGACCACTGTATTAGACTCTGGGAAAAATAGCTTTGCTTATTTGTACCACAATTCCCCCAGCTGTAAAATGGGGAAAAATGATATATTGGAATGTCCTGATAAAATATAAATAAAACATAGCTTTATAGAAGAGAGTAAAGCAATATTGATATTTAAAAGAAAATGGAGATTTGATTAAACTTGATCAAGGTCACTCAGTGGGCCTGTGACATGGCCAAGAGCAGAGCTTGGGTCTCCAGACATTCTGTCTGTTGACTCCAGCTGCCTTCCAGGTACAGAAAATGGCTGATGAATGTTAATAATGCAAACAGGACAAATGCCAGCAACTGCTCATTTCCATTTATTTTATTAAACCAAAGAAATTTTTTTTGGTAAAAAGCACACATTGTTTTGGGAGACAGGAAATGGATGAAATGGATTTATTTATAAAACAGGCTTTTATCACTCCGATATTGTACAGCAATGTAGAATGGAAACAAAATGGCTGCCTGAAAGCAGGAACCACCTGCTTACTTAATTTATGTTCCATTCCTGCATATGTGGTTGTGCTAGAGATTTCTTCTTCCAAAAAAGCTTCACTGATGCAGTGCTATTCACATTTGCTGGCCCGGAACCAGGAGAGGTGGGATGTGTGCACTGGGGACAGCGAGCAAAGGCCGTGGACAGTGCACAAGGATTTTAGTCATTGTTTCTCCAGTGGCTTCTTAATAAGAGTTAAGACTGGGCAATAGATAAGCAGCACAGGTAGATGTGGATGTAGATATTAGCTATTTCCTTTTTAAGCCATTCTTAAAACTTCATTCAGAGGACAAACGACATGTGGTGGCAGGTGAGGAACACCCGTTTATTTTTTATGCATCTTATAAAAAATCCAGGATAGATTCAGTTCATGAATGGGAACTCTGCAGCCGCTACTGTATCGCCGAAATGAGTGATGTTAATGGAGAAAGAGAATAATCTTCTCTGACTCCTTGCAGGAGACCTAACCTATTTGGCTACATGTTTTTAACCAGAGAAGATAATGTTGCACGCAAGGCAGAGGGTACCCAGTCCTCACAGGCTGTCATTCCAAGTGGAAGGTAGTAGGGTGAGTACGGAAGTAGGAATGCCATTAATTTTTAGTTTAGTAACATGCAACTGCTGAATACTCACTTTGCTGTAAAAATCAAGTGAAAAAGGATATGCAGAAGTTGACTTTTGAAATGGGAGTAAATGAAAGCAGCATTCTTTTGGCAGGTCCAACCTGTCCCTGGGAGTACAGAGCTAAGAACTGGCCGATTGCCCGTGCAACTGATGAGCCAGCACGGTCTCACTACAGTCCAATACAATAAATAGGTAGTTTTGGAACTTCTCAAATGTAAGGAAAGTAGTGCCTGCTTCTAAAATAAGAACGCATTAGTAAGAAACCATGCCATCAACAATAAGCAGTCAGGTTTGGCAACTACTGCCTCCAAGTTCTCTTCCATTTCAAGGTATCTTCAAGAAGTTAAGTAAACTTGTATAAATCAAAATTGGCTCATTCCTTAAATATTGGAGTTAACTTGATCGAGTTTCACAGCTTTTCTATTCAGCAGTTACTGAAAACCTGAATGAGGAAACTTTAGCGGGGAAGTACTGGATGAGGAAATAGAGGCACAGGGGTAAAGTTACTTGTGCAAAGTTCAGGCCACGGTCTGTGGCAGAGCTCCAGATGAAACCCAGGCCCTGTGGGTCTCCATTCAGTGCCATACTAGATTTCTCTTTTTAATTACTTTTTTCAATGTCATCTCTGAAGTAGATTAATAAATCTGAAGATCACAGGCTCTGCATTTGCAGGAAAGGAATATCTATGTAATTTGCTTGGGGAAGGTTAAATTGTTGGGGGAGATTTAAATTTTGTTGTATTCTAACAGTAATGAAATCACAAACTGATTTTATGAACACTACACTTGCCCCTTTGATGACACATTCTGTAGGCTCCGTAGATTCATACACAAAGTGACTTGACTGGAAGCCTCAATGCAGCAGAAATTGAAATCAGTGCTTTGAGTAAGGGCAGCTCTGAAGACATTGGCTGACTGGTTGCCACATACACCCTGCTGAAAACACTCTCCATTAAAGAAGTTCAGAGGGGGGAAATTACCCAACAGACACACTGTTCCTTCTTCACACCATACTTGTATTTCTTTAGTTCATCCCCCCCAATACAAGGAAGCTACCTGTGCTTTCTGGGGGATAGGGACAAAGTGAGCTCTTGTAGGACCATCTTGCTGACAAAGTCTGCTAGTACATTACACAGAAAAGCTTTCTCGGAAGAAGTTTGCCTTACACCAAAAAAGCAGTGGGGGTTTTTCACACTGTTTATTTTGCCTTTTGAATTATGTAAATTTTTCTTTTAGCTAATTGGCACCTCCCCATCTTCCTAATGTGCACTGCCATGCCAACAACAATAGGTTAGCTTGGGATCAGTTAATACTTCAGAGATGGAAAGTTATAGCATTACCCCAAGTAAAGGCTAAGTAAGATCTCTCTGATGTGCCGCTTTCCTAGTACCTGTTCTTGCTCAGCGTCTGGTAGTCAGCTCTAAGGTGAGGGTCTGTGGACACAATTAGCTACTCACAGCCACAGAGGTACCCATGAAGAATCCAAGGCAGCTGTGCCTGGGACGTGCCTGGGACACTGCACAATCAAGCCATAGGGGACAAAAGGGAAGAAAAGATTTTTCCATATTTTTACTGTCTTTCACCACAAACTGCTGTAGAGCCAGAGCAGCGTGATGGCCATGCTTCCTTTCTGTCCTAACTTCAAGCCACCTGAGTGTGATGCAGACCTCAAACATGCTTTCTTCTTTGCCACTTTGATTCAGACATGATCCTCTAGGAAGGTGTTACCTTTGATGCATTTTAACTATCCTGCAATATTAATTTTGCTGATTTTAAGAACACTACACTTGACCCTTTGATGACGCATTCCGTAGGCTCTGCAGATTCATACAAAATCAAGTATGTTGTGGAAAGATTAGTCCTTAAGTCTCTTAATTACTCTTCTTTCTCTTACTTTGGTGTAAGTAGAATAAAAAATAATTGGCAAATAACAAATAATCCACATACTGTGAGTTTAATGCCTATTTGTTAATAGCTACTTAAAATATTAGCTTCCCACCCCAGACACTCCTATTATTCTAATTTTTTTTTTCAAGCCATTCTTCTTTTAACAATGCACAGCAGTGTTTTTCAAGTTCAGTGCACTCTCAATGAGCTGATTCTTTTATGTGTCTGGGAGGTAAATTAATACGGTTATTTACAGACAGTGTCATTGCGGTCCATGTACCTGGAGCACAGGCCTGAAAGTACTCAGTCAGCTATGTTCAGCAGAGAATAATGACCTCTGCTAGCGTGACATGTTAATTACAATATTTATGGGAATTAACTTACCAGATTATTAAAATAAGTGTATGCGAGCCATAATAGAGTTGAGGGAAATTACAGAAGCAGGTAAACAGAGACTTTTTGAGATCTTTGGAGGTTCTCACAGAAGTGTTAGGGCCAAGACAAGCTTAGTAATTGTCTATGTGGCTTGGATCCCTGGAAGAATTAGCCAGATTATTGCAGTGCCACCACCATGATATTTGTGTGGTGTACTGGGCTGTAAAATGAAGGCAACGCCCAATTTACATAAACCTCTGAGAGGCAACAGGGGAGCACATGCTTAACATCAACTGCCTGGTAACCATGTGTCTCACAGCTTGATAATCAGAATTAAATGCTAGCATTATATTAGCCAGATGTTCTCCCAGACAGCACCCTTCTGTGGTTCCTCTCCATTATGTATGTAGCGCACGTGGTATGAATTTTCTACCCCGGTCAGAGCTGCACTTAAAGATCACCCCAAACAAGAATGTGCCTTCAATGCAAGTCATAAAACTGTTTCGGCTGCAAAAGGGAAATGAAACATATTCCCTCATCTCTGATGGAATGATCATCACTTGTATTTTTTGCTCCTACCAAAGCTGATTGTAAACCTTCCCCCCAGGTCCTCCTGCCCACAGTGGTTGACTTCAGTGGGAATAGGACCAGTCACATCGTTCTCAGAAATAGCAAAGTGCTGTTTGACCAGGCTTCAGCTGGAGGAGTAAAAAAACTACATTCAGTGTCTGAAGATGCATCTTTCAGATTGCATCAACTGAGAAGATATTTCTTTTCTTGAAAGGAAATAGTCTCCACATGAGGAAGCAATGCCTCTGATTCCGCAGATTCTTAAGTTCTCTATTCATTGCATTTTCCCATTCTGACAAAATAGGCTATGTTCAAAATAAGCAGATCATAAATGATTTTTTGTTGCTAATTTCTTTCCAAAAACCTTAATAAGCTTAGGTGTTTCTCGTATCTGTAAATACAGTATTTTCCAACATGAATCTTAATGTCCATTTTGAGTATGAAACATTAGTATTTTTCTATTAATATAAAGTTATGTTACTGTGGTGCTTTGACCTTTGCTGGGAGCCAGGTGCCCACCAAGCCACTCTATCTCTCCCCTCCCCACCCCCCTCCCCGCTTCCTCTCAGCTGGTCCAGGGAGAGAAAATAAGATGAAACTTGTAGGTAAATACAAAGGCAGTTTAATGAAAAGCAAAGCAAGGCTGTGCACAGAAGCAAAAGGAAACAAAGATTTATTCTCTACTTCACATCAGCAGGAAATGTCTGGCCCATAGAGCGAAGCAGGGCTCTAATATACGCAGCAGTTGCTCTCCAGGACAAGTTGATGTCCCCTCCCTCATCCTTTTTTTCCAGCTTTTATGGTTGAACTGATGTCACATGGTGTGGAATATCCGTTTAGTCAGTTTGGGTCAGCTGCCCCCGTTGCGTCGTCTCCCAAGATCTTGTCCATCCCATCCCACTGCAGGGGGAATATTGAAAATTAACTCCATCTCAGTTTGCTCAATACAGTTAGCCAAACAGGTAATTTCCAGCTCTTACACTTTTTCAAGAGTTTGGGGAAAAGGAGCTGACAGCTTTTCACTTGGATGAAATTGTTCCTTGTGTTCACTGTACATACTCCCGGACTGCAAGTTCTTTCAGGGTAAAAACCCGAATGGGATCTTTTTTTGCCTTCCATTCTTCCATTTTTTCTTGCAAAGACAGAAAATCCTTGCCAAGTTCATACGCCAAAGTGATCATTGTTTCTAACAATGGAATATAATACCTGTGGCTGGTACGTGCATGAAGGCGTGACAGAGCTTTTTCTCCGTATTCAAAGGCACTTGCTGGGTTTTCCAGGTCCTTGTGGCACACCACGATAGCACAGAGCGTAGGGACAATTGAGACAGGGTTGCCTCTGGTCAGCCTTTCCTGCAGATCAATGACTTCTAAAAGGATTTCCAAAGCTTTGGTGTACTGGCCACCCCGCAGGCAACTATATGCTTCATGAAGCTCTGGCCTTGTTAAAAAGTCAATAAATTTTTTTGATCTTCGGATGTATTTCATAGAATATAGAAGTCTTAGGTAGTCCTTGAAGGCTAATTTTCTCTCATTGATTACTTCTTCTGTGAAGTTCCCCGTTAGAGTTTTTTTGGGAAAGGTCACATCTTCCATTTCTTCACTAAACTCCTCCAGCAGATTTCTGTGTAGCTTCTCAAAATCTGAATAACGTCGTTCAATTACAGACTTGTTGCGGTCAAAACTCCCTGTCTGTAAAATTATGATTTTATACATCTAAACACAATAAAACAGAAAAATAAGCATGAGAAGGACCGTTCTAGCCCCAGCACAGCTAGATTTTGTCTGTTACTGCTTTAAAAAGACTGTGCTTGTATATTCCTCCACCAATTTTCTGAGCGTAATATTGTATATGCCTACGGTTTATAGCAGCGCTGCTAGATTAGTTGCTGCCTGGGATTATGGTGCATGCTCAGTGTAGGCTTGACCTTTGAAATCTGCAGCCTTCAAATGAATAATTCCCACCTCCTGCTGTTTTGTATTTTTGCCACCAGACTTACTCTTAGCATGTAAGTCATTTGTAGATCAACAATGCGCTAACAGATCCCATCCTGCAAGGTGCTGGGAATGGTGCACTAGCAGCCGACAGAAGCACATAAAAACACTTACAAAGCATTTCTGTAGCTGCGCTTTGTTTATAACAGCCATGGCTGCTGCAATCATAGAATCATGCTGCAATCAATCATCTTCAGTGAACTGAAGGGATTTCCCAGACTTAATACTGAATGCAATCTAGTTTACATTGGTCGTAATACACAGAAATGTTGTTTGTATCAGACATTTCCAGGGATTTGGGGGTGTGAAAGAAGAGTGAGCAATTGGTAGTAATATTTGGTACGTGCAAAATAAGATGGAACAACTCCAAAGCCTTTTTTCCCCCTCTAAATTATTGTTCTGTTTTTCAATTATTTATTTATACTTTTTTGGCATCTATTTTATTTGGCATGTAAATAATTTTTAAAAGGTGACATTTCTACAACAATCTGCTTGCTATCCAAAATCCTTCACTAACAGCACTGCTGTCCCACATGAACAGTACTCGAGAATATGTCTTCCTCAGCTCTTCATTAGCCTCAAAATGACTATAACGTGCTACTAAAAAAATAGTTGCAAAATACAATTGTGTATTACGTGTTGTACAACTAGATTCTCTTCTAGTCTTGATCCAAGCACGATGATGTTGAGCAAGTGTCAAATCCCTAACGTGCGTAAGCCAGCGGAGCTCTGCTAAAGCCAGCTGAACTGTGTCACCAAACGCCAGCTAAGGACACGGACTGCTGACCTTGCTGGCTTTTGGCTGATAACCACGTTCACATTCAACTTCACCTTGTTCCCACCGAATTACACAGGAACTAGAGCAGTTTTACTCGTGACAGTTTTTTTATTTCGCTGCTAGGGTACACACTAGTGCTAGCACTAGTGTCTGTCTGATTCTCTTCCTTGTTTTTCCTTAAAGAGAAATTCTCTTTTAATCCTCGTAAATGATCTTTACAAGCACTATATGAAAGGTTTCTAAATTTGTTCTGACTGCTCTGATCTCTTTTCAAATGTAAACACTGTGACATTTTCCTATACTTTGTCCTGCTCTCTGCTGAGAAGTGTATATATGCCTGATGCATATACAAAACAGTCAGAAGAGCAATTTTTTAAGCTATCATTTTATCAAGGGCAGCTAAGCGAATAATTTACAAATACTTGGATTTTACTTACGGAAAATGCATGAAAAAAGGCAAGAAATACCATTTAATTAGAATATCATTCAAATTGGCTCTATTTTGTTATAATACAAATCATTTTGCCTAGACATGTAACTTATGACTAAGTTTACTTGCACATATGCTGAATGATACTCTTATTCTCATAAAGTTATACTAAAACAAATTTTAAATAATGAACAAGCTGGGTATTATGGAATGTATGCAAGAATGGTAGCATCTAAGTAGGTATGCATAGCATGTAACAAGATCCTAGGACGGTCTCCAGAACACTTACCTGCTTTAAATTCTACCAAGCTGCACCACCCAGGATCAGCATCACTAGTACGTATCTTGGCATTTTGCATCTACAGACTTCAGAGGTTGTGGCAAACAAGGAAAACATCCATATCTGAATTTCAGAGGAGTACTGAAAGAGGCTTGCTCTAGATCAGTCCTTCTGAAGGCCAGGACCAAAATCAGAAATAAAGCCCCTCAGTACTGTCAGTAAAGATACCAAATTCCAACCTGTTCTGTTGTTCCTGTCCCTCAAACTCATATTTCACCTTAAATATATGACAGAAATATGCCATCTAATGGAGCTCAAGGTAGGGAGGGGAAATGATCCCAAGCAACCTAGCTGGATGATGTCTTAGACTTTGTTAACATCAAAGAATTTTGCACTTGTGCTGAGCTAAATCTCTGCTGTGGAAGTTATACAAATGCAATGTAGCTGCTACAGCAGGCTAGCTCAGCGGAAGTCTAACCATATTAATAGTTTTACACGTGTGTGAATTTCCTTAATGTTGACAAGCCTCTAGGGGTTAAGGATGCTCAAGCCACCAGTTTACTTGATATTACTTTTCCACTGCTGCATTTTTTGTGAACTGGTTGTCAGAGGGTTTTTTTTCAGGGCAGATTCCACCAGCTATGCCCATGTGATCGTGAGAACAGGTTCCACTTGGTATAATCACTGCTTGTAAAAGTTGGCCCTTGGTAAGGCTTTCATGTAGTGAGGCGTGCTGTGTGCTGTGCAGACCCCTGCAGAGCAAATAAGAATTAATGATCTTCTTACATATTCATTTCTTAGCTTACCACATATTTAGATAAGGAGTGCTCTACGATTCTGGCTGATGGGATTTCAAAAAGGAGTTTGACTTGTCTGCACTGGCGTTTTTCATTCCTCCAGTACTCCTGAAGCTCCTTAGTGGTCATCGAAGAGTTGGGACTTAGATACGCATTGGAATCTAAAAACAATATATTTAGTATTTCAGATTATAACCTTTGCATTTGGAAAGAAAATTCTTACGCTTTTATTGTGAAAGCAGAGCCTAAAATGCCTGTTGCTGTAACCACGAGACCCCAAGACTGATAAAATAGGTGATTTCACTGCTAATAAAGGCAGGTCCAAATTCTTTGAGGCAACCTATCATGGTCTGAAATTTTGAAAGACACCAAATCGGCTGCACAATACAAAGTTATATAAAAAATACCGACAAGAAGTATTGTGTGTCTAGGTTATAACACTGGGCACAGTCTGAGCAGGAGATACGCTACATCATCAGACCTATATTCAAATACTGACCCTATTCAAATATCAGGTTTGTGCAGTAACAAGTGAAAGCTGAGAAAACATGACCATCCTCACCTTAAAGGAGAAACTTGGATAACCAGCCCAGCTGAAGGAGGAATTCTCACATCCTATTTTTTTTTTTTTTTCTAAACTGATGCCACAGTTCAGCTACAAATATTTTATATACCTGCCTCTCTTCCTCTCTCTCTCTCCCCTCACAGTCACACACACACACACACAAATATATATACATATGCATATATGAAAATGTAGGACAGCTGGTTGAAGAGCTTGCTTACAGGAGAATTTGATGTAGCTTTTCTAAAGTGTGATTTCTCTGTCTTTGAAATCCACTGACAACTGTTTTAATCAGGTGGCACATAGGCTAGTAAAGTGGATAAAGGAAATGGAATATTTGTATTTGAGTGGGCACACCAGTCCCAATTTCCAATCTCTCTGTCATTGTCTCTGTCAATGCAGTCAGATCAAGTCAGCCTGCAGTGTATCTGCTCTTCAGATAATGGAGGTAAATAACCACAAATGAATGTAAAGATAACAGCTTGATGCAGAAATAGAATTGTAAAGGCACCACAATACTCCTTCAGTGGCCTCATTTTTACATGTTCTTAATTATTTAGCCATACAGTTTCAATTATGAAGGCCTCTGTGGTTTGGCTCAATCTCTACAAAGTTTGTATTTCCTGAGAAGTGGTGTTTACGGCATCTTTGCAGGCTTAGAATCTTGATGAGATTATATGTTTTGGCTTATACATAACATCTGATTTAATAACAGATGACAGCAATCTCAGGTGTAGTAAAGGTTCAGTGCTGTCTCTTCATAAGGCATGTGAGTGACTACTGCTTGAGATTAGTTTCAATCTTGGTATCCTTGCTGATACTGTCAAGGAGTTTGGATTCTGTGATGTATACAGAAAGTGCATTCCTGAGACAGTCCATCTGATGATTATTTTTTAGGTCCCTGGCATGTAAATTTAATCTGGAATACATCTTAGGTTCAGGAGATTCAAAAGGAACTAACTCTCTGTGCGTATATAGATACCAGGATGTGCAGCTGTTTCACTATTGCTACGTTATTACTGCAAGTTTGGTCATAGCTTATAAATAAAGCAATGTTTTTTATACAAAAGATTAATGACATAAATAGCTACATGAGAAGTAAAATTAAAGGATAGCATCAACCTTGCAGCTCATCTTTTTCTGGGTTTTCTTTTCTCACTTGACACAAAACTTCATCTTGGGGTTGATTTTGCTCTTCATCAGATGGACTTGTGGCAGAAAATGTAGTAATCCTGCTTACAGCTTCCAACAGCTCCCTTTCTGCTGTGCAGTGTGAGTCTTGATCCATTGGAAGCTATCAGTGAAAGATTACGAAAAATACGACATTTCTTATTAGCATGCTTTCATAGGATTCGGTCTGGTAATCTTTTTTGTTGACTTACTTATTGTTCTCTGTGAACTTGTATGACGGCAACCATAGTTTCATAAAAACTAAAGTAACAAATAGAAATATCTACATAGTTACTAGTGAAGAAGCATTCCTATTACCATTACTACCACAAGTGTTTGGATGTCTTTTTGGCAGATTAAAATCAAACATGAAAACTATAAGAAGTTATGTGGAATAAGTTTAGGTGGGAAACTTCGTTCTTAAATACGAGAATTCTGTCATAAACTTCAGTGGGGAAAGATTTTTTTCTTGTTATATTTTCCCTTTAGGCTCTCAAGCATGAGTTCAGATGTACCAAAACCTTGGAGATAATTAGTATATCTAGCAGCCTGGCTCTCTTACACTGCTAGAATTTATTGTTCAAGACTCCAAAACTTGCCAATTGTTCTTAATCACAACCTGTAGGGCAAAATAAGGTGATATCTAAAATAGTGTAATATTTTTGACATATTCCACATTTCGAGTTCTCTTCAGAGAGTTGTCTCTGTACTGTGAGAACAAAGCAAGCAAATCTGACAATGGCTAGGTAGAAGGAGAATTGAATTTTCTAATTATTATACAGAAGCTTTTTCCATTTACTTGCCCTTTTAATCTATATACTATGCTTGTAGTCTATCTGTATGCCTGTTCTGCTAGGACTGCTATTTTACCACATACTGATAAAATGTCTAACACCGCATACTCCAAATTCATAGACCAGATTGGCCGTTCTCCTGCATAAATGTCTCCCCAGGATTTTTTTTTTAAAAAAAAACAAACACAACAACCAAACAACAACCTATCTGTTACATTCTTGTGTTATACTAGCAGTTGAAAAAGTTCCAAGAGCATCCTGACAACTTTGCCAGGGTGCTGTGTTCTCTTAGCATGAGAGAAGTGTTGCTCACAATTCAGCCAATGGGTGAAGATCAAACAACAGAATAATCTACTTCTAAAAAAACCAACTCTCCCTGCTACAAATGCAAAAGTAATACCCAAGCAGTGGTTATTAAGCAATGAGAGGTTACTACATATTGTTTTGCCTCCACATTTATGCAACGCTGGACAGAGGTGAGGAAACTCCTTCAGAAGAGCTATTGATTTCTCACAAACTGCAAGGCTTTAAAAAGAAAAGCAATTACTTTCACCACTGGAAATAATAGAAGTGCAAACCACTTTGTTCGAACTGAAACCCTTCCTTTGCCTGGCTTGGATAAGCAAATACATACATCTTGCATCCTCTCTAATAAGAGCATCATGTAAGCCCTTAGTTTTGGACTTCGGACTAGGAGGTCAAAACTATCACTGTTCTAGTCCTCCTTAGATGTGCTTTTCGAACATGAAGAGTATCCACTTATTTATTGTCTAAGTGCTCAGTCTTTTGAAAATCATGATGGTTTATCCCAAGAGCATAAACTTGCAAATATTTGTTTTTAACGTAAATATAATCTCAAATATAGCAGATTAAATGCAGAATCTGAAAATGGCCAAACAAATTTAAATGAAAACGTTTTTCTTAATTGTGAGTTGGTATAACTTCATAAGAAGAATTCTATTTATATTCAAGATACAGATCTTTATATATACATACAACTTAATACACATTAAGCATGTATAGATGTGTATACATATAAATACCACTTTAAAACATGATTTACCACAGAAACACAAGACACTTGAGAAGAATGCAGAAGTGAACGTTACAATATGTGAGATCTCTGCCTTGAATATATCTGCCTCGAAAACTATCTGTACGTCATGCAAACAGTTTCATTTTCACAGCTAAAAATTATTATAAGCTCTTTTAACTAAGCTAATATTTATTTTTCTCTGTTAAATAAATCCAAACCAATACAAAACCCCTGCAACAAATGACACAATTTTACTTTGAACCCACACTCATCCTGTTCCATTTCAGGGCAAATGCTGCTCCAGTTGCTTCACTGAGCTGTAAGTAACGCTACAAACCAAAGCGCACAGAATACTCACCTGGAAACTGCTGAAGAGCTTTTAGTTGTGATGCATGTGTAGTCTGTACGCTGTCACGAAAAGCCTGCTTCACGTTTCTAAAACGCCGAAAAATATGTCTGTGTTTTCTTCTAACAGGCACGTTCTGTGTTTTACAAAGAGGAAGGAAGAAGTCTTGATTAAATCAGACTTCCTCGTCCAATTGGCTCACTGGTTCAGCGCTGACCGATTACGCGTGAAATCTCCTACCTGCCTCGAACAGCCGTGTGCTGTGTGCGGGCGAGGCACGGCCTGCTGTCCCCAGTGCGGCTCCAGCGGCGAGGGCAGGTTTGCAAACCTGAGCGTCAGGATCACGCGTGCAAACAGAAAGTCTGGCAGAGGAAAAGAGTTCCACAGTATAAACACAATTACAAAACCAATAAAAATTTCTCTGCATGGATTTCTGAAACCAAAAAACCACACGTTTAGCAAAAGAGAGATTAGGAAAAAAGTGCCAAACATGTAAATGTACTTATGTAGAAAAACATGCCCCTTGGGACATCTTTAAAATACAGACTTAATATCCCATTCAGGAAAGAAAAATGCAGATGGTGCCATAACAAAAATAGTCTCGCTCTATTTAACCTCCGCTCCTTCACTTCTGACAGAAATCCCAACGTCGCACATATGATTAATTTCAAGTATCTGCTTAATTAAAGTTCAAAAAGGAGCATTATAATATCTGACATGGCTACTAAACTTGAAATGGGCTTATGTGTTTGCCTAGAATTAATCCTGTGCTTAAATTCTTTGTTGAACTGAGGAAGCGAGGAAGAACGATGCATTAATCCACATGTTCTTTGGTCCAGATGCTTTTGCAGTTCATTTTACTTTGGAAATTTGCTTTAAAGCATCAGGATAGCTATTTCTGGAGTAAATAATGTGGACGCTATCTTTTTTTAGTAACGTAAGTTTTCCCACTGCCAAAGCTTGCTCACTTTAAAAAACAAGTGATTTTAATGCAGCACAAATGTGGGAGGCAAACATCCAAAGGACTACATGGATCCTGCCGTACACATTCCTTTAGAACAAACAATTTGAAATAATGTAAAGTTAGGGCCATAAACTGGCAATGCTTCTCTTCTGCTTTATTTGCAACATAAGACAATGCCAACTTCAACTTGGACTCAGTCTCAATGTAGAAGTTTTGCCAAAGTAGCTGTCAGAATGATGAAAAATCACTCCCAGGCAGTTATAGCCATACTGGCAAAAGCCCTAGTTCAGATGTCATTATATTGGGCAAGCCCTGTAGCCAGTTCAGCATATTCTGTGCGGGAAGTGATTTAAGTTACACCAGAAAAGAATTCTGTGTTTGCCAATACAGCTCTAAGGTGTAGCTGTAACAGCCAACCCTTTTAACTGCAGACGAGGAACGGGTTCCTGGCTCAAGTCTCGTTCTTTTAAAGTCAGATTTATGGGTTCGGTTACAATTGTGAGCACAAACCAAGGGGGATTTCAGTGCATTTCACTCCCACTGACAGCTCACAGATGTATCTAAGCTTTGAATTCGGAATCTGTTAATCTATGCGTTGCCAAAAAGCAACGTATTATTTTGCGATGCTTAGTGCTATTGTGCTGTTCCGGGTAAAGCTAACAGAAAAGAGGCAAGTATGTTTTTCAATATATTAAATATGACCTCTACTTTCAATTATTTCAGAATAAGTAAGTTCTAGTCAAACTAACCTGGTTCATTTTAAAAAAGAAATATCTGTTACTATAAGCATGGATAACATATAATTTATAAACCAAGGGCGTTCTGCAAGAATTCTGCTTACCTTACTAGGGCCAGCTGCTATGATCACAGCTGGCTCCTGAGCAGGTTCCTCGTGCCCAGGAGACGTGACCTCCACAGTGAGTTTACCAGGCTGCTCCTCCTCATCCCGCTCCCGTGAGGTCGGGTTTGGCCCAGACAGCCTCTGGCCTTTCCCTGGGGCTCAGTGTTGTTAGTCTGGCAGCATTTTGCTTTCCTAAGTACCTACTTGATTGGCACACCCAAAAAAAGTCCACAGTATACAGTGGTGTTCCCTAGTAGAATGTATAACCAGTAATCTTTCTTTCAATATTCTCAGTTCCACTTTCAACAGTCAAATACTGTGCAAAGGATTACGCAGTGGAAAAGGGGAATTTTCACAACAGCAGCGTACCATTCTGAGAGATGGGTAAGTGCACTTACGTGACATTCATAAAACTGTGGTAAACTTTGATGGCAACGCGTGTTCTATCGTAGTGATGAAAAAGGGATCGTAACGCACCTGCTCACTTGGAGGTTGCACTCTGTGAAAGCACCGACTTCGTCACACATAAAGAGCATGGTGTTAAAATGCGTCTTCCAGGGGATATGGAAAAAGAGTGCTTTGCAGTAACATCGAAGCGAGGCAAGGTTACAATCGTAACGCTGCAGTGCATGCAAGTGACTGTCGTAGGTGTTAGGTCCTCCGTACCAATTTAAGATGAAAGGACTCATTTTAAGGAGGCTAACCTGAAAGTTTATGTCTAAAACTTGGTAACCAGCCAGCAGACGAGCTAGCCTTGTGATGCTGTGTTAAGGATGCCTATATTGAAAGACCTTGTTTGTGTTTTTGATAATTAAAGAACCAGAAGGGACTGCTGCAACCCTGTAAAACATCCTGCCTCGGTCTGTACCCTGACTTGGGCAGCTCACATTTTCCCAATCAGATAGACTACATAAACCCAGACAGACACAATATTTAACTATAGAATACAAAGCTGGTATCAGCTTGAAAATTTGTGAGACAAACCAATGTTGCACCCAACCTGCAGTTTACTGCCAGATTTTATTGCCGTTGTAATATAGGCACAGCAAGGTCCTATTCGTGTTAAAGAATATGACTGTAGTATCCCTATTACAAAATACTCTTCAGGTTCTGCCCTAAGAAATACAGCTTCAGGCAACCTCACAGAGTCTACCCTGTTTTTCCTTCTCATGTCCCCAAACTAAACCTTATTTATTTTACCAAATCATTCATCAAAACTGTAGCTAATGAGAAAAAAACCCAACCAAACAAGAGGAGGCAGAAATATCTAACATTTTCATGCATGTCCCCTTTTATCATATGACTGATATTTAGAAAGCACTGTAATGTTGTCTTTGATGCTTCTACAAGAACCTTTTCTCTCTTTTTTTTCAAATACAGCTGGATAAATACCTACCATTTCCATGTTTGAAGTAGCAAAAAACCCCAGCTGCTCTGCATGGATATTCTGCACTTTTGGGGTGATGCTGTGATAAACGAATACCATACTCCTATCCTGGCACAGCACAAAATTCTGTTCCATGCTGTTTATATAATGTTGAATTGTATAGCGTTGTGTCATTTGAAAGCAGAATTTGCTACCATACTTCATTATTACAAAACACGTCTCCCTTAACAAGAGCGTGGTTTAAAGAAATAATTCACTGTTTAATGGCAAATATCTCGTGCTGGTGTAACTGACGGGGTTTTCAACATGAAAGAAACCTAATAGGGCCATTTTACACTGCCAAAGCCCTGTTATCACTTTACAACTCCTTTATACTTCTAAAGGAGTACCAAAGAGCTTGAGAGTAAACAAGAGCCTTGGCCTGCCTTTCATCTGTGGTCTGTCAGTGACATGGAGCTGTAACGCAAGCCCAATGGGTCAGCAGGATATTAACTTGGGTTAAATTTCACAAGCACTATTCTGTCTGCAGACTGACAGACTTTCTAAACGGTCTGTGCTGGTCATTTTTCCTGCTGAAATCACAGAGTACATGGACTAGAGAAATATTTTTAAATATTTGAGTTATTAGGTATAACGTGTAGTCATTCTTGTCTAGTAGTTTGGTATTTTATTCCTATAACATGTCAGTTCCCTTTTCTTCTCAAATATAATATAATTATGGTGTACTTAAGCTAATACTTATAGTCACGTTCCATGCGTAATTTATTTATACCCAAAATGTCGCCATAATGAAATTGGGGATAACAGGATTTAGAGCAGACGTGCTAATGCATTTTGTAGTAGCATAAAAGGCAGCTGTACAGTGAGGAGACCGCAGCTGCTGTGTTTAGATAGCCACCTGGAGGATTACCAGAACATAACTCGGGTGTCCTGGGTGCCAAATGAAGAAACAGAATGCATAAATCTCAGTATCTTTTCACGACTATTTATTCTTTAAAATACAAATATGACTTTAAAATGCAATTTTGCTCTGAAGTGACTAAAACTAATAGGGTGAGCATTCATTCCATCTACACTAAAATTCCTCACAAGCTTCCAAATAGACTCCTCCTGGTTTCTGACACTCAGGCCTCCTTTCCATCTTACACACCCGCACAAACAAAAGGCTGCGTCGTGCTTTCCCATCTCCCACCAAAATCTGTGGTAGTGACCCATGATGTCTCAGAGTGCTCAAGTGGGCACTCCAGTCCCTGTCTGGGCTCCATTGGATCTGCTAACTGACTGTTATCTCTTGATTCTGGACATCTATAGGGAATAGGATTAACTGGAACAACTTTTACTTTAGCTAATGTTGAATTGCATATGTTTATAAATTTAAAAAAATATTAAAAGACTGTGAGATGCGAAGAAATGAGGAAAGCAGTTATTTGTAAGTCAACATTCTTGTAACCACACGATCATATGCTATTTTTTTAGTGATGCTTTTTTGTTAGGAAGACAATTTCTAGTAGTACAATTTTTAAAGCACATTTTAAAAATTAAATTTTTAGTTTAGAATACTACATGATGAAAAAAAAATCTCTAAAAACAAATGTTGTCTTCTGGAAATGCTGAATGCTTGAATAGAGCATTTAAACATAACTGTCCTGTTGGGCAACTCTTTTCTGTTCCAGAGTTCATTCTCTCATTGGTTATTTAAGAGGAGTTCACCGTATATAAAAGCCACTGATGCTAAGTGGATAAAATGGAACAGCATTCAGATGACAGTCACATTCAAAAGTAGGTCAAAGAAGCTACAGTTGGCTTTTATAACACCAACTACTCAGTAGCATTACTCACATTTCTTGAGTAAAAAATATTTCAAAACTGGATATTGAAGCCAGATCAAGCCTGACGTTCCTGAAGTCTCTAGGTAACTACAGACACCCGCCTCGTGAGGGACACTCGAGTTTACCGTGCGGTGCAAAGGCTGTCCACTGGGGCAACAGCACCTTGTGCAACAGCCCCGCAGGCACCAAAGGCCGGTCACACTCGGTAGCTTTTGACCTGCAGTTTCTAACTGCAAAGCGGGCTGCTCTGAGGTCCCCAGAAGCCTCTTTCCCCCCGTCTCGGCGCGTCGCGCTTGCAGGGCCACCGGCTGCCCGGCCGGAGGGAAGCGCCTCGCGGCACCCAAGGAAGCCCCCGCCCGCCCCG
>VWZK01003208.1:283412-312696 GCA_013396935.1 Baryphthengus martii
GCTGCGGGGCCGGGCCGGGTCGGCGGTGGCTGCCGTCGGAGCTGTGCGGGGGCGCAGAGCGTGGGCCCCGTTGTGCTTTTCTGAAAGTTCAGCGGTAAGCGGGAGGCAGCCCGCTGCTCCGACTTCACAAGTGTTTCGGGGCTTTCCTTCCACGTCCTGCTCGTATCCGCCCACATAGGGAGAGAAAATTCCCCAAATTGGGGAGGGGGAGGGATATAATTCTTCTGAAAGATTTATCCCTGCAGTGAGCCTTGTGACTTACAAGTGCCTCGTACGTCGCGTCTAACGTGGCTGGGTGATGGACAGCGGTATCGCTCCTGCCGTTAAGCGCTCTGGTAATGAGCGGAGTAAAATACGATTTGAATTTTATTTCGGAATCTGGAGGGATGCATTTCATTTTATCGAGAGGACTTGTGTGTTCTGTTGACAGAAGGGCTGTCAGCAGAACAGTGCTCGTGATGTATTGGTGTATACTTGCCAGCTCTAGTACTGCCAGAGTATTCTGATAGTTGTTAATGGGTTTTGTTCTTCCTCTAAAGTACGATAATTGTTTCAAATTTATAACAGTCTAACAAAATCTAGTGGTTTTGAGTTGTAATTTTTCTTAGAAATCATGTTACACGTATGAACTTATTTCTGTCAGACCATATTTCAATCACTGTTTTGAAGAAACGATTTTACTTTTTTTCACTCACGGTTTGCTTTGCAGTAATGTAATTTCGTGTACATTGAACTGCAACTGAATTTACTTGCTCCTAGTTTTAGCCTTCCCTTGAAAATGATTTTTGGACTGTTGAAGAACTTATCTTTCATCTCAGCTATTTAAAATGTGATATTTTAAGTGGAAGTTCTGTAAGAAACCGTACAGTTTATTTTAGCCGCTTAATTTTATATTGTGAATCAGAGCTACAGACGTGTGTGTTCGTGCTGAAACTTGAGAGCTGATTCAGATACCTCTGTGTAGTTCATCTAAGGCTGTTGCAGGGTAGTAATAAAGTTCTCGTATTTCAGAGCAGACTGGTTTTGTGACGAGATGTCCCTGTAGTGACAAAGGGACTCAAGATGGGGAAAAAAGGAAGTTAGGTAGCTTATTATGGCCTACTCTGACTTTTTTTTTTTTTTTGCCCCAAAGTGTTTAGTGTTTGCAGTCACAACCGTGCTTTGCCAGAGTTTCCCGAAGTGCTTTGAGCATGAAAATAATTCAGGTAGTAGGTAAAGTAGAAGAGCACAATTGATCAGGCTGTGACACTTAAATGTCTGTGCTGATGGTCAGGTACTCTCTGGTATGCTCAGTTGGTGCTATCTCGTGCAGGGCAGTGCAGTGATGACTTGTTGCTAAGCATAATTTGTTTGGTTCCCAAGTTAATTCACCTTGAGGTCAGATAGTTTATTGTGGTCTCAGTCCGCTGCACGTGTGCTGTTTGTTCAGCAATTACTCTTTACTTGCAGAATAATCAATTCCATAGAAAACAGCTGTAAAAAAATAATCTTAGAATCAGTGGTTTACATAAATGTGTTTCTGATAAATTGCCAGAACGTATCGTTGTTTTTAGCAAGCTTTACTGTGTTGTTTAAAATACTAATTTCTCATTTTTATTATTCTAAAAGAAGGGGTTTGGTTTTTAGAGCTGTATGTTTTCTTTGGCAGGGGACAGTGGTGGTAGATCAGTTTTTTAATGGTGCATTTATAGCACTATCTATATAGCACTATTTATAGCACTGTATATAGCATAGTGATAATGAACTTTTTCATAACGGAAAACCTTGTGGTACTATATTCAGTGGCTTAATCACATCTTTGCGGAAGACTAGAACTTTGAAAGACTGACCGTGCACCATAGAAAGTTATCATTATATAATCTAAATGCAACTGTTAACATGTTTTTACACTGAATTCTTTACTGCTAAGCATGTAAAGACTAGTTCCATTGCTGCAACATTATATACAAGCAGAGTATACTCATTGAAGAATAGATATAATATTTTTAATAAAAATTTTAAATTAGGTTTTTTAAGCTCTCGTACTGACTTTGCAGTTAACGTATTGCTTTCATACATACTTAGTAAAATTAAAATGAATTATTTCTATAAGTGAAATAGAAATGTCAAGATGCCTGTAATGTCAGAGATACTTATTTGCAGTGTATTGGGAGTTGATTAACTTTGTGAAATGACTCGTGAAGAAGAAAGTTATGTGCCTGCATTGGCCTTTGAAAGCTGAGAACGTAAAGTGGAATTATGAAGAACAAGACAGTATCTGTTTTTTTCCCTCAGTGTCTGGAAAAGGTAAGGGGAGGAAACTAGACAGGACTCAGATGGAACTCTATTTTAATACCTGAGGAGACTTATAAAAACTAATGATCTTTTAATCATGTTTCCTTGGAGGAGTGGAAGCCTGTTGTGTTCCTGTATAAAACATTACTATTTCAATCCAATACTGATACAGCCTCCTTCGTTAATCATCAACAAACATTAAAACTCATTTATGTGTATCAAATCAAAATGCAGGAAATTTTTTTTCTAATTTGGAAACAAATTCACAGTCTAGCAGACTCGATGTCAGTGAGGTCTGAAACCATCCAGAGTCCGTCCCTCAGATGATAATTACTTTGCAGATGAGCACAGTTTAAACCACGTAATTCCCGGGAGCTGCAGCAGCAGCAGTGTCGGTGTGGTGATGCCAGTGACCTGCACAGGGGACGTCTGTGTGCTGCGTTCAGGTCAGAATGGCTGCGTGGCATCGGGGCCTCACCGGGAGGCTCAGCAAGTCAGCACAGACATGTGGGACTTCCTAGTGACTGAAAAGGGCATAACTTTCAGGTCCTCTGTGGTTGGGATTACTTTTCTTTGAGGGATAGCATTTGTTAAATACTCTTCCTGTTTAAAAACGGATGAGGAAAATAGTTACAGTATTACTGGATTCTGTTGCTTTCTGATAGCTTCTGAAAGCGGGATCAAACTGTGTAGAAGAAATGGCCACAGATTTTGTGATACTTGACTGGCGTCAGAGAGAAGATCTGGAGGAGCAGCGTAACGAGGAGGCACAAGGGCAAAAGAGTATTTGCTTTTTATTTACTGAAGTTAAATCCATAAGTAGTCGTCGAGATTATGGCGTCACAGGTGACTAACAGGAGAATGTAGACAGCAATATATTCTTAACTTGTATGCTACTCTTTTCTGCCGTCTTTAGAAGAACAACAAATCCAGTTAAGGTATCGCGGATCTTCCCTCATCTATCGTGCGTGATTTAAACTGTAAATGTACATATTTGTGTATATATTACGATGGTATCTCCTACCGATGAAGTATTTTCAAATTGGTCTTGTTTAGTTTACTGATTATAAATTATGATTCTTAGAATGAGGTTTAACTAAGGTGTTTTATTTCAGGGTATTTTAATAACTGAAAGGGATTGTTTCCTACTTCATTGAAGTGACTTACTTTTTGAAACTAATAAAAAGAAAGGACTCCAGGCTTTTCTTCAGAATTGCGTATTGCAGTACGCTGTTTATTGCATACTGGAACTGTCCATTTCTATTATTTAAAGAAATGGCTATTAAAAATTACTAAATTTTCCATTTTCTGTTGCTCTGTTACATAGACAGAATTTTCTGCTTTGCTAAATCAAAGTATTATGCAGGATGACAGATGCAGTACACTTTGTTAGAAATAAGTAGTCACTAAGCACGGGAGAAGATCCTAGTGGAAAGCTTTCATAAAATATTTATATTTATTTCTGTTCATCTGAAATGAAGATTTCTTTTTTCCTTTCACTTATGTGTGTGTTCTGCATTTTGTCACTTTTTCCATAGTCCCTGGGTTCAGGGAACTGGAGAAGCAAAGTACTATGGCTATTCTGAGACTATGTTCACTGTCTCAGATTTTACTGAACTATTTTTACTCTGTAGGAGGCGTGGGGCTGGTCACAGATTTAACTGATTTTCTGTTTTACTTAAGACTATCTGTAGTTCCTCATTTTAATTTTTTTTTTTCCTTTTATTCCAGGCTTTCTGCTCTGGATTTGGTTCTTTGCAAAATGAATACTGCGTTGTTTCACAAAGGTTGTACCCTCCAGTAGAATTTGTCAAGATCAGCACACATAGATCAAGAACTTATTTTTTTTTTAAGACTTCTGTGCAGCTTGAAAAGCTTTAATCACAATGAATTCGGGCTTATGGAGTCAAGAAAAAGCAAGTTCCTCCTATTGGGAAGAGCGGATCTTTTATTTGCTTCTCCAAGAATGCAGCGTCATAGACAAGCAGACTCAGAAGCTCTTGAAAGTGCCCAAAGGTAGCATTGGGCAGTTTTTTCAAGACCGTTCTTCTGTGGGACACTCCAGAAATATTCCATGTAAAGGCAAGAAAATGCAGATTGGAATAAAGATTCTGGAACAACCTCATGCAATCCTGTTCGTGGATGAGAAGGATGTTATAGAAATAAATGAAAAACTAGCTGAGTTGCTTTTGGCCATTACTCACTGTGAGGAAAGATACAGCCTGTTTAAAAGCAAAAGCAGGCTAACGAAAGGCATCCAAATAGATATTGGCTCACCTGTAAGAGTACAGCTGAGATCAGGGGATGATAAATTTCCTGGAGTTGTTCGCTTCAGAGGACCCTTAATGCAAGAAAGATACCTAACAGGCATATACTTCGGGGTAGAGTTGCTGGTAAGTTTCTTGCCAAGGGGGAACATACATCTATTTTGTAAGCTGAGCTGACAGTTTATTTGAAGAGGCAGTCATCATAGATGTATTTCTAGGAGCATCATTACCTCTATTCAGTAGCTTTCAGTCTTTTCATAAGTATTGTTGTTAAGTACCAGTGAACGCATCCTATCGCATCAGCCTTGTATTCTACGTGTTGAGTGAAGCTTGATGGGCTGGCAGAAAGAGGTGAAGTGACTCTGACTCTTCAAGCCTAGAAAAATGTAATTATTTACAGCCCTATGGTGGCAAAAATCTGACTTTCAGGTTTCTGTCAAGTACTTTGGTTTTCCCTGCATTTGGCAGGATACGGTCTGTAAATGCAGGTTTGAATTTTAGGGCTGCTGGTTTTGCAGAGCCCTAAAAGTCAAATGGCAACTAGTTAAGATAGAGAATATTGCTTTTGTGTGCTCCTAGTGCGATATTTCTGCAAAATTAATGTGAACTGTAAGCTCTGGAAGAATTAGATTCAGGAGAGTGCCACACTTGCATCAGACGTATTTCTTTCAAAGGCCTCTTTAAACTTTCCCACCTTCTTTGCAATTCCCACGAAGAACCTCAGGGAATATCAGACCCAAGTACTTCTGAGAATCAGCTTTTTTTTACTTGGTATCTAAGTGGAATTTTTGAATGCTTAGCATTACATCTAGTATGAAGTAATCTTGTCTTGATATGGGAAAAATTTGATGGTGGAAGCAGATTTGCTCCTGCAGAAAATACGCTTCTCTGAGTAGAAAAGCTTCTGCCTGCAGCTATTCTCTAATCTAACAACACCTTACTGTTTATTCCCCAAACATAGACAGTGTGTATGTTTACCACAAGTTTCAACAATAGAGTTCTCCCTATATAGTGAGTTCATCAGGCAAGTTCTTACTGCAGTTTCTCCAAACCTCTGTGTTGTGTTACTGCTTTTGTAGTAGTCTGCTTTTGCACAAAGTACACTGTAGTAGTTATTTTTTCTTTTTTTTTTCCTCCTCTGACACTTAGGAAGAAGGTCGTGGTCAGGGCTTTACTGATGGACAGTACCAAGGCAAACAGCTTTTCAGATGTGATGAGGATTGTGGGGTTTTTGTTGCTTTGGACAGACTGGAGCTGGTGGAAGATGATGACAATGAACTGGAAAGTGACTATGCAGCTCCAGTTGACGCAATGCAGGTAGAACTTCCTCCTCTGGAGATCAACTCCAGGGTTTCTCTGAAGATAGGAGAGAGTATAGAGTATGGGACAGTTATATTCTGTGATGTCTTACCAGGAAACGAAAGTTTAGGATACGTTGTTGGAGTGGACATGGTAAGAAAATAATCTGCCTTTAATAACTTTTGCATGTGTGTTAGCTAGTAAATGACATGCAATATACAGGAAGAAACATTATCCACAAGCTACTTCAGCGGAGGCTGACCTAAAATGGAAAATAAACACTTGTGTTCAAAGATGCCCTTTGCTCGTCATTGTTTTTTGGCATGGGGTAAACGGTACCCTATTTGATGCTAAACAGTTCAGGAGAAAAAACCTCTGGTTACTCTGAGGAGCCTCCACTGAGCTACTTGCAATGTTAGATGTCAGTCTTGAAGTAAGAGAGCTGAGTGTTTGTCTTGTGAGACTGGCTTTGTTCTGCCATTTAAAAAAAAGTAGCCTGGATGCCTTTTTCTTTGTTAGCTGTTTTTACAAGCTTTTTTTAATGTCACTTCGGTTTGTTTGATTTTGTTCTACCTTAAAAATACTGAGTTTTAAGTACAGAAGTTGATCTCTCAAGAAAATGTGAAGCTTTTAATTAAAAAATTCGAGTTACTAGAATAAAATTAACAGCTTTCAAATTTTTGGTAGTTAAAGGATGTGTTGTTTTTGTAGATCAGATGCTTCCATTTTCCTGATTGCAGTAGCTGTTGCCCAACAATGCACTGGAATTGTTCTGTTGTTCGTAAATAATGGATTTTAGTAGAGGAATGCTTGTTAAAGTAGGAAATACTTCTCGAAAGAACAGTTTTTGAGTTTGTGTTTGTCTTTAAAGACTGTAATGTTTGACTGTTCTAAACACTTAGTATGTTACAAGAAAAAGTAGATGTCATCAGACCTTTCATTTTCTGACTCTTTATGTTCATAGAGACTTGTATATTCTGTACGATGTTACATGTATCCCAAGAGAGGATTTACATGTTTCTCTTTTTAGGATAATCCTATTGGAAACTGGGATGGAAGATACAATGGAATACAGCTGTGCAGTTTTGCAAGTGTTGAAAGTACACTTCTTTTGCATATCAATGATGTCATTCCAGGTATGTGCTACTTTCTTCACCAGAAAGCAAGCTTTGATAACATCTCAACCTGGGCGCATTTACAGGATTAAGACAATACCGTGGAATTGATATCCTAAATTCACTTGAATTAGGTTGACCTTCTCTTCGTTTTCCTCCTCTTGGTTACAGTCTCGCCAATGGAAAATGTTTGTTATTGAACAAAATGAATGTCAAATTGTATCATGTTTACAGTACTTTGCAGTTGTATGGTATTCATGAGTATGTCTCTGTAGCAAGAGTCTCTTTGTTGACTGCTTTTCAGTTTACTCAGAGTCTCGTAGAATCATCTGCAGCACTGTGTCCAGCTCTGGAGTTGGAAGGGATCTTAAAGATCCTCTAGTTCCAACTCCCTGCAATGGTCAGGGACACCTCCCACTAGACCNCTTCATTTTCCTCCTCTTGGTTACAGTCTCGCCAATGGAAAATGTTTGTTATTGAACAAAATGAATGTCAAATTGTATCATGTTTACAGTACTTTGCAGTTGTATGGTATTCATGAGTATGTCTCTGTAGCAAGAGTCTCTTTGTTGACTGCTTTTCAGTTTACTCAGAGTCTCGTAGAATCATCTGCAGCACTGTGTCCAGCTCTGGAGTTGGAAGGGATCTTAAAGATCCTCTAGTTCCAACTCCCTGCAATGGTCAGGGACACCTCCCACTAGACCAGGCTGCTCAGAGCCCCATCCAGCTTGGTCTTAAACACTTCCAGGGATTAAGTGCTCACAACTTCTCTGGGCAACTCGTTCCAGTGTCTCACCACCCTCATAGTAAAGAACTTCTTCTGAATGTCTGATCTAAATCTACCCTGATCTGGTTTAAAACCATTGCCCCTTGTCCTATCACCACACACCCTTACAAAAAGTCCTTCCCCACCTTTCCTGTAGGCCCCCTTCAGATACTGGAAGGGCCACTATAAGGTTTCCCCAGAGCCTCCTCTTCTCCAGGCTGAGCAGACCCAACTCCCTCAGCCTGTCCCCAAAGCAGAGGTGCTCCAGCCCTCTAATCATCTTTGTGACCCTCCTCTGGACCCTCTCCAACAGATTCGTGTCATCCTTGCGCTGGGGGCTCCAGAGCTGGACACAGTACTGCAAGGTGGGGTCTCACAAGAGCAGAGCAGAGGGGCAGAATCACTTCCCTCGACCTGCTGGCCACATATTTTTTGGTGCAGCCCAGGATATGGTTGGGTTTTTGGGCTGCCAGGGCACATTGCCAGCTCATGTTCAGTGCTTCATCAACCAGCCCTCCGAAGTCCTCTGTAGGTCTCCTCCCAATCCACTTGTCACCCAGCCTGTATTTGTGCTTGGGATTGCATCAGAAAGCTGCTCTTTCTGTGCTTGAAATGTATTGATAGTATTATTTATGTATTCTGTGAGTAAATACTGAAAAATTCATAGCAAGACTGTGGGAGAATTCACTGTCCACAGTAATTCACTGAATAGTTGTAACCTGTAACCAGTACAGTCCCCTGATACCTTTTCTGAAGAAAGAAAAAAGTTGCATGTTTGTGCTTTACGTACAGACAGGTCCTAATGCGTGTGCAGTCTTGTACAGCTGTGGTCTGGAACCATTGCGCTCTCACCTCGATTCCACTAACTTTTCTTATGTTCACCTCCTACTTGAGTTGAGATGCATGTTTATGTATCAATTCTCCTCTCTTCTCTGGAGAATTCACAGGGATTTCTCTATTTATGGCAAAGAGTATTTGTTGTAGATGTGTCGGTAGAAAACAAAGTTTAGGCTTTGATGCAGCTGTTTCCCCTAATGGAAGCATGCACCTGCAGTGAAGAACGTGATGTCAATCTATCTGATGTGCTCAAGAAATAATGGTAGACTTCAGAGTAAAACAATTGCTGATGTTCTAGAAGAAAATTCTGTATGTATAAAATGTTGGGTTTGTGCCAAACAATGTTTTGCTCCATTCACTTTTAAAACTTATGATACTAGACCCTGATTCAGTTCCATTTCAATTTGTAGTTTTCTGTGACATAGTAAAAACATAGAAAAGGGAAGCTAATATACTCTTCATATACCATGTCTTAGAGACTGTGTCACAGGACAGGAGACCTCCCAAGCTTGCCTATACCTCAAGAGGTGGCAGTGACAAAACTTTGTTCAACCATAGCAAGCCAAAGGCTACAGGTACGTATGCAAAGTGATTTTCTTTACCTAGACAAGCTTACAGATTTGTATTGCTTAGTAAAAAGTCTTGCCTTGCGTTTTCTATCCCTTCATTGTTTATTTCAGTTGCATATCAAGTTAAACTTCTTCAAAATAGAGTAGTATTATGAATTTGTTTAATGATAATAAAGGTGGTAGACAGCTTAAGACTGCTCAAAATACCTTCTCTTTCATGAGAAACAGTTTGAGGTTTAGCAAAAATTCAAGAGCATCTTACCTGGTTGAGGAGTATAACCAGTTCAGGGCTGCACTCTGATTTTCTGAAAGTGTGGTGTGTGTGAGGGTTTTTTCCTTAGTATTATTTTAACTAAATGTAAATTGCTGTTGTCTTGCTTTGAAACTTCCATATTTTTAGCCCAGAAGCAGATACACTTAATAGTGATTATGTTAATTTTGCTGTGATTCAAAACCAAAATCGAATTCCTGAAATGCAAACTTCTTTTGACTCTGGTTTTAGCCAGCTCTGAAGATCCTCCCAGGAAAATAAAACCTGAAGGAAAATAATTTTTTTCTCTTTATATTTTTTTTTATTTTTTTTTTTTTTTTGTAAAAACAGAAATGAAAGTCCAGTGTCTTTCGAATTTACTAGTGGCTATTTTGAGTTGTAGGATACTATGACAGTATTTTCTGTAAGTTTTCTTTCTACCTGGCATTGGATGCTGACAGAGATGGTCTTCACTGAACTTTGGTTGTGTGTTGGCACAAGCTGTACCTGTGTGGAATTTGATCATCGTTTATTTGCCTATTCTGAAATTTTGTTGCTTTAAAAGCAAAAAATACCTTCTGTACACCATATCTCAAATACCTTCTTATATCCAGTATTACAGTAAAGAATAATTTGCACTTGGGGGTATTTTCTGTCACCTTTTCGGGTTGGTGACTTGTCCTTTTAGCTTGGAGGATTAAGTTGCTTTGGGATAAGCTGCTGCCTTGTTGCAAGCTTACAACTGCAGCTTTGCTGGGAGAGTTTGTTGTTTTATGAAAAGGTAGTTATGTTTCCTTGAAAGTATAGTCACAAATTTATACTATGAAATAAGCACATGGGTAACCTTTTGTAAATAGATTCATCTCTTCAGTAAAACATGTTCTTTTCCAGGATCTACCTCTGAACCTGGAAATAGAAACAGATCTGAAGTTTTCTACACATTAAATGGCTCATCAGTTGACTCTCAGCCTCAGACAAAACCAAAACCTCCATGGTATATCGATGAAGGTAAAGAGAGATGACAGTCTTTCATGTAGGCGTACGCTTTGTTTGAAAAACAAATCAAAACTAAAGTGAATTGATGTTCTTCACATAAAACAAGTATGAGTTTAAACAGTTAGAATACGTTGTCTTAGTGAAGGACATATTATATCACAGAAAGCATCTTGGAGCCCCCATGAAAATACACTGTCTTAATTGATAGACCTGTTGTTTTATCCTGCATGTAGGAAGATACGTTCTTGGCAGCATACGTGCAGCTCTGTGGGAACGCTTATGTCTTGCAGGCAAAATAAGAGCAGAGGCTTGGAAGGAAAATGGGAAGATATTCCCTGTAGCAAACTATATACAGTAACTTTATTTTGCCTACCTTTTTGTTAGCTGATGTTCTAGATTTCAGAGAACTATAATATTCTGCCATGCCAGCTAATCAGTGTGGAAGTAGGGTGAAAAAAAGAAAATCTGACTAAACATACATGTTGTTTTCAGTATATTTAAAAGTTATTTCTGTAAAATCTCTCTTGAGTTCTTATGAGTGCTTGTATCCAAGGATCAGTTTATCTTGATTTGCTTCCAGATCTGATTTTTTTTTTTCATTATTATTTTTTTTTCTGGTCAACTTTTCTAAAGTATGTCTGGCTGGTTTAGTGACTGAAGGGGGAAGTACTAAACTAATAATGTTAATTTACAGTGGAAACCTATAGAAGTAGTAGCCTCTGAATTCCACAAACTGTAAAAGAAAATGGTTTAAAATTGTGCTTGGTTGCCTAACAGATGTTGTTCCAATGACTTGGAACTCTGTCTCAAAATTATTTTCTTATATTATTTAAAATAAAGAAGGTAAACATCCCATCTCGAAAACACTGGATGTAAAGGGTTAATTAACTTCTTTATTTAAATAAAATTTTTGACATTAGCTTCAGTTAATAGAACACTGTGGGAAAAGAGGTGCTGAAGAAGAGGCTTTTGCTCTGTCAATACCAGTTGTGTATTAGAGACCATGTAGAGAGATGAGAGAAGATACAGAACACTCCTACATCCAGTTGTGATCTCCTTTAATTAGTCATGATGTTTTAAAATCCTTTATTCTTACTAGACACTGATACAATTCCTTGTGTTAGAACCCAAGTATAGAGTGATAGAGCCAGGGGCTATGTCTGTATAAGCGGGGAACCAAACCCTTTCTTCAGTCGCGCTGCCCTGTGTGCTCTTCCTCGTTTCACCCATGACGGTCGTAGTGCGTGGGGCTGTTAACTTGTATTCCAAGAAGTAGTCTGACGAGGGGGCAAAACCCCCCAGCTTTTCAATCTGAACCTTCCTGTAGTTTCTGTGCTGTTTGTTTCTGTTGGTGGTGGTTAGAGCGGTAGGACTACAGCAGTGTCTCCTCAGCCAGTTCTGTCTCTCCAATGTTGCCAAGTGACAAACATCTTCCTGCACGTCCCCAGCTGTTAGCACTTGCCATACAGGACACCCATTAAAACAGATGTGCTTGCAGCTGTTGATTTGATAGCTAACTCTTTCCTTTTGTAAACTGAGGGAGGGGGAAATAAGTCCCAACATCTACTAACATCTTGGGTTTGATTTTAACAGTTGCTGAAGACCCTGCAAAATCACTTACCGATTCATCCTCTGGATTTGGGCATTCTTCGCCACCGCTGCAGCCACCTTTAACAAACTCTGTGTCTACAGAAAACAGATTTCACTCCCTCCCTTTTAGCCTGTCAAAAACATCGACTACTAATGGTACTATTGGACATAGTCCTCTCTCTTTATCTGTTCAGTCAGTCATTGGTGATGTAAATACTACAGCTGCTAACCAGGAGAGTCCATCAACAGCAGGCCCAGTCGGGAACTCACATGGTCTTGAAGCTGGTTCCTTGGCTGAAGTTAAAGAAAATCCCCCTTTCTATGGAGTAATCCGCTGGATTGGCCAGCCCCCTGGAGTAAATGAAGTATTAGCTGGACTGGAACTGGTAAATACAAATTGTAGTTCATATTAGTACTGATTACATGTTACTGGTTTTGTTTCTGAGAGTTTGTGCGTGTATACGTTGTAAATTCCGTCAGTCTGGAGGAATTTGTCCAGACAGGCTGCCATGGGATCTCCTTATAGCATAGCTCAGTTCTTAGATAAGCTCTGACTTTTGTGGCTGCCCTAGACCTTACTCTGTTAATAGGCTCTGAGATGTCTCTGTGTCACGATAGGTAATTGAATTTGTGAGACTGGTCACTTATGTACTTTAAAGGAGCGCCTTTTGCCTTTTGCTTACGTTAAGGAGATTTCAAGTGGAAAAAGCCAACGGTATTTAAAGGTTCTTTGAAATGTAGATTGTATTTTATTTGTATGTGTTTTGCCTCCCAGCAAACAGGCAATGTCAGAGTTACGACTGTCAGAGTCATAACAGTGTTTTGATAATTGATGGTAGTGCCATTGTTGATTTGACAGCCATGTGCTTTATGGGTTCCTGTGGGCCCTTTGTAAACTCGCAGTAGGTGCAAGCACGAATTGCTGTTACGTTCTGACATTTACTCTGTTGCAGCTGCTGCCAAGGTTGTGATTGACTAACAGCTAAATTAATGTGTATGCAATTAGGGAGATGGGGTTCTTTTGGGATAACGTTCCACAAAATTTCAGATAAAGCAGTGCACAATTATGTAGAACAAGAAACATCTTCAGCAAAATAGGAGAGAAAGTGACTGGAATTGCAGCTGTTACGAAAAATTATGATGCTTGTGGGTTTTTTGGTAAAGCTAAAGCTATAGTTTGCCACATGCTTTCTGAGACTGCATCTTAGGATTCCTTGTGTTAAACTGGCATCTTGGACTTCCCTGTTCCACGTTTCTGCATTAAAACCTAGCAAATTGTTAGTAAGCAGGTAATATACCTTAAATCGTGTTGTGAAAGATAAATGATGAGAACATACCTAGTTTGTGTTGTCTTTTCCTTGATGTTCATTTTGGGTGTTGTGAAGCAGTCGGCAGTATCCACACTACCCAATGCTTAGGGAGGTTGAGCTTTAAAAGGTGCTTGGTAGCGCATGTGTGCCCTGTCGAACTACAGAAGGAATACAGTTAAGTTCCTAATGTTGACTAGGTTGAATTCTTGTTCTTCTCTCCTATCTCCCACAAGGTGCTCCTGATATAATTTTTGTTTCGTTTTGGTTGGAGCGAAAGTTTAAGCATGAAGAAATAAAGTGCGACTTCATTTCCTCAGTAAAAATCCGGTTGAAGAACCCCTCAGCTGAAGCTTTGTGTACTAACATGCAGGAAGCTTCAAAGTACCTGAAGGGTGACTTATGGGCAAATATTTTATCAAATGTCTTACTGCAGAATTCTAGAAATAAGAAATATAGTGAATTCTCACTTGAATTTTCAGGAAGATGAATGTGCAGGTTGTACGGACGGAACGTTTAAAGGAACTCGGTACTTCACTTGTGCTCCGAAGAAAGCTCTTTTTGTTAAACTCAAAAGCTGCAGGCCAGACTCCAGGTTTGCCTCGCTACAGCCCGTTTCCAACCAGATTGAACGCTGCAACTCTCTAGGTACTGACCTTCTGCCTGTTACTTATTTATCAGCTGGGAACTGACTTGGGTTTTGGTTTCATTTATTCCCGCAGTATGATCTTTATATTGAACAACTGAAAATCTGTACAGGTATTACTGAAATAAGATTAATGAATTAGAAGATCACTGTACAGAACATAATACTTGTATGGATTACTTTTTTTTTATGCTTTAAACCAAGAAAATTCATAAAATCAAGCAATCTGTTGGTATACTGTATATTTTTACCTTAGAAGTTGTAAAACAGTCTTGCTGAAAATGGCATTTGCAACTCCAGCAATATGTGATTGCATTATCAGAAATAAAGACAGTTATTTTTCTGTAAAGTAAGTTTTCTTTTTTCTCTAAATATTAAAATAGAAAAGCAGGTATTTTTATGGTGGAAGTTAATGGTGAAAAATTCAGAATTTTTCCTAACTTTAGGTATTTTAGATTTCCTGGGTCATGTTGTATTGCCTGGGACAAGGACAAAGAAAAATTTTTAAGACGATGTGACCAGGGCTTTTATAATGAGAAGAGAACTTCATTCCTACTGGATAAAACATATTAATGTAGTGCTGCAGGCTTTCCAAAGCACCATTACGTGCATTGTCAGTGGGATGTAAGGCCTTGTTCACTCTGGACAACAGGGAGTCTTGACTATAATAAAATGTTGTTCTAGTCCAGGAAAGGAATGCTTACACTAAGGCAGATATTTAGCTATAAAACATTAATAGGAAAATCTCAAGGGGTTAAAATTTGAGTCTTTAAAGTGTCTTTTGAAATAAAATATTTCAGCTTTTGGAGGTTACTTAAGTGAAGTGGTAGAAGAAAACACTCCTCCAAAAATGGAAAAAGAAGGTTTAGAGACAATGATTGGAAAGAAGAAAGGTATCCAGGGTCATTACAACTCCTGTTACTTAGACTCCACCTTATTCTGGTAAGTTTGTAATTTGTATAGTGGCATCCCCTGCTAGAAATGCAGAACGTGGTCGTTTCTGTAGTGACTGCCTGTAGTACTGTGCAGCTTATGAAGTCGGGCACTGCAGTTTTTGACACGTTACCGTGCGCTTCCAGTCTGAACAAGTTCTGCAGCATTTGCTGCAAAACACGAGTGCTAATCATGTCCAAATTGTACCGGCCTGAAGTGTCTACGCTCTTTTTGACCATGTCAGTCTCTGGCCTGTAACTGGTTGAAGGATGAAAGAGTACGCAGGATGGGGCTGGAGGGAGGGAAATGTTTCTCGTAACTTGTTTGCAGAATCCTGCCTCGGCAGCTGGTTTTGTGTTCTGCTGCAGAGCACGTACTGGATTAGAGTGGGCTTTTACTATTTAGTACAATGTGTTGTCCTCTGTCCATCATTACCTTGTTTTGCGTTCTAGTTCTTTAATTCTTCCCGTGGCTTTGCTTCGTTTGTCTTGCGTTGCTCAGGCGTCTGAATACTTGTATCTTCCAGAATGAAGGCAGCCTGCCTTTTTGTTGTTGTGTTTTTTTTTTTTTCCAGCCTGTTTTCTTTTAGCTCTGTTTTGGACACTGTGTTACTCAGACCTAAAGAAAAGAATGACGTAGAGTATTACAGTGAGACTCAAGAGCTGTTGCGGACAGAGATTGTGAATCCTCTGAGAATGTAAGTAGAAGAGACCATGAACAGGTCCTTGGTCTTATGTAAATTTTACACTAGATCCTGCGGCATGTGCAGTGCTCTTGCAAATCTGAGAAGTTTGGCTAGCTGCTGCTGCCAGGCTCTTCAGTTCTTATTTATTTATTTATTTATTAGTATTTTTACTTATTCTTCATGGTAAACTTTATCAATGTTAACTGGAAACAGTTACTCATTGTTTGGTGATAAAATGTTTTTACGAGTTTCTATTTGGAAATGCGATCAGTATAAAACTTGTAAAAATTGCACAGGTGTGAATACAAAATCATTGATGAATACAAGTTATATTTCTTCTCAGCGTTTGTATTTGCATATTTTTAGTGCTGCTGTTCTTAACAAGAAAAGTATTTGGGTTAATCTTACCTGGAGTTTCACAATAGATTAGGTGAGACTTTAGAAGTTCCATTAAGTTTTCTCTGATCTGCAAGTGGTCAAAATGCTTTTATTAAAAGAACTTAGCAGGAACTTTGTAATATGTTAGACACAATGAACAATGGAAATATGGCAAAAAATGTGCACGAAAAATTACTTATCTTTAGCTTATTTTTTTTTAAACGTGCAAATAATGCAGTTGTAGTTCTGAAATTCAGCGGGCAAATAATGCAGTTGTAGTTCTGAAATTCAGCGGTCTTTCAGTCAACAATTTATCACAAAGTTTTTCTTTTGATTCCTGGAATAAAATATTGGCTTCTGAACCTTTGTTCTTGTAAGGGTATGGGTCCTTTGCCTGATGTCTTCCCAGTTCTGCGACATAGGTAGTAGGGTTCACGCCAAGTAGCAGAAATCTCAAGTGGCTGAGAAGAGTAAAAGTCTTACTTCTACCTTTCCACCACGCTTAAAACTTTCTTTGCACTTCTTGTAAAGTTTTAGGGGAAAAGACTGACTGCTCAGAACTTCAGCTTCTTAGGTCAGCAATATAGTTCTGCATCTTTTCCTCAAATAGTGAAATATTTTTTTAACAACTCCTACCAAAAGTAATTGACTGACAACTTACTGGGATAACTGTTTTCTGATTTAATGTTTGAAAAGAGCTCTTAAGGGTTTTGCAAGAACCTTGAGCACTGAACTAAATTTTTGCTGCATAAAAAATACTGGAAGTCAGATTGAATATGAGGAGTCAGTACATAGTTTAGAAGAAATATTGTACACAGTTAAAGAAGAATCTGAGAGCCTGTATTTCAGCATTTAAAAGTTTGTTGTTTTTTTTTTTTCCTGCTTCTCTGACTTAATCACAAACTAGCTAATAACTTGTTAAACCCATTTATCTTAGATATGGATATGTATGTGCTACAAAAATAATGAAATTGAGGAAAATACTTGAAAAAGTTGAGGCTGCATCAGGATTCACTTCAGAGGAAAAAGGTAACTGGGGTGGTTTTCCCTTCTTTGAGACTTGTAAGAACCATAACGTGAAGGAACTTAAATAACTTGCTATATAATTATACCAGAATGAAGCACACAAATATTTCTCTGTAGCACTAATATCTTTACCACAGATTTGAGTGGCCATTGGGTGGTACAAGGTCTTTTCTGCCTCCTTAGGGCTGTAAGAAACTCTGCCTGAACAGTTTCTGCCAGTCTTTCACTGACTGGATTTCTTTTCTTGCCTTTCTGTGCCCATATAACCCCCTTTTAGCAGTTAGAGGAGAGCTAAGGCTCTTCCTCGGGCATGAAGACTGTGATAAGGCTGGAGTCTTTGTCCTCCTTCAAAATCTCACTTTGGTCCCTGAGGAATAATCTTTCCGCTACAACATTTCATTGCTACAATGGTTGTTTTAAGAAATAAGATGTGTAAATTATGTTAGAAAAATCAACTCCCAACCTTTTGATCTTCTGGTGCATATAATGATTAATTAGCATTGTACGACGTAGCTGTTTTGGTTTTGTTTGAGAGAACACTGCTTTCTTTGTAAGTGTTAAATGCTGAAAACCAGTTATTTATTGCAGTTAGTGGCAGGAAGAGAAGTATTCCAGAAAACTCTCAGTGTTGGGGGAGAATAGACCTCTGGGAAGCCAGTGTTGGCTGCATTCTTGGTTAGAGAGCTCCGTCTTTAGTTTCTATGAACTTTGTGCTATTTTGTGGTTTTTATCTAAGTGTTACTGTCAATACTCCTCACCGCTTCTCTGCAGTTTCACTGTTTTCTTTTGAAAGCTTTTATTTCTCCTGGAAAAGTTGTGTGGCGCCAAGTGATTCCTCTGAAATACAGAGCATCTTTTTGATCTTTACTGGAAAGCTTTGTTACCCTGTTGAGCCTGTGCCTTTTATTAGGGCCATTTGACACCAAAAGCGTAAATGGAGGTTTGTGTCATGAAAATGTTTATAGTTTGTCATAATCTTACTGTGTTAATAAAGCTGTAAAAATGAATATTTTTTTTCCTCTTTTTCTTATAAAACTTTCATTTAAAATCAGTCTTGAATAGTGTATCTGGTTTTGCATACTAACAAGACTTTTTTTTCTTACCTCCCCTAGACCCAGAAGAATTTTTGAATATTTTATTTCACCATATTCTAAGAGTTGAGCCACTGTTGAAAATAAGGTAAATCTTTTTTTCTTTGTCAAACTCCTCTCATCAGCCTCTATAAATAGATAGTATCTGCTGCCTTTCAAATTGAGATAGCTCTCAGAGCACCTTTGACATCTGAGTCTCATTTCTAATAAGATTCAATAAAAGAAAAGTTATATTGACAGATTTTACACTCCTTCCTACATTATTTTTTTAGCTTTTTTTGCAAAAGCTCATGAACATAGTTTAATCAACACTGCACAAAGATCCCCTGTCCCAGTGCAGTCTACTTGAGAACCTTACTGTCTTCCTGGTGGTGATGCTGGGGAAGGGCTGCTCTAAGAGGACCCCACAGCACTTTTTGTTGTGGGCTATACCTTGTAGCTCCTTATTTCTGGGACAAGCTGCAGATTGCTGAATCGCTGTTTAGCCATGGAAAATGATTTACATTTCTTCTTTAAGGTTAAGAAAAATATTTCAAGGGTTTGCCTTGATCAGGTTTGGCTTCTCGTTATCAAACCTGCCCACTGCTGTCATTCATCTAGCTGGTACCTGATATTCTCAGGTTCCTTGCTGCATTCTCTGCCAGCAGCAGTGTTGCGAGATGTTTCTCATAGTTTCTCAGTCCTTTAAAGCCTCATCACAGGAAATGTATTTATATAGGGCTTCAGCTGGGTGGTGTTACTGGAGGGCCCTTGTAGCTGGATTATCCTTTTGGAGAGTTCTCTGTTAACTCTGTAGCAAGTCTAAGAACACTAGCCATCTGTGTCTGACTTCCACTGTAACGATCTTCCTGGTTAAAACAGAAGGTTTCATTAAACCTAGTAAATTATCTATTTTTAAAGTCCCTGTTAGGAATATCATACTGAAGAGAATTACTGTTCCTTTTGCTGTTTTATTACTGAAACTCTTACTTGTCTTTCCAATTAAAGCTGCTTTAGTCTGTTGGAGTTTTCACTGTATATGCTTAGGAAGTATTTCTCACTTGGTAGTTCAGTAAGGCATAGGCATATTTTTTTTAAACATACTCTGAAACTTATACTGCTTTTGTTTCTTAAGTAAGTTTTTCTAAAATCAGTTCACACTGAATACATGATTGCCTGTCATCTAAGGCACTTTGTTATTGCTCAAGGGTTTTTTTGGTCGGTTTATGGTTTGGTTTTTTTAAAGCACAAAATATTTCAATGCACAAAGGATGTTGTATAGCCTATTTTCTGATAGATATTATTTTCCTAGTAAAATACAGTAATCATTACAACAAAGCTTCAGAATCACTTTGTTTTGGTTTTAAATCTGTTTTTAGATCAGCAGGTCAGAAAGTACAAGACTGTTACTTCTATCAAATTTTTATGGACAAAAATGAGAAAGTCGGAGTCCCAACAATTCAGCAGTTACTAGAGTGGTCATTCATCAACAGCAACTTGAAGTTTGCCGAGGTTGGTGACAGCTGTTTCTTTGTTAGAAGTGATGATACCTAAATATTTGCCCATTCAGCAGTGGGACAAAAGTAGGATTTGGTGTGAAAACAAAATCCGGACGTGTTAGAAATGGGAGTACTAGCTCAGTGGTACAGGTTGCCTACATTACAGAAATATTTTAAGGTTGATTTAATGACACGTAACCTTGGGTTGGAGACCAACGTAACTTAGGTAAAGAAGTGGTAAAAGAAAACATGTTTGTTACTGCCTCTGAGTTGTCTTTGAGGACTAGTATTCTAAGATATCTCTGTTTGTAAAAGTCTTTACAAAGGGAAGATTTTTTTTTATTATTATTGTTTTATTTTTCCCCTCCAGGATGGGGGAGTGTAGTCCAATATACTTAATATTTTACTTGAGCATGACTGGAATTTATGACATTTGACAATGCTTTAGATGCCACCTTTCTGTTTGTTTGTTTTTTAGTTTCTCTCAGAGTCTTAATTTTAGTTTGCTTACTGTCTTGTTAATTTTGAAGTCAGTTAGCTGCAAGTTTAAATAACTTGAATGTGTTTATAGCATTAGAAGTATGTCTCTAAACTTAGATAATTATCTACCTGGCATTTTACCTAGGCACCCTCTTGCCTGATTATCCAGATGCCTCGGTTTGGAAAAGACTTCAAGATGTTCAACAAAATTTTTCCATCCTTGGAATTAAATATAACAGACTTACTTGAAGACAGTAAGTATATAACATTGTGTTGTGTAATGAAAGAGTTGTCAGGAGTGATTAATACAGTGAAGGTAAGAACTCCTGGTAGTTTTGGCGGGATTTTTGTCTTAAATATTTAACAAGGTAGTGTGAAGTGCTGAGACTGAGGGGAGAGGAAGGTTTACTGGCTACAGTGCTTTTGTTTGGGTTTTTTTCCTCATATCAATCAAAAGCTGTAATTCATAAGAATGTGTAGAATATAACATGTTTGTTTAGTTCTTGAATATCTGTACAACTGAACTTCTTATGTCAAGATGGTGGTGTTAAAATTTGAGTTATTAGCAGGAAAACAATTCATTAATGTAGCAGGTAGAAAACTGTGAAAGCCAAATGTTGCACCAAGATTGTTTAACAGGTATTTACAACGTTGACTACGCTTCATTAGTCTTCATCAGTTTGTGCTGCTTGTTTCTAAGCTTTTTGTCATTAGTTTACCAAACTAGAAGAAAAGATCATGAGATGAACATGTAAACCTGCGTGATGGTAGTAATGGTGCATTTTTAACTATAAATCTATAATTTTTTCATGACCTAAATTTCTGACATTTGTTCATCCACTGAATTTTTCATTGCATTATCTAATGAAAGACACCTGGTTTTAATTTGAGACAAGAATGAATAAAACTGTTAAAATTTATTAGAACTATAACCTCTGAAACTGTCATGGCCTTTTCTTTCACTTCCATGGCCATCAGTTTATGCTAGTTCTTGGTTTGGTTTGTTTGTTTTTTTCTGGTGTTGACATTGGGGCTCAGCTAGCTGTACCAATGTGATGAGAGAGAAACCAACTTGATTTAAAAGCCTGTTCTTACTTGTTCATGCAGTTGAGGGAACTGAATATTTTTCGTCTTCTGTTTTGCAACTCACCACTCTGACATAACGTGGAATAAGAGAAAAACATTTAAAAAGAAGAGGTTAAATACAGTGGTACATTTCTGCTTTGATTGGTTTTAGCTTTTTTTAATGTAGTGTTTTTCGCCATTTTATAGTAGTAAGACAAGGGGTATGGAGAGGAGGAAGGATTAAAACAAACAAACAAAAAAACCCAAACCCTCCCCAAATTGGAGACTAATATCTTTACAAATGCAGCTCCCAGGCAGTGCCGTATATGTGGAGGACTTGCTATGTATGAGTGCAGAGAATGTTACGAAGACACCGATATTTCTGCTGGGAAAATTAAGCAGTTCTGCAAAACGTGCAATACACAAGTAAGTTGTTGTCTTTGTTGTTCTGCATGGGTTTAATCCAAATATTGCGTGACGTAGTAGTTGAAAGGAAGGCCTAAGATTGTAGTGAGACTTTGACCCTGCAATGTATTCGTCAGCAGCTTCCTACTAAAAACACAGCCACTGTCCAATCCAAGACTGAATACAGTGGAGAGAGGTAGCAGTCGTAGGCAGCTTGGAATCTGTTTCCCGTCACTTGCTTTAAGTCCTGATTTTACATACGTGCTGCTTTGCTTGAATTTATCAATTCATGACATAGAACCACTTCATTTTGAGAGCTGTTAGGTAACTTGCGTGAAGCTGTCATATTCATGGCTCTTTTCAAGTCTGAGTGTAATACAAAATCGTTGCATTAAAACTGACCTCCCTTCTAACTGTAGACTTTAATTTTCTAGGCAATAGTGAACTACACTGGTGGGGAAAAAGAAAATAAATGTTCAGTCTGCTACTGTTATTGCAGTTCCTTCTCTAATGCCGTTAATCTGCAGTTCAGCAGCAATGTTCTTTTTAGCTTTGTCTGCCACTCAAACAAATAATTTTACGGGGTGCTTTTTCTCTTCTGCACTATCACTTCAATTGTAGGTTCATCTTCATCCCAAGAGACAGAGTCATAAATTCAATCCACTGTCACTACCTAAAGATCTACCAGACTGGGATTGGCGACATGGCTGCATCCCGTACCAGAAGATGGAGTTGTTTGCTGTTCTCTGCATAGAAACGAGCCACTATGTAGCTTTTGTGAAATATGGGAGGGATGACTCCGCCTGGCTTTTCTTTGACAGCATGGCAGATCGCGATGGTAGATCTTTTATCTATTTGTATAAATTTTCTCTCTTTTATTTTTTTTGTGCATTACTACTTCAAATTTCAGTGCCTTATTTTGGGGATACTAATGTCATTTAACTTGATGTACTTGATGCTGGGACACTGTTCTTGACGCAGACTTACCTCAATGAATTGATTTCGTAGCAGTCACTGATTTGCATAATCTGAATTTCACCTAAATTGGATACCTTAGTAAGCAGACGGTACAGAAGTTACTGCAGAAGTTTTCTAGTGGGACTCTGTATACATTTTCCCATACTTTGCAACTTTGGCAGAGAGAATTCATTTTAAATAATCAACTGCAGGAATGTTCTTTTGGTCTGTATTTAAGTGGATGTACACAATTATTAGATAGTATGCAAATATTTTTATTGCTGTTGCTTAAATGACTTAGCATAGGTGTCTTTAGAATTAAAGAACCAGTCACACATTAGAGCATCTGTGCCATTCCTTTGAATCTCTTTAGAGTTATCAGTGGAAAACAAACTGTTACCCTACAAATGTCAGTAAAACAAGTGTTCTTTATGATACCGCTGCATTAAATAGTGTTTAAATAAGGACTTTGTTCAATTCTGGTGCCTGAGAAAACCAGTAATAGATGGAAGTGTCAGACTCATGGTAACAGCTCTTTGCATGAAGGATTCTTGAATCCCCCTGCAAGTGTGATTTGGCAGGGGAGAAGAATCTTGTGTAAATCCTGTTGAAAATAAAATTGTTACAGGATTAAAGCCTGTTTCTTGATAACAACTAGAAGGCAATCAAGGTTTGTTTCAGAGTGCTTGAAATGCGTACGACTGAAGTCGGTAAAGAACCACTTTATTTCAGGAATGTAGGTCACGTGAGATACTCACTCTCCTGCTGATCTGAGCAGGTTTGTATCAGAAGTGCTTTTCTTCAGCTAGTGCTATAAGCGAAAAATGTCTGCTGGGGAACAGTGTCATGGATGGCCGTACTTGTGGTGTTTGAATTTGCTCATTTTTACATGGAAAATGGCCAGGAGCAAACTCTGCCTTGGTCTTGCAAGCCAGGTACAGACACTGACCCATCAGCTGTTACCAGTTGCCATGTTACAAATTTACTGGCATTTAAGGTCTCCACCTTAAATGCGTTCAGGACACTCTCCCAAAGTCATACAGAATTTTTAGTGTTAATGAAAACTCAAAATTCTCATTTTGGTGGGGGTTTTTGTTGTTTTTTTTTTTTGTTAGTAAACACTACAGGATATTCTGACACCAATTGCGATCTTTCTTGAGTACTACACTTTTCATAGGAGTTTACCCTGCAGTAGTCCAGAAGGGCGTATTTAGATTGTTGGCTTTTGTTTGTTTTTTTTATTGAGAAGGCATTTTCAAGAACTGGTGATGCTGTTGTAATGAAAGTGTATTGTAAAGAAGAAATATATATAGATGCTATCCTAATCTGTTCCTTTTCTTTTCCTTATGACTAAAAGGAGGTCAGAATGGCTTTAACATTCCACAAGTGACTCCATGCCCAGAAGTTGGTGAATACCTGAAGATGTCTCTAGAAGAACTACACTCGCTGGATTCCAGAAAAATTCAAGGTTGTGCACGAAGACTACTTTGTGATGCTTACATGTGCATGTATCAAAGTCCAACGATGAGTTTATACAAATGAACAACCGTCCTCTGGAAAATTGAAGAAACAGTCTAGAGTTACCGACTGTTGCATTTGCTGCGTTTTTTGGTTAGCTTTAATGCAACCGTTGCTGGCAATGGATGCGATGACAAGGAAGAAGCTGACTAGGAGAGCAAAAGGATTACTATTCCAAAAACTACACGTGGAGTTCCGTAATTGAAGTATTTAAGCATTTTGCACTCTAGGAAGTGTGCTTGTGTGTGTTTGTTTTATAAACAAAGTGAAGTTACTAAAACTTAAACCTTAAAGTGCATTGATTATACACAGGCTTTTTTTTAAATGTTAAAGGTGGAATAATTTCAGGAGAAATCTCTTTAGTCCATTGGGAATGTGACGATGCTCTTTGTTCTCGCTCAGTGCATTTCTGTGGACCAAGGACGATGATTCTCTTGTGTTTCTCTACCCTCCGCTTCCCCGACTTCTCCCCATCCTCGATCTTTTTAGCACCAGAGATGCTCTCTCTTGAAGAGAAAATAACTTCAGTTGTAATAAGATAAATTTTACACTGTTCATGCCATATTACTTCTGTTCTTTTATCTGTCTGCTACATTCTTTTTAGTCCACATATTTGCATCTTCAAAAATGAACATTCATTTAAAGATCTGGATTCCTATCTTGTGCAGATCGTGCACGCAGATTTGCTGTCTGTTAACTTGGAATTTTTGGAGGGGAAAAAGAGGAGGAGAAGAGGGTACTAAGGGGAAGCATAATGGCTGAAATGCAAAATTAGAAAAAAACATCTGTTAACTTTCATTGCGAAGTGTCTATTTTTAAAGAAACAAAGCAGTCTGGAACAGAACCGCAACTATATACAAAAGCTTTGAGGACAAAACAGTAAAACAGTGGATTGCCTCAGGGAATGTTACTGAAGTGGATTCTAGTCCTTGGTAAAACAAAACTGACTTTTCTACAGTACATTAAGCTATTACCTGGGAATATGTTGTACATCTGACTCTTCATTTCAGGACTACTAATGAAACTTAAAAATCTGCCTGGAAAGATGAAACTAGAAATAAATATAGATCAGAGTTTTACTGTATACCAAGTACCTAATGAAAACTAACTCGAAAAGCTGCAAAACCTGTGTGGGTGTGAAATGTTATACTTTGAAGTCTCTTGGTTCCTGTTTGGAATGAAATACTGTTGTTTTAGTTGCTTTTTAGCTACTTCTGTCTACACTGACTAGCAAACACGCAACTACAGCTATATACAGTAAAATCTGGTTGTACAAATTGCGTATATATATGAGCTGCACACTTTCAACTCTAAGATGTTTTACATGGAAAACTTCCTTTTTGGGATCAAGTGTATAGACGGAGAGGTCACAAAATAGAGGAGAAGCCACTGTTGTAAAGACAATGGAGACCGATCCCATCTTGTAGAAAATGGGGTTACTTTGTTCTTGGAAAATCTAAAATCTTTCTATGGGACATGGTGCACCACAGAACAGTGCTAGAGAGAGATCTGAAATCTGTGCCTGAAGGATGAAACTGTCTAAAGCAAGGGGTGCTGAGGTGGTTGGTCTGTTCCCTTAGCTACTGTATGGTGCGTTCTAATTTTTCACTCATAAGAGCAAGAAAGTTAAGTGTCACTGTTGCTTTTGCCTCTAACAGTTTCCTGACTTCCACCTTCCCTTGCCTTTTTTATCTAGTCTGCGCTCCTCAGCAAAACTATTCTTTAGTTGCAGTACGACTACAAGCTCTTGACCTCTTTCTCTCCTGCAAAATCTCAGTGAGGCTTTAAGTGATGGATTCGATCTCTGACCGTCTGTCAATGGATCTGTTATCGTCCTTTGGCTCTTCCTTGGCTATGTACCATCCTGCTCTAGGATGCCATAAGGTAAGGTAAAAGGACTAGCTGTAGACGGGTTAGGCAGCTTGTATTTATTAAAATGGAGTAGAGAACACTTAAATCATCTGAGCAGAACGTATGGTAACCCCCCTCAGCTGTATATTGAAATCTGGCAACAACCTCCTGATACCTCAAGTCATGTTTTTAAATAGAGCTGTTTGCAAAGCGAAGGTAAGAGGGGACTTAAAAAAAAAAAAAAAGGAAAAAAGGCACTAATAATACAACAGACTCTCAACTTTCTCTCTCCATAGTTCAGTACCTTGTTTAATACCTCTGTTCCCCTAGCCCAGCCTGAGACTCGACCTGAAAGTAGTTGCAGGTGGTGTTCCCTTCTGAACAGGGAGCAAACAGAAAGGCTTTATGAAATGAACAAGCACAAGCCTGTGTACCAATGAGACCAATTTGAATGTCCAGATTCTTTCTCTTCCTTAGCCCTAGATTTATTTTCTAGTTTTCCCAACTTAAGTACCTATCTTCCTCCATCTTCCACTCATGTCATCTGCCCCTTTTCCCATATATTGCATACTACGTACAGTTACCCTACCTCTTCCTGCCTGAACTCGGAGAAGAGCCTTGAAACTGCCATGGCCAGAGGGGACAGTTGGACTCGGCAACCATATGAAAGTTTTCTAGATGAATAAACATGTAGCAAAACACTCACTTTTTCTTACAACTGCAAATATCCATAAATCCTGCTTTTTCAGGATTACTCATTAGCTGAAGTGAAATACACTGCTCGGCTTCCTGCCTCTGATCTTCTGGCCTTTGACTAGAAATGGCAAAGAAGGTGTGGGAACTCTTAGTAGAGACATCTAGAAAAACCTGGCAGTTTAAAGGCGTTACCACGCACGCCTCTTGGTGACAAATCCAGTGTTCTGAATTGCTGGCAGTACTTCACAGCCTGCATTTTGTACCACTTCATACGATGGCCAAACAGTTTTGCGAACGGTGTATGATTATCAGTGAAGAGGGCAGAGACGTATTCTGTAGCATAAAAAAAAAGTGTTGTTTTTGACAATTGAATCTTTTTTTTTTTTCTTCTATTAATCCAAAAATTATTGCTTTATGGCATACTGCATTGGACTGGAGATAATCTGGCAATGTAAGTGAAATGTTATGGAGCCTAACCCCAATTTTTATTTCCTTTCTCAGAAAGGAGCAAAGGCAAGTGATTTCACTGTGAAAGGAAATTTGTAAAATAACTTGTATACAAGGGTAAGAAATTGTTTTTAGCCTTCAGCATATATGGTAGGGGAACTGAATAAGTTATTTTGAAGAAAACAGTCTGCATTTTAAACTGCTGTTAAATGTAATGCCCAAAGATTCCAGTGACTAAGCAGCCAACTTCTATGTGTTTAATGTATTTGGGAACCTTTCAATCAGTTGTTCTCTCTCTCTCTTTTTTTTTTTTTTTTTAATATGGTGAATGTACCCATAACTTAATAGCACTTAGAGCATTGCTTCATGGTTTGGCTCTTAAGTATTGCTAACAATGGCCTTAATCTCTGAGTAAGAAAACACATAGAAAATACGGTTCTTGACAGCATATAAAAACATGACGTTTCATACTACATAAACTTTCATAATCTGGGAGAAAAACTACACCCTTATATAATTCTCAGCCCCTACTCTGCTAATCATTTTTAGAAAGAAGGGTTCCAGTCAGTAGAAAATTGAACAAATCACTCCAAAACTAAATGCTTGTTTATTGTGAACATAGAATGTAAAGAGAAAAAGTATTAGTTAAAGGTGACGCCTTACATATTACTAAAAAATCCCCAACCAAACCAACCCTGAACCCACAGTAAGCTACATCAGAATGCTTTTGGTGTGGTAATTAGAGGAAAAAAAATGCAAAAATACGTATGTTCAGTAATGGTCTTTCTAATATTTGTGATACTGACTCCGTGCTCCTGAAAATGTAGTACGGTGTTGTACTGAGCAGCCTGTGAGCTTTCCATTGTAAGCAAGTGCTATGTGTAACAGGAATTACTCATAATCATAAATGGGTCATTTCAATGCACTTATTTCTCTTGTGCACTTTATACTCCACTGAATAGATGAAGGTGGTCCCCCACGCTCCCTAACGCTAGCCTGTTTGATACAAGACTAAGGCACAACATGCTGCAAACTGGAATTCTATGGTTTCAGAACTGAGTTGGTGTAAAAAGCAACCTGAAAGCTTTGTGTATTTTTACCACTGTAACAAGGCATGTTCTTCTCTGTTCTTGATGTTTTGCTGAATAAACATCCCAAGTTTTGTGCACGAATAGTCTCTTAAACTTACAAAGGCTGTCTCCAATAATGAGTTAGGGAAACAAACCATTACGTCAGGTTGCCCTCAACTAGCCTTAACTTCCCCTGTCCCCTCCCCGCCCCCCCGCAGTGGTAGAGCGGAATTAGCTTCTGCTGGAATGTGCCATGTGCTCTTTCTGCATTACTATTAAAAATATTATTCCTATGGCTTTATTCAGTTTCTTTGGGGCCTTGGAGTTTTGGGAGGATCGTGAACAGTAATACATACAGTGTTGAACTAGCTTGTTTTGTGTACTTAACGGGAAGATTTCGTTTTATATATTTCTGATAGTCTTTCTTAATTCTAGCATTTCTAGGAAACTTAGGAATCGCTGCACTGTACCAAATCAGGTCTGACTATACTACTGGTGTCATACCAAGTAGTACCTGGTACTCTAATGGCAAACCAGTGACAGCTGTTATAGCTAACTGTAGTTTGCCTGTGGGGGAAAAAAAATATTATTTTTAAATGCTGAGTACACTCCTTTTGTGACCCTGGCCGATCAGCTCATCCTGGGATCATGTAGCTTTAGTACTGCTTCCCTTTTAGAAGACCTGCACACCAAGTTTGCATGCCTTCGCTAGCTAGAAAAAAATCTGCTATTCAGTGTTTCTAGGTTTAATATTTTTAATTTCCTGAGTATTGGAATAATAATAATAATGAAAATGTCCTTTCTGGGACTGTAAAAGAAATGTTGTGAATTTCAGTATTTTAAAAATCTTTCTTATTGCAAATACTTAAATACTTGTAAAAAAACCCCAAAAACGTTATCAAAGATATTTTTAGGAAATGTGTATGTACCTACTTCTGCAGTGGAAAGACTTGGTTTAGTTTTTTTAGACTGTGTTTTCAATCTGCTAGACGATTGTTATTTGGCTTTTTAAAAGCTGAAGCTGAGCCCTCCTGTGAATCACTATGGGAAGGGTGCTCAGAATAAATCACAGCATTTTTACGGCGCTACGGACACGGTTATCCATGAGCAGCTGCAGGTTTGCCTGTATTTCGAGTATTCAGTCACGAGAGGGCAGTGCCTGTACCAGCTGGAAACTACTTGCCTAGGCCTAACCCACGGCTTCTAGAAATGCAGATTTCTATTCCTAGGTGGGCCTATGCAGCTATTGTAATCCCCCCCCCCGCCCCCCCGCCCCCCCCCCCCCCCC